>CM057380.1:29887500-30300000 GCA_030015415.1 Cynopterus sphinx | reverse complement strand
TTTAAAACATTCTTTCCTCTTTGGTGGGGATTGACAGAAAATTGCCTACCAGCCTCAAACCTTGCTTTTAATGCCAAGGTTTTACATAATAAAGTTTTTAGTATTAGGGAAAAAGCAGTTACTTTATATATAATCATAAATATATATGACTGTGAAAATATAATTTATTTAATAGTGATCAAAATTAGGCTATTGGAATAAAGCAGTGCCATCGGCCCAAGGTTGCATATTATCATTCTATTGACTCACATTCCAAATCTTCAAGAAATATTAAATGGTAGGTTATCAGTACAGACTGACATCTATATTAAAAACCCATGTATTGCAAAGAAAAAATTGGCATGAATCTTGGTAAGTGGCTTTTCAGATATGAAGGATTAGGTTGGACTTCAGGAATTAATGATTACAAGATACCAAAAGTTCTCGGGGAGTTTTCTTTTTCCCTCTCTAGACTGATTTTAGCCAGTTATCTTTCTTGCATGATTGTTTTAAAATTATTCATGATACAGACCTTTCCACAAGGTCTGTTTAAACCACCCCTCTTCCATATGCCACTACCAAAGAAATTCATCTCATGAATGTGAGGGTGCTCTTGGTGACTAAGTGACTTGTTTGACATGTCCATCAACAGTCTCCAACCTGGCCCACTTCTATCTCAGCTGCTGACCCAGTCTGTCATGTAGAGTGTGCTCTTAGGGAAAAGAGGAGAGACATAAGAGTCTCTGCTCTCCCCGTGAACCTTCCTATAGATTCAATAATTTTTTTTTTGTATTTTCTTCTTCTTCTTTTGCTGAGTCTATAAATGGCTTCCCTCTCTTTTACCCCAAACCAATAATATCTGGGTGTCCTGACACATTGCTTTCCTCACTTAACATGTAGGGTAACAGAAAGGTAATGATGGCTCAATGTTCACAAGATTGTGTTGGTGAATTTCCATCTTTAGAACATTTAGAGAGAATGGTCTCTCTTTTCTCTTTTTTCCGTGACCAGGAAACTCATACATCTATTTTTGTATTTTTGGCCAACCTGTGGGTTGGAATAAAGACCAGATAGATCACCAACTTGCAGATAAGCTGATCATTCTAATTACCAGGGGAATTTTAAAAATACAAATTCTTAAGTCCATTTCCAGACATCCTTATTCATAAGGCTTGGAGTAGAAACCAAGGGTCTGTATTTCTTAAAAATCAGGGTTATTCTGATTCTCATGCAGGTTTAGAACCACTGCTGTGGACCTCATTTTGGAAACCAGCAGACTGTTGAATCTTGATGAATTCTTCCTTATGATTCATCACTGATTTTAAAATTTTTGACAGTTGGCAAGGTATCTGCTCTCTGTGTATGTTGGAAGCTAACAGACACTCACAAAGTAGGGACCCAGTAAATATTTTGATATATATACTGGAAAATGTGACTTACGTTTCTCACCATAATGGTAGTCATTATCATTGACCTTGACCATAATATTTTTGATGACTGAAAAAAAAAGTTAGATTCCATATAAATCAAGCAATTTAATGAAATAAATGTAAAGACTTATTATTATTTTCTTATACAATGTTATGAGCATAATTGAGTGATCTAATTTCTTGAATGGAGAGAGAAAAACTATTACAACCCTTCCACATGCAGTTACAGTAGGATTTTGTTGTATTTTTTTTTCTTTCTCTACACAACAAGAAGTCTAGCCCAAGTCTACACAGCTGAAGATCTTAAACATAAAGTCTCTGATACATGACAACAAAACGTGATTTCTACAACCAAGGGGCATGAACAAAAGTACACCATGAAAGTAAGAGGGCATGAATGGAATAGTTAGGAAAACCATTAAACAGAGTAAATTGTATAAATGGAAAAAGGAAAAGAAACAGCAGAGAGAAATGAAAGGGACACTGAAGTGCTTTGTCTACCTAAATGATTATAAAAATGCGACTTCAGGTATTTTGATGAGCAATTTAAAGGAAAGGAAAAAATAGAAATTAGAGGCACATAAAAAAGGAGTGGTTAGTGTATAGGACTTGCATGCTTTACTGCAGAACCATGGGCGCTTAAAAATGTAGGAGAGAGTAAATATTGCTCAGTTGGGATAGTACTTTTCTCCTTGTTGGATTCCTCGATATTGAACCTGAAGAACTCTAGACTTTTCTGAGTTTTACTTGGTTTTACCACTGTCCTCTATTACTTGATTAAGCAATTTATCTGCTTCCATTTAAATATATTTATTGCAAGCCTGCTAGGTGTAAGTTGGACAGAATAGAAGCCTGGAATTTAAAGTAGGGACCTATTCTACATCTGAGGCAAACTTAGAAAAGCTGAACCAAAAATGTACAAAAATGTACAAAAAATACTAGACATTTAAAGGCTTGCTTTATTATAATGGAAAGAAATGACCTAGGCTCTTCTTTAGCTATTTTAATATATCGATAGATCTTTAAAATGAGCATTTTCCTCTGGTAGTAAGTTCCAGACTCTGATGAACAACTCAGTATGATATTTGGTTTCATGTTATTTGGAGTGATAGATATATCAGATTCCTCGTTACTTACAGTCTGTCAATAGGACCTTTGGGATTCTCAAGGTATTTTTTCCTTTGGGACTTAACTGGGTTTACACATCAAATGCTATGACTCATGGCACTTCAGAATTTCTTTTCTCTGACCAGGAATAGAACAAATACCATGTGGATAGAGGCGTCCAGTGTCATAACACTTTCCTCCCTCCTGCCTCTCCCCTCTGCACATCTCACCCCACACTCCTCCCTTCATGGTAGATACTTGTGTTAATCTGCCTGCAGCGAACTTCAGCAGGAAGGATAGGGTTAGTAAAGGTTGAAATACATAGCTGGCCACGAGGTCCTTCGATGATCTGATCATGGTTTCCCAGCCATCAGAAAGGCCCCCTTTCCCTTTCTTTCTCCTATAAAACTAAATTAGAATCTTTGGAATTTTCCCTAATGATTAAGAGCTTCCTAGACCTCAGAGTTAATTGTGGTCTCATAGGATTTGAGGATTTAAAAAAAATCCCCCCCCCCATCTTTTCATATTACTGCGAATAGAGGAATCTGGAATGCACTGTTTGTGACTTACTGTCTTTCCCAAAGTCCCAATCTTCTAGTTAATGGAACTCCACAATAGCTAGAATTGTTCCAACTCCAAACTTCTGCAAAATGGAATGATTTGACAAGTGATGTAACTGCATAGACTTTTATGTTGTTGGCACATATGTTTGGCTAATGGTACTTTTTTGAATTTAAAGGGAAATTTCTCTTTTCTTAGTGCTTTTGGGTGCCTTTTGGAGAAGAGGTTAATTCAACAATTTGTATAAGGTTTGACTCCTGAACTTTAATATGATATTAGTCTCTTGGGAAGGTTAGCTGCTGGGAGGGTAACCTGTGATGACCACGACACCTTAGTTGGGAGTAAATGAGTGCTATGGATGATTCTTGTTTTGTTTAACTTGACTGGCTATCTTCTCCCCTTGCAGTCTGTGAAGCCAATTAATGGAAAAAGTAAATTATATTAATCTCTTTTCGGCTGTGTGAGAAAAGGAGTCAAAACATAATGGGGAAATTCTTCTAAGTGTGAAAAATTACCCACTTTGTCTATTTCATATTCCTCAAACTCAAAAATTAATGACTTTTAGAGAAAAAAAATGTGTATCTCTGTGGATACAGAGAGTTTATGAATGCAAGGGGTATTGCTGGAGAGAAAGGGAGGCTTCTGCGTAGAATAAAAATACTTATTTAAGCACTGAAATGTACATTTTTCATGCTTCCACGTGATTGGTTTTTCAGAAAAAAATTATTGCAGAAAAAATCTTTTCTAAAAGCAGCTTCATTTAGCTGATGCTAAAATAGATCTGATGCATTAGGTAAGGATTTTGATTTTAAATCATTCATAGCTGATTTTGCTCATCTTTGGCAATTCTAATTTTGGCAGTTCTTTTGGCTGATAAAACCACATCTCAGATTCAGATGCCTATGCAACTGCTAGAATACTAAGATATTGTAGGTAAAGACAATCTCCTGGTCTTCTACTGACAGCCCACCCAATTGGCCATCTGGACTTCCAAATGCTTCACACCTTTGTGTCTTCCTCATCCTGCTTGTTTTTTGGGGAACACTCTTACTACCTTTACCTGGGGAGCATTGTTCATTTTTTACAAATCAGCTCAGTCACCTCCTCCTCCAGGAAGACATTCCTGAGCCTCCAACTTGAGTTCAGTGCTTTTGTCTTATGATCTGATAGAACTTTATGCCTCTTCCAGTTATAGAATTTGGCTAGAATTATAACAACCTAGTCCTATGTCCATCGCCATTATTAACATAGATATTCCTCTCGGTTAAACCTTGTTTTGTCCTAGAAGAAATTTATATTCTAACATCCATTACAGTGCTCCCAAATATTTTTTGAATTCAGCAAAGATGATGATTAAGATGGAATTATGAAGCTCTGAAATCATATTTCTAGGTGGCTGGCTGCTCAGGAGTCTTGAAGATAGAGGAGAGAGACTGTGGCACTATTCCCAGCTGGTGGCTGGCTCTTTTTGTGTGAAGGAAGATCAGAGTAGTCGTCGCTTGACATTCCTTTTAAGAAATTGCTCCTATATGTCAAATGTGTACAACAATTACTATCTACCATTACCTATTAACAATAATGCCTATAACCTTAGGTTACATATAAAGTATTTTTCACATATTTGCCGTATCATTTGATCCTCCTTTTCACACATTTGCTGTATCATTTGATCCTAACCACAACATTGAAAAATAAGATTCCTTTTTTATTCCATTTTTCAGTTGAGATAACTGATGCTGAAATGAATTCATTCATTTAAGAAAATTTTGTGTGTATATCATGAGCTAGGCCCTGAGCATAGGAAACTGAATGAGACAGATATTGTTTTGGACTACACAGAGCTTTACACTCTAATAATAAAGATAGACATTAAAAATTAATTACATAATTATAATTGTGATCTTGTTTAGTGCTGTGCAGAATTAAGTATGTGGTTGTGTGCCCAAGAGAGGGGATATAGAACCACTGGAATGGACTTGGTATGAAGAATTAGCAAAGATTCCTTGAAAAAGTGATGCCTATGTTGAGATAAAGGGATGAGGAGGAGTAACCTGGTGAAGAGGAATTAATGGGGAAAAATGTGGAAAGGACACTTGTGTCTTTGAGCAGCTAAGAGGAGAATTCTAGGGGGCCCTGGGACAGTGAGGGGAGAGAGCAAGTGCTTAGGGATGTCCACTCCTTCTGATAGTCATTAGTAATAGGTAGGTGCAAAAAAAAAATTCAGGGAGTTTGATAGCAAGAAGCACATGAAGGTTCTCGGGCTTGTCATCTCCTAGTTTCAAGCAACGGTTTTGAAGGAAAGTCACTTGAAATAAAAAGAAGGGAAGTGAGTTGGCTGGAAAAAGCAACCTTAGAGTCTGAGATAATTCAAAACATCAAACATTTTCAAATCTCAGATTCCTTAACACATTTACATATGTTTACTTTCATCTCTACTTTATGGTTTAAAAATTTGAATTTTCTTCCCTATTGAGTTTTTTTCATGGGGTTTACTCTCTAAGCTCTCCTAAGTCTGGCTGAAGCAGGCAGAAAACCAAACATTCCCAGTCTCATTTTAACAAAATTAACTATAGACTTACAACCTCAGTGTCAGCGAACAATGAAAGCTCACCACTGAACATATGAAACAAAAATGAAATTAGCCAGCAGTAGGAAACTACAAACAGCTGAGGCATTCAATTGTTAGCCATTTGAAGGATTAACTTCTAAATCATGTAGAGCTCCCTTGGTAGTTTAACTAGTTGGGCACTCAAGGGTATATAAAAACACACTTTAAAGTAGAAATGTATTTCTTCACCTATAAAATAGAGATTTACTGGCAGGTTGTGATATTATTAATACTGGATTTCCTTGCCTTGGCCCATGAACTTAATCATATTTTCCTTTGCTTCCCTCACTTGCAGCCTTGCATTGGGTTTCAGAACAGATACTGCAGAATGAACTATGTCCCAAGTCAAGTGGGACATCACTGTCTTGGATGGCTGCTGCAGAATTATCTAAAAATTCTTGTTTATTTCTCCAGATTTATGCCCTGTGCTATTGTTTTGTGCACTCCAGATTTACACAGCTCATTGAATATTCAGCCAGGCTTAAAGATTTTATTTGATGGTTATTTCAATAATAATTATGGAGGCTGCCAAATTCTTCTTACCCTGTTAAAAAACAAACAAAAAATAAACCTGCCATAACACAATAAAATCAACAATAGTAAGATGTTTTCATGATATCTTAAAACTCAGTTTGATGTTTTCTAAAGGCTTGGTAGACCTATTCAGCCAAAGAAACTCAATTAATGATCATTACTATCAATTATTTTTATACATTACAAAAGCATTTATTAAGAACACACAAGTTTTTCTTCAAAGAATGTTGTCAAGTTGAGTTTTAAAATTTCATTAAAACAAGACTACCAGTTCACCTATGTGTTTATTCAATTGGAGGCTAATTGAATAATTAGGATTGAATTTTATGTTTTTTTTTTTTTAAATCAAGTTTAGAAGGCAGCTGGCAGAGACTTTTGTGAACCTTTTGAATGTTTCCCATTATCTGAGTCTTTTCTTTATATATCTATATCTATAATTTTCCCTATCCCCAAATCAATTTTAGGAAAGATTCACAAACCGGCATGTCTTTTTTTCCCCCTTCTTTATTTAAAGGGGCTGAAGTGAATGGAAAAAAAAAAAAAAAAAAGGAATCACCAAGAAAACCCTAAACAAATAAAGTGCAAACACAGAGTGACAAGCACACTCAGACCCTGGATTGGTTATGGATGAGACGACAAGTATATGATGAAATTAATGACCCTCTGTCAACTTTTTAGATCTCACTTTTAAAGAGAATGGACCAAAAATCAATAGCCCCCAAACCACCAGTACTCCAGTGAACCAGTCTTTCATTTATCTTGCTGTTGGCACTCAGATAGAAATGCAGCCAAGCACAGCACAGAGCCTTCACTGGGAGTCATCATCACAGGCAATGTTTGAGCCCCCCAGTTAAGGGTCAAAGGTGTGTACCAAGGCTTCTTTGAAAAGGACCCGATTCTAAATACCAATATTGGTATTCACTTTATTCAGCCTAAAGCACATTTGGCATATGCATATCAAGTGTTTGGTCTTCTGAAGATTACTTGATGTATTCTTAGGCTACCAGTCACAGTGATGTCTAAGGATTCTATTCTACTCTTGTCTTATACTTTAATTCCTCAATTGTTGTATCTCAACTATTAAGATGCAGCAAATTACAACTTAGAATCAATGTAAATTGGGCACAGTTTTTACGATGAAAGTTTGTACAGATACCTGGTTATATCATTACTGTACCCCAGTTCCTAAATAATGTAGTTTTTGAAGATCTTTTTCTAGAAGAGGACCAGATAAAGTATATTGTATTCCAAATATTATTATGAGCTCAAACCCAGATAAGACAAATTCTGTAATTAAGTGAAAAAAAAAATTTTTTTTAAGTGCCAGATGAGCTGTAATTGAGCTTGTAATTTTTATGAGCATTCCTAGAAACAATCACTTATCTCAAAGACTGAGTTTTCTAGAAATAAAATTGGTTTGTACATCAGGAGGATTTTCCTACAGTGAGAAAGCCGTATTAAAATGTGAAAGATAAATTAATACAAATCAAGTGTTCAATAGCACTGTTAACAGCTGAGGCCAAAGTGAAATGAAATGATGTCATTATGTTAAAATGGATGTCAACACACACAGAAAAAATCAGTGTAAAATGAGAAAGATCACATTTTGATGATAATCTAAGACAAGCAAAGTGCTGGCCATTTATCTGGCTTTGTCCAAATGGAATCTAATCAATGATTGTCTTTAAGCTTTTAATTTTATTTATATATCAAACATTTATACAGAGCTTACTATGTATGGCCACTGTTCTGAGTACTTTACACCTAATGAGTCATTTAATCTTCATAACAATACTAGGAAATGCATATTGTTATTGTCTTAGTTTTACAGATGTGGAAACTAAGGCATAGAGAGGTTAAGTGATTTAACCAAGGTCACATGGCTAACTGGTGGCAAAGCTGGGATTAAAACTCAGGCAGTCTGGCCTCAGAATTTAAGCTCTTAATTTTTAAAGAAGGTTGCCTCAAAAGATGAAAGAATTTAAATCCCGAGGGAATTTAAATACAGAACAAATAGATGAGAAGAACTTAAACTAGGAAATTTGTTTGTTATGTATTTTTCTTCTAATTTTGTTATAATTAATTACTTTGTTGTAAGTTTTTTTTTTTAAAGGAAAAATTCTTCCATGTAAAATGGCAAATTGAGGAAATATTTAAAACATTTTAATATATATTAAAACATGTTAAATATATGAAAGACACTTAACACTGATATCTGGAGCCTAACACATTGACAGTAAGGCAGAAGGAATCTGTGAGCACTTCTTAAAAGTTTTGTTATTTGATGTTTAATTTCTTACTGAAAGAAAGAAACCTTACTGTATTGTCAATGTAGAAAAAGATTTGATTACTATGACTGTGGAGAGTAGTAGAGTTGCTCTTTTCTTACTTATCTGCAACAGTATGACTGTATCAGAGAAAAATTATTCTATGTAATAAATTGATATAAAGATACCATTTCAGGTGATACATATGACCATAAAGCCCAATAGTTTTAAAAGAATAACACGGAATTTCTAAGTTTCCCGTATAAATTTTCTCATTCTCTCTCATCTAATATCCTAATTTGCTGCTTTTAATCTAGTGAGAGTTAGAAAAAGCGGCGAGAACAAGGAGGAATAAGTAATATAGTAATAAGAACAAGCGTAGAAAAAGTAATAAGCAATAAGTGAGGGCCCGCAGTACTTTTAGATGAGCAGGGAATATGAAATCTATACTAGTGAGACATCTTATGGACACCAGGATGAATGTGGGATTGCGGATTGAGATTTTCTTTTGTTTCACATTCAACAAAAAATAGTGATGTTATAAAGACTATTTTAACGATGTTCCTTATATTTAAGTACATATGCCAAGTGTAGTGTGTTTTTTACACTCTAAAATTTAACAAAAAACTGCTTGGAAATGTTATCAAATCAAAATTTTCTACTGTCTCAACTATTTGTTTTGGAAATATTAGGGAAATCCTGAATGTAAATCTCTGACAGGAACATATGCTAGACTACTTGCACCAATAATGATTTGATCTGATGGTTGGAGAAACCTCACTATCTTGGATGTGCTGGCCGTGACTTCTATTGAGGTTTTCAGGCTGCTCCTGTGGGCCCTGTGGGCAGGCGGTCTCCCCATTTCATGCCTGTCTCTCAGCAAGTTTCAGGGAAACTTCCCATATTGAGTTGCACCCTTCTTTGATCAAGGGTATATAGAGACTAAAAATACAGAATAACAGGTGAATGAAGAAAACATTTTCATATTATATATTTTTAAGCCTGCTAATGAAAATATACTTATTAAAACGTAATTGCCACATCTACATGGTGTTTGACACCATGACAATGAAGATACAAATTGTCATTTAAGAGAAAAATGAAGGCCCACACTCTCCCAGCTATCTCTAACTCCAATGGCAATTGAACGAATTGGAAAATTTAAATGTGTAACTTGTTACATCAAAATGTTTAGAGTTTTCCTAAAAGCAGAGCAATTAAAGAAAATTTTCTGATATGGTGAAATTGCCTAAATAAAAAGTTTAAATGTATCTGAGGATGACGTTAAAATTTAAAAAAGGATTATTGTCTTTTTAAAATTTTGTTTCCACTCCTATGTTGATGGAGACTCACTATCTGGAGGCAGACTCTAAATCCTTGTTTATTTTATCCTTTAAGTAGTATGACACTCACCTGCTGAAATATCTCTTAACACTTTTAGCAAAACCAGATGCCATTTTGTACCCTTTTTTTCAGTTGAAATAACTAATGTAACCAGTACACATTAATCTTTAAAACAAACCATCTGAACAACAAACTAAGTATGCCCGGGGAACAGATGGAGTTTTTATGTTTTCACATGAACATCAAGCTAATATCTGTGTAAGATAAACGATGCTGCACTGGAATCTGTGCTTAATCCTTCCATTTCCCAATGGGGTGGCTTCCTTTTTATTCTCTGTGCCTGGGAATGGGAGTGCGTGTCCTTGTACTTGAATTGCATTCTAAAGTTACATATGTTGTTATTTTGTATGCTCGTAGACATATAAATGTGTGCTCACACTGTCCATGAAACGTTTGAACTGAACATTTGTCCAAGCGCTCCATTGACTTAATGATGACAAAGAACATTTTATGTGCATCAAAAGGAAAACCTATGTCCTATTGAACTGAGCTTTGAAAACTAGTTCCCTATATCTCAGAGTTTGATTTATTAATTAAAAGGTCAGTGTATATGTTTTATGTATGAGCATGTTATTAGAAGCTTGCCTTTTTGGCTGAGATTTTATAAAAAAAACAGGCTCTAAAAATTTTGTTTTGAGACACTTTCAAAATAATTTTTCTGTTAAATTCTAGAAGGTAAAACTATATTTGTATTTGGCATGTTCCCTTACAGATAAAGAATTTTTTTAGCATCTTTATAAGACCAAGATTATTTGCTGAATTGTAAAAAAAAAATTCAAACCACTATCTAAGATGATTTCCAGTTGTTTGTGCCTTTCTAGTGTACTGTGGGTAAATAAAATTAACAGAGCATAAGCATTTCAAGTCTTCATTCTTTTCTTCATCAAACTAAATGGAAAAATTAACTAATTTGAGTACCAACATATGAATTAAAAAACACTGTACCAGGCACTGTAGTAGATGTTAAAGATACAGTGATGTAAAATTGAAACCCACTCTCTGGCTTTCAAGAAATTCCTAGTCTAGAAGAACATTGTTGTGTTTTTTTTTTCTTTTCCCACCTGCTGGCAGAGATGGGAATAGCCCTAAGTGAAAACATCTGGTTGTCTGACAGTAAGCTCATCATTCAGCACATGTGCAATTTTCTCATCAACAGCTTTGCATTTTGCTATAAGAATAAAACTATATATAATGCTTGAAACCTGGCATGTTAAGCTGCTACCTATTGACTGAAAGTCTGTCCAAATGAATAGACTGTTGCTAGTGCCCATGACCACCTCCATTGGCTGAAGGGTTAGTTGATGGCAGAATGTGTCTCTCATTGGTCTTTGGGTTTGTGGTAAACCTACTCAGAGGCATCTAAGATTTGCTCTTTCCCTTTTGAAATGCCACTAGGGCTTGGTAATTGAGAGCCAAACTACATGCTCTGATACTGAATTTCAAGAGGGGAAACAAAGCTTTAAAACAAAATATGAAGGTAGCTGTGCTACAAAAATACTAGTCCACCATTTTTGTGACCATATATGAGGTAAAGGCCTTATATGAAACCAGTTCACCAGGCTTCCCACTGTTCCACTGGTCCATAATATCTTTAGAATTAGCTAAATCTTTGATTTCCCATAAGATGCCTTAAATCTTGCCTTTCTTTAAGAGTTAAGAGCTTCCTTATTGACTGTATGTTCTTAGCTACTGTTAAATATGTACCCACAGATAGCTGTGGTTAATTTATACACTATCACTTCCAAAATCTCATTTTAAAAAATGTAGAGCAGTATTTTGTTGTTGTTCTGCTGCTGCCTTTTTAGGCCTGTGTGAGCTTATCCAGAATTGCTAGAAAGAGCACTATAGTGTGAACCCAGAAGTCTGGATTTTTCATAGTTATTTACTGGCTAAAATGACCTTGGCCAAATCTCTGAAAACTTAAAGCTCAGGTTTCTTATTTGTAAAATAAAATTCTGAATAAGCAGAGTCACAAAGTTATTTGTAATCCTAAAATTCTAGGATTCTCCAAAACTTAGCCACAGATATCAGTTTCCCCTGGGCAACAACATTATGCTTTGTGTTCGTTGACAACCTTTTCATGTAAAAACATCTTCTAAAAACATCTATTTGTACATCCATCTACACCATTGTTTCTGACCTAGATGATGAGTTTGATGAGACCATAGCTTAAATCGTTTTAAAGTTGCTGATTTTATAGTCTTTCAATTCATATCCATGGTAGATGAAATAAAGAAACAAGAGAGGTGAGGTAGGGGTAAGTAGAAATTTCAAAGCCAGCAAAATCAATCAGTTCTGTTGCATCCAGTATAAATATGCCATGGCCTTGAGAGAAAGCCCTCTTGGTCCAACTGCTTTTCTGTCTCAGAAAGGATCTTAATTTTCTTCAAAGCTGGCTTCCATGGCTGCACATTTACTGGGTGAGAGGGAACAGGAAAGCAAGGAAGGCACCCCCAAAAACATAGGGATTCTGTTCCAAAAAGGCTCGGACCGACTGATACCTGAACCTGGACCATATATCTCAGACTTTTCCGTAGGTTATCTGATTCCCCACCATGGATGTTTTTAACCCTCTTCTTGTTTAGTTCCTATATTGTACTAGGTGTTGTAATCATGGTAATTTCTTCTTTCTGCTATTGATAAAACCAGGACCAATGGAATCTGGTCTTGGGGAGGGGGGTGTCCATTGGTATTTTTTCAATTTCTTCAATGCAACTGAATACACGACTAGTGAGATTTGCTCTAGCTCCTTGGGAGGACAGAAGTCACGTCCGTGTAAAATAATAAATCTGCTTCAGATAACACGCCCTTGCACTTTTTTCCTAGAATAATTGGAATGTTCATGTAAATAAATTTAATCCACTTGAAATTTATTTAATTACCTCTGTTATGAACAACTTATAAACATGCCCATGCCATCTAATGAAGTGTTGAACTCTGATAGCCAGTCTTTTCCAGCTCCGAAGTTCTATGACCCGATACTTCTATTGTTTAGACAAAAAATAGGTCTGTTCTGAAATGTTCTTTTTTAGGCAGCAATCCAAATAGACTTTTTGAAAATTCACATAAGAAAACAATATTCTCACATAGACTTCTATAGGATGGAGAGAGGGCCCATCCACTATTTGTTTGTTCTCTGTGGGAAAGCTATTCTTTTTTTCCTCTTTGAACAATATAAGGAAATAACTTATCTTTTACGATTTTTGGATTCAGTTCCTGGAGGGTGTCAGTATTGTCTAGTGTTCCCAATGGGGACGTGGGAGTCAGAGATCCCAGGACTTGTTCCCAACTTTTCTGCTCCTTATGTGACCTTCAGAGGCCACGAAACAACTTTTAAGACTCAGTTTATCTTCCTGAGAAATTGGGTACCTCTTAAGACTCAATTCTTCTGCCCGAGAAATTGGGTTCTTCTGTCTTTCCTACAGAGAAAACCTATTTTAAAAATTGTTGGAAAAGGATTACAGCAGGCTAAAGGGTTAAACTGATCATCTTCAGTCTTTCAGAGAAAATAAGGACCCCTGTTTCAGATGCTTCTTTGCTGCCTAGCACCAGGGAGGTTTTGTTCAAATTGTATGGGATATAGCATCACAGGCCCAATTCATAAACTGTAAGAACTCAACCAAAATGGGTGGCCTGAACTGGAGGTGACCCTTTGTATACCCGAGAATACATTTGCTATATAAAAGATTAAGAAATAAAGTTGAAAGATAAGGGGGGGAGGACAGGGGACAAAAGGGAGGCAAGCCTGAAGAATTTGTTAGAAGCATCCATTTCTACATAAACAGTTACCACCTTGATGAAAATGAACCTTAGCTATTGATCAGGCTGAGCAGATTCCTCTACATTGCTGCAGGTATATTCAGCCATAACCGAAAACTAAAAGCAATCGTATTATATTATCTGGTCAATTTTTCAGATAAAAGTATTTAGTAAAATGTAAAATGGTGTGACAAACTTAATAAGACTTTACTGGTTTCTCCAAATAAACGTGAACCGGTGACGTTTTGCTCTTGTCAGAAACTTGACACAACCAGGTATTCCTGCAGTTTCCCAATGACCTGGCTTGATTCAGAAATAGCCAAGCTGTCAGTTTCAAATCAATCCCTAGAACCTTACTCCACAAAATATCAGGTCAGGAAAATAATTATGGTTTGAGGAGGAATCACTCAATTATGTTTTATGATCTAACTATAACATTTACTCAACTCCCCTGAAGAAGAGTTCTTTTTAGCCAGCATTATTTCAGTTAAGATGAGGTGAACACTCAGATTTCCCAAGCAAATGTGAAAATGTGAAATGCTCTAAAGCAACCGTCCCAATACAGGTAGAAATAGCCATTTTTGGGTATGTACTCTTTCGGCTTTTGTGTAAGTGAGTCCAGTCATCATTCAGACATATTTAAATGCTGCACTTGAGCTGCCTTTTTGAGAGGCAGAGATGTGCTGGAGTTGCACTACGGTTCATCATAGTAAACTTCATTTGCTGGAAACATTACCAGGGAATAGGTTCTCGGTCTCCTAGAAGTGCCTCAGCTCAGTTGCCCTGCTCACCACTGCCCCTTTATTTCTTTGTGGCCTGTACCCTTAGTACAGTGTGTGGCTACATTTGGACCAGAGGCCCCCAACCTGTGAAAAATTCAGATGGCTATAGAAGTAATCAAAAATACCAATAAAGTGTCACCAGTCCTCGCTGGTGATGTGGGATGGCGGGTGAGTGAGATATAAAAATGAATCATGAGGCGAGACATGATTGCTGCTCAGGCAACCATTTCCTAACGTGAGTGCACCCAGGTTGCATAAACGGTTAGGAATATTCCCCGTTAGGCCAAAAGGCTTATAGATACGGGTGTCAACTCATCAGGCTCCAAGGCCCCCAGGGACCTGGGAGGCAGAAGAGTTGTTACTCGAGTGGTTGAGCCAAAAACATTTATATCTGGGCACTGTTGGGTAAGTAGCATTTGCTGACAGGAACTGCTTGGAGTAAAGTTGGTTTTAAAAAATAAGCACCCAGCTCTGTATGTTTAATACAGGAAGCTGTCTGAGGTGTAAAGAATGGTTAAGTAAATGAGTGGGACACCATTAATCTTGGTTTGTTTCAGCACTACATCTTTAGCAGTTGAAGGGGGTGGGGTGTGGAGAAAAAGACTTGCTCCCAGCTCATAACCTGAGTGTTAAAACTGATGTCCTTCCCATTAGGGCTGTAAACTCATTAGCACACGGCAATTTATCCTCTTTTATTTCTTCTCAATTATCCTATCATCCATTGTATCTGGGTCTGATTACCCTTTCCCAGAGTCAAACATTATCTTGTAAATCATTTGCTTTAAGTCCAAGCCTGCCATTGCAGTGCCTGGGATTTGCTTAGGCAGGTAATAAATCAATTAGTATTAAACTTGTGGTGTCATCTATTTTCTTTCCTCCTGCTTGGAAAAAGGAACACCTGAAAACTTAGCTTAGGTTACATCACATTTCTGTGCATGCTTTTGAACAATACATTTGCTCTTAGTCAAGGGGGAGAAAAGGTAAGGGAAAACAAAACAAGGAATCTAAATCCTCAGTGTGTGCCTGGAAGGCTGATGGTGTCACAGGTATGTGGCTCTCGGATTTCAGAGGTTACACTTTTAGTAATAATTGGGAACATCTATTATTCAAACGTGGACATCAGAGATTCTATTTAAGGGGATTATCTCATTTTTATGTCCAAAACACAATGATGGAGCCAAAAGGAAGACTATGGTTCATTTTTTCTTCTATTATTCCTTTATGTATGTTCTGCTTGTCTGCACACATACAAAGTAGCTGATGTAACCAGACAAGAGCAGTTAGGTGTTTTTTAGGTCATTGTCCTTCCCTCCCCCTTACACTCTAAAGGGTGTCCCCTACTCCTCCCTTTCGGTACTGTGCTAATTTACTCATTCATTTTATCATCCTGCCCTGGATCTAGTTTTCAGTCTTTTGGCTGAGATCTACAGGGAGCCCAATCAAACAATTTTAGCTGAAAAGTAAGCCCTGCAAGTTGTTAAAGAAAAATCCTCTTGGATATCTCAACAACCATGGCCTCTCCTCGGTGATGCCCTGTGTGTAGGCTATAAATTAGTGAACCTCCCTACCCTCCTAGTCAAGGAAATGGTGCTGTCAGACACGTGGCAGGGTCCCCTCAGGGAGGCTGCATCTAGCTGTGGAGAACAACAGTAGGGCTGTGAACAGGGCTACAGCACGATGTAATTGGAGGGAGTGATGGTCCATTGGTAATACTGGGTTCGGAGTCTGGCTGCCTGGACTATGGACAGCCAGCTCTCTGGATGTACTTTCCTCTCAAACATCCTGCCTAGTCTGCCCCACATCCAGCCCTTCTGCTCCCTGTGGTTCTTCTGTTTTCAGTCCTTCGCTGTTCACACTGCGAAAGTATATCCAGCCTGATCAGGCATGGACTCTTCCTCCTAGGGGCTGAAAAAAGAATCCTAAGTTAGCATCCTAATTTTTTATTACTCATATTGGTTAAGCTCTCTGTACATTAGTATTAGGGTGTGCACAGGGTCCTAGAGAACGACGTTGCCATATGGTTCCACCCTCACAGAGGGGATGATAGAAACAGGAATGGTAAGAAGTGCTCTCCCCCTAGAACAGGGACTGTAAGTCATGGGTTTGGGGCTTGTTAAAATGCAGGCTCTGATATGGTAGGTCTGTGGTGGGCTTGAAATTCTGCATTTCTGACAAACTCCTAGGTGGTGGGGAAGCTGAAAGTCCATGGCACTTTACATTTTTTTTTCCTGTGGCAAGAGTGACTTTTCACCCTGTCACAGCCATTTGCAAAGCATTCTCTGTGCCCTACCAGGTGCCAAGCTCCTTGAGACTAGTCCATGACTGCCTTGGTGAACATATAATGTTTAATTCCCTGGGTTTGGGCAACTGGGAGGTCTGGGATCTAAACCCACTTCTGCACCAAACTAAATTTGTGACTTTGATCACTTCCACTGAAATCCTTCGGACGTCTATTTTGTGCAATAAGGGGGTTTGGACTAGATTTTCAGTATTGTTTAAAAGCAAGAGCAGGAGTGAGAGAAATTTGAATGTGGGAAAAAGGGACCCAAGAATGGGTATCACGTTTAAAGAGAGATCCCTCCCTAAACTCTCTCCTTGGGTGTGAAGCCTGTGTTGCCAGAACTTACACATTTTCAAGAAGCAGGAAATTTGATTTTTTTTAATTTATGTAAAATCCCCTCACTTTTGAATGCTGACAAGTAAAATAATGTTTTTAAAAGATAAAACACACTAGGAATGACATAAAATACTTCTGCAGGTCAAAGACTGCCCACAGACCACCTGTTTACAGCCTCGGGCCTGAACCAGGCTCAAAAGTGTTCTTCCAGCAAACACACAAGAACTATGTTCACAAACAGTCCAGTCAAGCCAATGAGAGCAGCATTCCTGATGGACGAAACTAAAGAGCTGGCGTGGTGGAATGGGGAGGCAGGCTGGTGTCTCAGCACTTTGGTCTTTTCTGAGTTTTGTAATTAAGATGGGTGGAAGGGCTGTTCAAACACCAGCAGGGTCCGAGAGCTCTCCTGAGGGCATCTGCTCCACCCATGACTTGTAGTTGGGCTTGTTTGCATGTTTACTGTTCTGGAAGCTACAGGCATGCTGTGGTTTTTGAGGCACTGATACATGTGAAATGCTCAGGAATCACGAGAGTCCTTCTCACAGTGAGACTGTGGCTTTTAGGATGGTTCAGGGTGGTGACAGCTCATCAGTCACAGAGTAATAATCTTTAACTAAGGCTTATTTAATAGGAACCACTCATTTAATTGTCAAAGTTTTCTATTGATTCAAGTGCCATTATTTGTCCTGATTAGAGGCTATCTCACTTTTGCCAGAGGTGGCTCTGTTTAAATGAGAAGATGCGCATTATGTTACTAGGGATATGAGCATCCCTAAAATGGGTGTGGGGTGGGGAGTGCAGTTCTTTGTATAACTTTATTTGGTTGCTGAAGGGAATTCAAGGTCACAGAAAGAGTGTTATAAGAGATGTATCTTTAATAACTGTCCACAGTGGGTCCATACCTAGTCATTAGTTTTTGATGTTCCATTTTTTTGACTTGAGTTCTCTGGAATTAACGTTGTAATGACACTTAGCCCACTTAAAATTCTTCTTCTTCTTCTTCTTCTTTTTTTTTTTACCCCTCTTTGATTGTGTAATTGTTCTATTCACATTATGAAGATGTGTCATGTCCTGAATTTTATATCCTGGAAAACATGTAGTAAGTCCAACTTGTTCAGACATGATGACACCACATAGACATGGCTGATTGTAAGAGGAGACAAATGGTTTAGGCTTAGATGTGAGAGAAAAACAGGAGTTGCTGGCAAGCATTAAATATTTATAAAGCAGCCAATCTTTGGTACTCATCGGGGAGTGTTTCTGCATGAGGCATGTCAGGCTTTATAATTAGTTATGGGACTTACTATTATTTGAGTTTTTGCCATGCTATTTTCTGCCTATGAAGGACCATTATTTTAAATGTGTAATAAGAAGAAAGAAATATTATTTGGGAAAGTGGTAGCTTTTCATTTTTTGAATTTTTGAATAGTGTTTTATGTTACAGACTCAGTCAAGTAATGACTTTATTATTTTTTTTAATCATCACATTTTCAGGGATCATGTTACACTAAAATAAGATTGTGAACTTTTGTGTATGATTAAAAAAATCCTAAATTCAGGTAACTTCACAACATCTCTCTTAAATCTCCGTTAGGAATAACAAAAGCAAAACCAAATCTAAACAAAACCAAGCTTTCATTTTCTCAGATAAATCACTTTCTTTTGATCATTAGCAGCACCGGCCTTGCTAATACTTAATGGCATTTGTAAATATAATTAAGAAAGGGCTTCTATTCTGAAAGGAAGTTGCTACATTACAACCATAAGTTGCTATACACTCATGAGGGAGAAGTGGGAAAAAACGACCCTCCAACCTTAATAAAAGTTCCCAGTGAAATCATTAGGGATTTCAATTATGAAGCTGTTCTCAAGATCCTTGTAAAGGTTATTTGTTGAACAATTTCTCTCTAAAAGTGTATGACAAATTACTCGCCTGGCACTCTAAATGATGCACAAGCCCTTTAATTAGAATATAGCATTCGATATCTTTAAGACCTTCTAACATTTCTTAGTTAATATTATTCCTCATACGCCTTTCCAAGAGATGTAGACTTGTTTGCAGAGTCAAAATGAGTGATGGGGTAAGGTGGACAGGGACCTTGCACAGGACTGGGAATATCCAGGAGCCACACAAAGAAAGGAAGGCTCTGACCCCAACAAGTTTTGATTGCAAAGGCGACTCTGATAACAGAGTTTTTTATTATCCATTGCTTTTAGCCTTATTTACCATCAGGCTCTCTTGCCACAAGCATGCTTTTTAGTTCTGACAGCCCTGAATTATGGCCATTGTGGGATCCTATCTCATTAACTGAAATGGGAGAATAAAACATCAAACAATCATAAAAATAATTTGGCACTGTGAAACCACTTAGGAGCAGCTGTCAAACAGGTTGGAAGATAAACTTCTAAATAAAAAGAATAGAGAGAGCTGCAGTGTCCTGCCATATGCTTCCTCGGCATTATAGACTCCTTAATAATATGAAGTGCCTGTGTTTATGCAGAATAGTTCAGACACTCCATATATGATATTGATTATGCCTTAACCCCAATTTAGTAAAGACCTACTCCTCCTTTTCCTAATCAGATATTGCAGAAGCAGTTTTCTGAAAGAAAAAAAATGTCCCTAGTGCCAAGCCATATTTTATCTGCGAAGGCTGTGGCGGGAGATAGGGCTTTGTCTTGCCTGTCATTGTGGCCTGGAGCCCAGTTTTAGGACAGCAAGGCCCCTCTGGGGCTCTTCTCCAGCAGTTTCCATCCAGCGACTCAAAAACATACATCTTTATCAAGCTGTTGTTGTCAGACAACATTAGATAATTAATAGGCCATTTGTCAGCCTGCACAAAACATGTTAAAATCCCAAACACAATCAGGATAAATATAGTTGCTTGCTCTCTGAAGGCTTTTTGTTCTGTCATGCAGCCATTGCAGGAAGATATTTGCTATTAAATGAGACTCATTATTAATCACATCTAATGTTAATTAATTAACCACCTCTGTGTATTGAGGGCTCTCTGTGATTTTCAATTGTTTTAAGAAGCTAATTGGTAACTTAGCAGTTTACATCTAAGTTACTATTTTTCATTTCATTCATGTCAGTATTTTACTTAGTGAAATATATTTATTTGCAATTGAGAAATTTTCCATAAAATGGCAGCATTTAATAGTCTGTATATAACTATGCAAGAAATGATTGGGGCAATGAAGGCCATTGAAAGTATGAACCAGCCTTTGTTTTTTCTTAGGCCTAGCTTATTAAAAATAATTTGATTTTTTAATAATGTTTTTTAAAACTTTTAGAAGAATGGAAATATGTAAATGTAATCTTCATAGATGATGAAAATGAGGATGATAACCAGGCTTAGTCATAAAAAATGAGGTATCTTGGTATTCATTCATTCACTCACTGATTCATTCAACAAATATTTGGTAAGTGTGTGCAGTCAGTTATTCATCAGCTCTAGATCCTGTGGGGAACCTGGCTTCTCTGAAGCCAGCACAGAACTGAATTTTAGTGGTGTCCAACCGTGAGCTACTAGAAAGCAGGGACTCGACCTCCATCATACACATCTCCTTTGTGTCTAGCACTGTATTCTCATTCATGGTAGATGCTCAATTTATACTCCTTCAACTGAATCAACTAAATTCAATACAGTATAAATGTCTTCAAAATTCTGACCCACTTATGAAGGAAGATGAGTGATGTGATTAAAGAGAAACAGTAACAGCAACATTGACCCATTATATGTTCATGTAGACATTTCAGTTTACCAATGACTTTCCCATACATTAACTTATTTAATTTAATTTTTAAGTTGTTATATCATTCATTCTACAAATGAGGAAAGGGTCTGTGTTTCTTAAGCAGATGCAAGCTTTACCTCCAGCACCTGGCCTTTACTGAAAGCAGCTTTGCTCTGGCAGACTACCAGGCTGAAGTTTTATAACTGGGCATGTGGCATGAGTTGTGGTGACATGGCTCACCAATGCATCTGATCATATTAATTGATTCCTGTTGGAAACTTTGATTTATTAAAAGATTTTATTATTGGTAACTATTATTGGGGAAAACCTACCCTAAGATTTTATCACATAACTAGAAAAGCATTACTAGAGACTTTAGTACTTTGAGAGGAGAATTTATTTGGAAATTTTATCACATAAACAGTGAAGCAGATGTAAGGGGAAAGTAGTTTTTCATGTCTTTTCTTCAAAATTTTCAGTTAATGGTGGGGCTTTATGCCTCACCGTGAGGTAAATCATGTATATTTTAAGCATGCCTATGAAGATTTTTTTTCATATCTATTATGAAAAATATTTTTAATGTTTTCTGAAATGCTAATTTATATGTATTTCACTATTTATGTACTGAATATTTTGTACCAATTGTATTTAGCATAGAAATAAAAATTCATAGTAATAATCAATGATACCGAATACTAAAGGCATCTGCATTAAGTGTAGCATAGAGAATATAATTGACAATAGCATTGTTCATTGAACCTAGGATATTTTCCTTCACTATCAGGAACCTTGCAGAAGCAGACATGAGAAAGAACCAGAAATTTGCCATAGTTGTTGCCATGAATGATGGACAACCTTACTTAGTGTTAAGTAAACAAGCAAATAAACATGTAACTAATAAACCAAAGATTCAACAGTCAGACCAGGGTTTTCTACTTGTTTTCCTTTCTCCTTATAACAGCTAGAAGCCTATTCACAGCTAAGATGGTTAGTATTTTTGTAGTATGTATCTTTATATTTTTATAAGTAGAGTCCTTATATGTGTAGTGAAGGCGGATATATTTTAGCATCTGTTAAGTTAAAAATAAGATGCTGTGCATTTGTGATTTTACATTTACATTTTTAAAATTATCTCTACTCCTAGGTCCAAATGAGAGAGAGAGAGAGAGAGAGAGAGAGAGAGAGAGAGAGAGAGAGAGGGAATGAGCATGTACAAGAATGTGTGTATGTGTATAAAGTGATTCATTTTATGTCCAAACACATAGGGCATGAAAAGCACATGCACACATGCACACATGCACAGAACAACTTCAGAGCTTAAATTGTTTTATCCCTGTTGAAGTGCTGTTGCTGAATTATATGTAGGGTGGGGAAAGATGACTGGATTGAAAAATGTCTTCTAGCTAACAAAGATCTAGATTGGAATTTAACTTAAACCAGTCTGAGTGATATTCCAGAGGCTTTTATTACTGGAAATAGTACTGAATGGAAAACAGTTACACTGAATGGAAATATTTTATATCATAGGTTGCCATATTCTAGATTACAATTATATGGCTTTTGCATTCAGTTCCCATTAGGAGCTTGTGAAAGGTCTTTTCTTGGCTTAATTTATAACAACAGCTCCTGACATAGAGCTTTTGTAAAAGTCCCAGCTTTTACTCCTTTAAGGTAAACTCAGTGGTACGTGCGTGTAAGGAAGGCGGGAGATTGGCCACGTTCACTAAAGCCATTATCAGGATCTTTGCGTTTCCACGCTCTCTCTGAAGTCAAAGATTGAAGGGGCCCTTCGGGAGAACACAGCATGACTTCCACTGTCTTTTCTGGCCCCCTTTTTTGTCATCCTTTTTTTTTTCCTTTTTGTCCTGAAGATGTAAGCTGCCGTTGTCTAGAGGGGGAGGAAAAGATTTTTTCCTAGGGATGTTAATTTCAAGCCTGAGTAGTTTCCAGTCACCAGGCCTTGCTGGAAGTATCGGTCAAGATTTGCCTGGAGGCAGCGGGGGCACATTTGTCTCACCTGCAAGGAGCATTGGTCTTAGGAAAATGGCAAGAACTTTGGGAAGGTTTTTTAATTAGTACCTCAGTGTCTTTGGCTTTAGACTGCTTATTTGTTAATTCTTGTGGTGATTTTCTTCCTGGTGGTATGTGTTTAAAGTATTTAATTGTGAACGTCCTGAACAGTCTTCAAAGCTTTTTTATTCAAGTGGTCAAATAGGTTTATGTTAGTGTATTGAGCATGACACATAATTTAGATGTAATATTTGTTTTGGCATAGCCTAATAACTATAAAATCAAGATACAGACCAGAATAAAAATTTAAGACCATAATGCTATTCTAAGTGGGAAAATGCTCTATTCCCTAGAAACAGCAAAAAGCTGCTTTTGTCCAAATTAAGAGTTGCGAAATTCTGCTTCAGATAGTAAAAGAAAGCAAAATTGTTGAGACATAACTTTTTTCCCCTAGAGTAAGTTCTTTATTGTAGAGAGAATAAGGAAAAATAAGGTAGGAACAATCTTTCTGCAGTGTTCTTACAGAGAAATAAGAAAATTGGAGAGAATAGACTACTTAAGTTTACACCTGCTCTGTAAACTCTTTGGCCTCTCGTTTATCAGACACCATTAAGGAAAATAAAGATTTCCGTCAATCACAGCTGTTGGTTTGGTTTTATTTTTTTTTTTTCTGGTAGCATCTCATCCTGTATTTATTTACATACTGCCCCAAACACACATGCATGTTGCTAGATAATGAGATACTCAACATGGCTTAAAATCCCCTTCCCCCCAAATTATTAAGCTATTTCAAAACAAGAAATAATGTTGAGAGAAAATTTGTATTAGCTTGATTGATTATCTTATTTTAATCCATATTAAAGCTTTAAGTCTCTAGGTGTGGCTCTTTACTTCTAACACCTCATAAATTATAGCTATAATGAAGCAGTCATTTATCCTGAGCTGATGATAAATGGCTTGCCCTAGGAGGAACTAAAGAATAGGCAAGTAGATCATTTTCATATTTGGTGAAAACAATATTAAGTACCCAGACCTCAGTGATTGCCCTAATAAATGAATAATCTGAGGTGAGGGGCTTGGCAGTCAGTGTAAAAAATAACCTGAGCTTTCTCTGTCATTTGTCAGGCTTTGCTATGACAGCATGCATTATGGGTAAATGAGCAATCAGCAAGAACTATGTTATGGCTGGGATGTTTTTGAGAAATTTATCATATGCATTGCTTGGTACCTTAAGACCTTAAGGCTTAATGGCTATAGTGCATGACTGCAAGCGAGCACAGTTTCTATTTACTGTGGTATGCTTCATTTGTGCTTCATCTCTCACCTTAAAGAAAGAAAAGACCTTTCCCAAATGAGTGTCATTTGGCTTTGTTTTTAAAACTTTAAAGTCCATGTGGATGATGTTCTATCTTTATGTGGACAGATGCTATTCCTGGTAGACTGACTTAAGATTTTGGAGATCTGAATTCAAATAAAACTTTAGTGTCAGACATTTATCAGTTTATGGAGATGTCAGAAGTCTAGATGCCAAATGTATTATGGAAAGTGGCATTACCTCCTGGTAATACTATTAAATATTTAATGGTATTTAAGAGTTAAATGAGTTTTCTGCCCTCCCCCAACCCACCAAACAGTTGATCTCTTTCATTTCTCACTGAATTAGAATAAGCAAGACTAGTTGAGATGTGAATACCTCATTGGAATTATGCAATGTGTTATGATAATATCTGACTCATTATGATTTACTGCCATATGTAGTGAAAATGAAACCAGGATCTGAACTTCTCTTCTCAGGCCAGAGATCTTTCATCCACAGCCTTGTCTCATTCCTGTGGATCCTATTCTGAAATATTCGATCAAAGACATCGTGGCTTTACCAGTGACCTCTGCTGCCACAATATCCACAATTTGTAGGTGATTTTGAAGTTACGTACACATAATATTCAAATTCCGGTGTTGACCCTAGTTGGATAATTTGATCATTAATTACTCTGACAGCATTTTCATCCTATGTAAAATGGAGAAAATCCTATTTTGAAGGGTTGTTGTGTAGAATAAATGAGTAAATGTGTAGAAGATACTTAGATGTGATAGATACTTTATAAATATTTAATTCCATATCTTCTTAAGCCTGGTCAGATATCTGAACACTTTCAATATTCAAAATGTAGATTGCATTTTAAAAGATGCTGTATCAAGGACAGTTGTTCGTTATATTCTAGGGATCCCAAACCTCCAGGCCATGAGTACAGGTCTGTGGCCCATTAGGAACTAGACTGCACAGCAGGAGGTGAGCACTAAGCAAAGCTTCATCTGTATTTGCAACCGCTCCCCAGCACCAGCATCACTGCCTCAGCTCCACCTCAGATCATCAGGCATTAGATTCTCATAGAAGCACTGGTCCTTGGCGCCAAAGATGTTGGAGACTTGCTGTATTAGATAGAGCAAGATGCTAGTGAGACAAATTTAATTAAGTAAAAGCATTTGTTGAATGTCTACTTTTAGGTTCCATTGATGATCTAAATATCACCTCATCATTGGTCATCAGGACTACTGTCATAACTTCTCATTTCTCCCCTCCCCTAGCTCTCTTCCAAAAACTCTCCAGTTATCTTTCCAAAATACAGATTTGATCATATCACTATGCCTAACTGCTGAACCATTAGCCTCACAAACAAGGGTTTCCATGATATGCCTCAGACGTACCATTTCAGCTTCATGTCTTGCATCCTCCTTCATGACTACACTTTAGCTACAAAGAATTACTAACTGGTTCTTCAATGTGTAAATCACATGCATCCTTCTCTTTGTCTAGAATGTACTTCCTTTCACTTAGCAGTCTTGATGTTGCCAAATCTTCATGCAACACATATTATTTAAAATTTCAGCTCTGGTCTGTAGGCTCCCCCAGCTTTCTGGTTGAGGTGCTTTCTTCCTCTTAGGTGTTCCTCAGTACTTCATGGGTAATAGCCCTCTCATTGTTTTGTGTAGCAACCATCTGTCTGTGTGCTCCGTTTCCAACTGTGAGTTAACATGATGCCTGATGTGTAGTAGGTGCTTTATAAAGGTGCTTTATAAACATAGAATCAATGAGAAAGCGATTCTGCTTTTCTTTGAACACCTCAAACTCAAAGTAAGAGAAATTCTCAGCTGAGGAGATAGTGGGCAATCACATATTCATTGCTGTGATCTTAACTTACAGATTCCCACTTATTCCCTCCCCCAATCAAAGAAAACTCATGAAATGCCTGATTTGACTGGCTTTCTTTTGGAAATTGAATGATAGGGTGAGTTTTACAGGAGGGCAACATGGCAGAGGGTGGAGGGGAAACAGGAGAACTCTAGAGCCTGGGTAGCAGAGCGTGTCCAGAGGACTTAATTTTCTACCCCTGGCAATTGGTAGGCATCTCTGTGAGGGTTCTGGATTGTCACAGGTCAAGGAACTGGGTGGTTCAGGCAATTTCATCTAGATCTTAGAGGGTAAGGAGGCCTCCGACTAAGTTTTAGATTCTAGATAAAATGAAGGAGTTGGATTTTAAAGTTTTAAAATATGAGAATCCCTTTTTATACATGAAAAATTTATAGACATTTAAGTACTTATTGATTGACAAAATCATACTAAAATACTTACTGAGAATTCAAAAAGACTTTTAATTAATTTTATGTTTAGTGGACCATAACAGCATGTACAGGGGGGAGTGTACCGTGGCATAAACTGTCCGGATGGGCATGTGGACAGTGGTACTGCATAGTACCTAAGAGCATGGGCTTGAGTCAGCCAGATTTGGTTTCAAATCTTGGTTTCCACATCAGGTTTATGATCATAGGCAAATTTCTAGTCTTAGTTTCCTCACCTGCAAAAGAAAGATGGTGATATCAACCTTACAGCGGACGGTAGTGTAGGACTTAAGATAATAAAGACAAGAAAAAGCACAGCACCCAGAACCATTGTCTGCTTATTAAATTGTTAAGAATGAGAAGTGGTTTATTCAAGACGGAGAGGTCATTTAGCAAGTTCTCAGATAGTTTCTCAGAGCAAGGTGACTGTAGAGGGAAGAGCAGCAACATTTGTGCAGAGTGGGTGTGTGCTGGGAGTCTGTGAGGGGAAGGGCCAGCTGTAATGCGAAACATATGGCAAAGGCCTTAAAGAATCTTTTCTGATGTGAGAACTGAGAGTCCTCACAGGATTTGAGAGTGAGGGTGACATGATCGAAATGATGCTTCAGGAAGTATTAAAAGGATTTGAAAGTAGACTGGGTGAGAGAGTCTGGGGCAAGGGAGAAGTAAAACACATTTTTAAAGTCATCAGCTATCAGCATATAGCAAGAGTCCTCAGATGCAGTTATGGGAAACCTGTAAAAGGGTGAGTTTGGGCATGAAAGTTTGGAGATTGTACAACCGTCTCTATTTTTTTATTCTTTATTCACATCTTTCTGTGTACTATTTGTGCACAGATAATAGCTCTTCAACTTATTTATTGCACATGTTTTTTGGGATACGGGGACATAGTTTAACTTTTAATACTAGTTAAATTAGTAAAATCTATCTTCACACAGCATATAATCAGCCATTTATAGAGAATAAAATAGATTTGGATATAATCCTGCCTTAACCTCTTACTGGCTATGCTTTTATACCAGGTCTTTAAATTCTTATTGTCTTTTTTCTTTTTATTATTTGAAAAATTGAGGGGAAATGGTATTTAATATTATTGAGTATTCAGTAAGGTAATTATATAAAGAATGCATCATTAGTTAGAGTGCAGATTATCTGCCATAACATCAAATGTACTGGTTTAGCTGAAAAGATCATTTTCCTATCCAGGGATAAGTCTTTTTATTTTTCTTTCCCTTGATGGATTTTTTCAGTTTTATTATTTATTTATTTATTTGTTTGTTTTTTTAAAAATAAATTTATACCTTTTTTACCCATTTCTTCCACCCCCTACCCTTGCCTTTGGCAACTACCAATTTGTTCTCGGTATCTATGAGTTTGGTGGATTTATTTATTTATTTATTTTAAGATTTCACATATCAGAGAGATCTCTCTATTCAGAGGGATTTAGAAATGGAAAAAACTCACCTACCCTATGAAAGGAGAGAAGCCAGGCTAAATATATAATTCTGAGAGTCCTCCTCTGTCTTCAGAAATAACTGAGTTTCTGGGAGCAGCTGGGCACCCTCCCACTGCCCCCAGGGAAGAAGTGGGCATTGAGAAGTCCAGATGGAGCCCTGCTGCACTGAGGAGTGAGCAGGGCAAGCAGTAGACACAGTATTGTAGGTGAGGAAATGGTGATTGGGGGAAAATGTTTATTTTCTTCCTGAAGAGCAGAGAGGTGATGAACCTGGTCAAACAAGAATGAAGATGGAGGCTGTTTGCAAAGTCAGAGAAGGGCTTTTTTAGTGAAATGATGGGAACAGAAATCAGGTTTTAGCTTTTAACTGTTTGAGGGCAGACAGAGAAAGTTTTTTTTTTTTCCTTTGTTTCCCTGGGTCTTAACACTAGGTTTAGCAAGTAAGGTGGGCAAAGATATTACAATATAAATATGATTACTTCTGGAAAATTTATTGCTCAGATTGTGATATTAATTTCTTTTGGGGGGGGAATAGTGGCTATATTGCTCCCTTTTCTTTTTGCTATAGAAAGTAATACAGTGCCTTGCACATACTAGGTACTCAATAAACTTTGACAGCACATGAGTGAACTGAAAAGGACCTAATGTGGGCAGCATGAATGGAACCTTTGATGTCAGGTGTTTGGAAGATAGTCAAGAAGATTGCTCACAGAGAAGAGACAGGGAAGAATTTTCACTTGCAATTTATTCTTTTCCATGGAACATCAAGAAATTTCAAAGCAGATGGAGAGGAGAGGAATCCCAGTTCTTATAAATGCTTTCAAATATTATGAAGAGAAAAAAATCTTTATAAACTTATTTTAAATATTTGTTTTTAACACTGTGGGGGAATGTATCCTTTCTCAAGAGGTTTACTCATTTCAATTAATTTCAACAGATAATAACTGAGCATATATTGAAGGCAAGGCATTCGACTAGGTTTGGTCGGGATGTTGAAATAAAAATACAGACCTTCATTCAAATAATTGCAATATGAAGAAACCTGTTAGGGCCATAAAAATACTACTCCATTTGACTAATTCTATATTCATGGTCAAAAACTGCAAATGGAAAAGACTGGAAGCTTCATAATTGGTGGTTGTTCCAAGATTCCAGGCGCCCTTAAGCCCAGGAATGGAAGAGAGAACTCTAAAAGTGGCCCCATACATCACCTGCAGTAACCTCACTTTTAGGAAACTTGCTGTTTACTTGTTTTGACTGATTTTCTTTCTCCTTTCACTAAATGTTAGTGGTCACTTTCTTTATAACCTTAATAAGTGGAACCTGAAGTTTCCTTTGTAGACATGGAAGAAATTAGGTTAGCACTCCCACCTAATTGGGATGCTTATATACCTACGCACTGTAGGTTATTATATCCTGTTACTAACTACCTCTTATATGCTTTTTGTTTATTGGAAAACAAACGTAGAAGATTACCACTCTCTGATTCATACTTTAATGGTACCTGGAAGTACTCTAAAGAAATGTAATTGAGATGAAAACTGCTAAAAACATCTTTTATTTTTAATATTTCCATCTGCCAAAATCTTATGTACATTTGAAATAATTCAGACAAATACATTGGAACAATTCATTTTAAGTAACAGTATTTTTAAATGGAACTAATACCATAGTATTATCTGCATAATAAAACAACTCAAATTTGCTAAGAATACACAAAATGAACACTGTTCTGTCTCCTATAGGCCTTTGTAATTTTCGAAAGATTGAATTGTTGGGTTTGGTGAAATGGGCATGTTCATACTAATATATGTCAGTAAATGTGATAAGTTTGTATTGGTTCCGAATTTTCAAAATAAGGGCGAATTTAAATATTTTTACCGTAAACATTGGCAGTATTACTCAGTGATGGGTTTTATTATCATCGTGTAACTTTTCATTTGACATTTCATTACAAAATCTTTGTCATAGAGCATAGAAGTGTGAACATATCGGTTACGCTTCTTCAGGGATCAAGGTTCTGTCCAAGGTACAGATAGATGCCTTGAATTTCTCGAGAGCTCTGGATTCTGCCTGTCTGCCCTCGAGGCCACTATGTTGGTTGGTGTAGGAAATGCAGTACTACTTTCCACACTGCCTGTGAGTCCACTCAGAATGCCCAGGGCAGTCTGCAGTATGTTCAGACCCATTGTCACCTGTATTCCTCTTGTCAGCGCAGTCTCTGCTCTTCTAGGCTATTTGAACTATTTACAAAATTCCTTGTGCACCCAAGGCACAGTCAGCTCCACAAACAGAAGGATCATCTGGCCTCTATAACTTTAATAGGATGAAATTTTCCCAGTGATCCTGGCATTTAATGCTTAGTAGACCACCCAGCATGAATTTCTTTGCAAATCCAGAGGTGATTACTTGACCCTTTGGTCTAGGATGAGCTGTCTAATTGACAGAGAGAAGGGGCTAGATGTGTTTAACTTCTCATCTCCTTCTCCAAATACCACCAGTCTGAAGGGGAAAACAGAAGTGTTTTTTTTTCCTTTGGGAGTTTTGAGGGGAATGTGGTTCATTTCTGAAAAGATGGGCAACAATAGCAGATCCCTTTAAAAGTGTGAGAATTGTACCTTGCCATAAAATAATCCAAATCCTGTCTCTCAATAGGAAACCATTTGGGATGTCATCTCCCCCACTCCCTCCTCTCACACCACTCCATCCTAGCACCTTAAATGCCAGTAGTTCTCACTCTTCTTTTGCTCTTTTGGTTTCCCCTGTATGGAATGCTTTCTTGACCTCCACTTGGCAAATTATACTCATTTTTCAAGCCTTCCTCCATGAAACCTTCTTTGACTCAGTGAGGACTCCTCACTCTGTCTATTATGATTCACCCAGCTCTTAAGGCACTTAGCATTTTAGAAGGTGTACCCACAGATACGTGAGCTCTGTAAGGTCGAGGCTCATTTTCTTAATTAGTATTCTTTCATTATGTAATACTTGATACATCCAGAATATATATATCGAGTATAAAAATAATATGAACACCTTTGGAGTCACTGCCTAACAGAAGAAGGGGAACATGACCATATTACATCTCCCCACATGCATCTTGCCTATCCCATTCTCCTGCTTCTCTCTAGAGGTAACTGTTCCCATGAACATTACCTTTATCATTCTCCCACTTAAAAAATGGTTTTATTGCTATATGTTACCAAACAGTACTTTGTTTGGCTTTGCTTGGTTTCGAGTTAAAGAAAATAATCTTCTGGATCTTGTTTTTCTTCATGCAGTATTTTGTTTCTAAGATTCATCACTGTTGCTCATTTTCACGTTGTACACTATTTTATGATATGACTATACCACCATGTATTTATTCATTCTCTTGTGGATGGGCCTTTGGGTTTGCAGGTTTTTGACATGAGCAATGCTGATGTGAAGAGTCTCAAACCTGTCTTCTAGTATGTGTATACAAGAGTTTTCCCAACATATATGTTTAGAAGTGGAATTGCTATGTCAAAGCAAATAGCACAAGATAGTACAATATTGTTTTTAAAGGTAGTTCTGCCAATTTACACACTTTCCAGCAATGTGCAAGAGCTCCTGCATTCTTTACATATTTAGACCACTTGCTATTATCCTATTTGCAACCTAGGAAGTATAAAATGCTATCTTATTATCACCTTACTTTGTATTTTCCTGATAACTAAAAGGGATTCAGTTTCTTTTTATATGTTTATAGGCCTTTTGTGTTTCCTATTTAGTGAAAAATCCTGTTCATGTTTATGACCTATCTTTCCATTGGGTTTTTATATTGCGGATTCTAATCCTTGGTCAATGATATCTTTTAAAAATATCTTCCCCTAGTTTGTAACTTTCTTTTCCTTATGCTATCTCTAAACGAACAGAAAGTCTTACTTTTAATGTAGTTAATTTTATCAGTCTTTGTTTTTATGTCTAGTAATTTATGACTTGTTTGACATTGTTTTTAATTTATGTTTTAATCTTTGCCTGCCCCCAGGATCCAACCAAGATTCAAGATCACCATAAATTTTGCTTGAAAAAAAAATGAATTAGTAAATAATAATAACAGAGGATTTATAAAAAAATATTCCATTTGCCAAGCACATGTGGTTTTTAATTACTGGATCAAACCACACATTGGAACAGGAAATCCAGACAATATCTGAAATGTCTCTTCCTCATGTGCTGGCTATGGTCAGCACTACAGAGCCAGTGTCCTATCCACATCCCCTCATCATTCCCGTGCATGCCAGCCACAACTTCCAAATGTTTTGCCTGAGTTAGCTGGGTCTGAGTGTGGGCAGGTCAGAAGTTCAAGGAATTAGATCCCCTGAGATCAACTCTCATCATATGACTTATGAGAATTGGTGGCTAAAACCTCAGTTCCTTCACCTCAGCCATGCTGATCTACACTGTTTTTTTTGAGTGTTCAGTGGTAACTTGCTTGACAGTACACGCTTTATTGACTTTGGGCTCTTCTATATCTCTCTGCCTACTCCCCTCCCCACCTGTGTTTCCTGACATCACCTCTGACATAAACTGCTTGGTCTCTAATCTTTGTCTGAGGATCTGCTGGTACAATTAAAAATGTTTGAATGTCAATTTTTGACTCAGTAACTTGAATACTTGTAATTTAGGGTAGAATAAATGTATCTTTTAAAAAACTATTCTTACTGTTATCCTATATTTGGGAAGCTATTACAGGGTGAGGTGCAGAGTGAGAAGGTTTGTAGTTTAGTGGGCTCTCGAGCTAGCTTTTCTGGGTTTGAATCATGACCTTTTAATTGCCTATTGATTTACTTAACATCTCTGCCTCAGTTTCCTTACCTATAAAATATGGATAATAGTAATATTTATATTATGAGGATTAGATGGGTTAATGTAAGCAAATAGCTAAAACTAGTGTTTCACTTATGGTAAGGGCTTGATAAATATTAGAAAGTGGTTGTATCCTGTGCCTTCTTGGAGCCATCGAATAAAAAACACATCATTTGATCTGTTTTAGAGAGTTAAGATGATTATGCATTTCTTGTCACTCTATAGGTGACATTGCAATTAAGCTCTGCTGAAATCTTAGGAAGTGTGATCTAACCATTCAAAAAATTTTTTTCAATTGTTTTTAGAAAAAAGTTCCAATCTTGCAAGTGTTGAACTCTATTTTGAGATTATAATGGATCTCCTTTTAATGCCTGGGGAGAAGGAAAAATGCCAAATGAAAACAGATTTCTCTGTAAATCTATACTTTTCATTTTCCTTTAACTCAAAAATACCTTTACTCTTACTTGCTGGGGGTTGCAGGGGAGAAGAGGGAATTATATAAAGAAGGTTTTTGTCCCCGGGAATAACATTCCAGAAAGCTTGATTCTGTTAAATGGATAGACTTGTAATTTGAACCTGTGTGGTTACCAAAAAAGGTGTTTCCATGAGCATTTTGTTCACTAATCTTTGATATTCTATCAGTGGATCTGACATGAGTTTCCTAAACTTTTCTCTTCTTATGACTAATAATCACAAAGAAGTTAGCATTTTGATGTCACCCATAAACTTTAATAGACTTCCTGAATAGAAACTAGGCTTTATCAGAGACCCAATTTCAGAGATTGATTCTGTGTTAACCAAGGTATTTTCCTTGCGTCGGAAACTATTTGAGACACAGCTTAGTTTATTGGCAAGAAAACTGGATTGGAAGCTGGAAGTCGGCATGCTCTGCCCTTAATTAGATTTGTAACATTAGGGCAGGTTACTTTAATAATATTATAAGCTTTGGTTTCCTCATCTGAGAGATGAAGAATAATGAAATCTGGTTCATAAGAGTGTGCAAATGGCAAAATGGAATTAAAAAAGCTGATTGGTTCTTTAAAAGATTTTATTTTACTCATGGAACTTTTAAATTCTTCTAAAATTTCTTTTGCTATGGCAACATAATTTAATATATATATATATATATTTTATCTTGTCTATGGTTCCAGAAAGATAATTATGCTTAAAAATTTTCTCCCTAATGAATAATAAAATAATCTTCATATGTAATTCAAACTCAAGTATTTCATTTGAATTGATTTGGGCTCTTTAGTCAAAACATGAAATAAAAGTTTTATCAGAATAAAAAATTTCTGAAAATTCTTGATATTTCTTATCCACAATATTTGTTTTTCAATGTTATTTATTTATTCAATTCAGTCAGGCAACACTTAGTTACTGAGCCCCAACTATGTGTTAGTCTCTCTATTAGCCACTGAACAGTGGATGAAAGAGAAAATTTTTATGTGTGGCTATGTGGTATCAATATCAAAAGAGGAAACTATAATTTCAGCAATACTTTTGCTATTCTAAAGCTCATCAAAGAAACTGACACATAGAAAAGCCATTTAGCTAGAATTTCCTCTTTTTTTTTTGGATCGTAGAGGCAGAACCAATTGCAAAATATGAGCACGATGCAATATTTTTTCCTTAGCTATATAAACAAAGACACGCATACAAATAAAGGGCTATGGATCTTCTTACCATATTCAGAAATATCCAGTTGTAGTCTGTTCCTTATGTCAACACACTGCAAAAGATAATTGAAATTCCAGCAACTGCCTATGTTATTAACTGTAGAGTTGATGCCATTATAATCCTGTAAACATCCAGATGAATATAGCCAGATATACTGAAGAATGATTAAGTGTTGTAACCTTCTGTAGGACTTAATAATGTTATCATTTTGGTCCATTATTGGAATATTGTATCTGCTTGAATTAATGTTTATAATGATGCTTTACTGCTATTGTCTGCTTGTTTTTATCCTGATTTATGTGGTTAGCAGACTGAATACAATTTACGTTGAATTTTTTCAAGAAATATGGTTTAGCAGAAGCACAAGTCCTTCTGAATAAACTTTGAATAGAGATAATAAGATAAAAAAGACAATAGTTTTGGCTCTCTAATTTTATTTAGCAAAAAACGTATATTTTAAAAGGAAACATGGGTTCACAAGAAGATAAATAGACACATAAACCAGAGGCCAGTTGCTGGCAGAATTTCTTAGTTTGATGTGACTCTCTCTTTGACAGTTCTCCTAAGGTAGGTTATTTTGGAGAAAACATATGTTTCCATTTTCTCTCCCTCTGCTTCCCTTTGAGTCCCCAGGCTCCACTAGGGTCACAGAAACATTAAGGCTTTTGTCACTGTGATTAATAGCTCTTAAGATCATCTTTAATTCACTCACTAATGACTGAGGGTCTTTCTGCTCTCCGAGTAATCGGGTGATGTATGAGCCGATAGCACACCTTGTGCCAGAGGTGAAAATCATTCAGGCAATGCAAATATTGTCACGGGAACAAATGTTTTCCCTGTTAATAAAAATTAATGAATTCTACCCAGGAGCTAGTTAAGAAAGCTGTGGCAAAGGAGATCCAAGCCCACATAACTTCTCACTGCTAAGAATCACTTATGTTTCCTATCTTGATATAAAAAAAGACAATAATTGCTGTGTATTTCTACATTTCCGTAAGAGATAAAATAACAAACAAATTATAGAGATTCATTATGTTGTTTCTCAATTAATTTTTCAGATTCTTGAGTATATTTAGAACTATGGACGTCAGCATCATGTTTTAACCTTGGCTAAACTACAGGCTTCTAGCACCAAACTAACCTAATAAATACATTCTTCTCTTCATAGCCTAGTTAAAACCAAGAATTATAGTGGTCAGGGTTTATAACTATAAAATGATGTAATGAAGTTTAAATTTGAAAAACTCCTTGTAACACATCATAAAAGATTGATGAAACAGTCTGGAGATTAATAAGTGGTTCGAATAGTTTTGAGAGCAAAAACAAGAAAAACACATTTGTTCACTCTATCATTATATTTATTGAATTCTTTTAAAAATAAAAACATCTCCTCTCTTAAAAATTTGCCTCACATCATTAAAGCTTTTCCCATGATATGTCTACATGCACCCTCAGTTTATTTTCCAAGACAGTAAATGTACAATAGTGAGGTATGCCTACTTTTTAATGTATCGAAACTGGCTGTTAAACGAAACTGTTGTCTTTTTATTTCATTTTGATCGTTCATGATTCTTTCTTCTAGTGACCAAACTCCATTGTCTCAATGGAATAAATATTTCTGAAATAGCTCCCAGTCATTCCCCTATCATTTACATCTTAGAACAAGAAAACTCTAAACTTTTAAATGACATTATTTTACCTCTCTCTAAAGTGCTTATCTACAAAGGAACATATTACTGAGGGGAAAAAAAGCTCAACTTGTTACTATTATTTCTGGTAGGCACCCAAGGAGAGTAGCTAATTTGTTCTTCATCAATGCCAAGGACAAATTAGAAAAAAAAAACAACACTAACTGAATTATCCATTTCTGTTTGCTTGCTTCTAAGATGTGCTTATTTTCCTCAGAATGTTCAAATGAAAACATTGAAATTTTGACTGTATATTTTATTTATTATCTCAGAATCTATTTGTATGATTTTTCAATGAACTGAATTTTAAAAATATTAAATAAAACAAAATTATTAGCTAAATTTTGAAACTGGAAAATAAGTATAATGGAAGAGGTGGTTCTTGCCCCACCCCCACCCATTATTAAGAATAAACCTATTCTTTTCCCCCAAAATGAATTTAGAGAGTAGTTTTATGGTTAGCTTGTAAGTAGGACTTTTTTTCTAGATTGGCACTTCTCCAAATGTGGTTCTTAGATCTCCAGCATTCAAATCACTTGGGAGGTCTCACCTGTCGTCACAGTGCACCTTGGGGATGGGGCCTGGGTATTTGCAATTTTAACAAGCACCCCAGATGACTCTTGCACAAAATTAAGAACTACTGCTCTCAATGTTATTGGGTGAAATTTTATCATGACAGCATTGGTTATAATTATATAGACTATTTTCATTCATATAAAATGAATTTTCCACAGTTGGTTTTCACTGTTTCTATTAACTTTTATATCTTACCCTTGATTCCAAAAGAAAAATGTTGAGTTTACACAGCTTCAGTACATACCTGGTGGGTAAAGAGTTTGGGCAAGTGCAGACAACAAGGAAATCAAATATGAACTTGTTGCCCAGAGAAGTTCTAATCACATAGTAAACAGTTAGAATTTACACGGGTCTTTATTTAATTAAGCCTGAGAACCACTATTTAGTTGCAGCTGGAGACAAATCTTGGCACAGAATAGAACAATCTAGTGTAGCCTTTAACCTTTCCCCTTTTAACTGTGCTTATAAGAATGTGTGTGTTTCTTTAAGAAGGTGCTGCATATCTTTAAACACTGTTTGTAGTCTTTGATATAAAGGTCACCTCGCTGTGCACATATTTTAAAATTCAATAGTAAAGAAAATAGATGAAAATAGATGTATCACTTAACAGGACTTTTTATAATCTATAAGGTTGAAATAACTTATTCATATGATGAACTTTCATAATTTGAAGTTTTTTTTGGTAATTTTGAATGAAGCATGTGTGTGTGTAACTTTTCATCTGCTTTGCTGTTTCATAGACCTTTTTCCACTCCCATACTTCCTTGTTGTTGAATATTCTCAAGTAACATTTTGAGATCAGCTAAAGACACATAAAATAATGGAAACAAAAGAGTGATAGTGGTATTCACATTGTCGTTCATGCCAAAATGGCAGATTTAATTAGGATTCAGACGAGGTTTCAAATTCTTGGCCTACCTGTGACTTGCAGGCATATATAGGCTAGGTTAACAGAATGTGAAAAAAACCCAAACCCCAAACAAACTGGGAAACCTCACACAAAAATCTAAATTCCTGGCTTTTCTTGAAGCATCAGACTACTCTGGGCATGCCGGGCCAGTGTTCTACATGGCAACAATCAGCCATGTTTGAGTAGTAGCTGGCTCCTATAGATGAAATGTGGCCTTTTTATTCCTTCTATCTTTATATATATATATGAGAGAGAGAGAGAGAGAGAGAGAGAGAGAGAGAGAGAGAGAGAGAGAGAGAGACACTAATTCATGCTAATGAATAGAGAACTCCAAATAGGATAATCTGAATATCTTGAAACCATGTGTATTTGATTAAGAATTTGTGGCAGACCATTCATCCTAATGTATTTGCCTTGGCAAATATTAAAATTAGTTTGTGTGACTTTGAGTCTAATCAGGTGAGTAAATCTGGAAATCCATTTGAGGGTTACAAGTGAACTCAACTTGAGCTCAAAGTTTGAAATACAAACCTCCCCTCACTCCCCACACATACTTTTGATGGTAGAAATGTTAATTTTTTCTATATGGAGCTTAGAATCCTATTATTCTAGAAGGCACGAATCTTGATAATATTCTACTAGCAACAGTGAGCCAGTAGATAGTGCCAACTTTAGAAAAATAATTGTCAAGACATTTATGCAGGGTACTGCAGCCTCTTAGCAACCACAGGAAGTTCCCAGAATCCTTGCCACAAGCCTGAGTTTCCAAGGCTGACAGATCCCTGCTACTCCCTTCCTACCCCTCCCACTTAAAGAAAGGCCACAAGTTCATATTTCCCTACCAGCTAATGACTTTGGGTTTGCCTAACTCTGCTGTAAGCCCTTTGGTATAGTCCAGCCCTGCCTCTTTCAGAGGACAAATCTTATCTTTTTATTAGCAAACAGGATGACTTAGATATGGCTTTATAGGACATTTGTTGGAGCATAATTTAATATGACTCATTTCCCCTTATATGTAAAGACAGTGACTGAAACAAACAAGGGGAAAACCAAACCCAAAAATGTTATTGGAAACTTGCACTTGAAAATGTGTAAAATTCTATTGGAGCCAAGAGATTTATTTAGAACAACTTGGCATTCTTTGCTTGGATGTCTAAATAGGCCTTGTGATACCATTTTTGGCCTCACTTTGAACCTAGTATAATAAAGAAGGAAATGAAAGCAAAGGTAAACTTAAAGTATTGTTTTACTCTAAATGCTTTCAGTAAAGGGTCTTGTTATCTAATGATTGGTACTAGATGGCTGGTATAAATCGTACAGTCTGTTCTTTGCACTCGTGGCTAAAGGAGGCAAAGGCAAAGGAAATCAATTGGAACTAGCAGGTAACAAATGACCAGTCTTTGGCAAACATAGCAGGTGGGGAAAATAGACTTGTGGACAAAGATTACGAGGAAGGAGTGAGTGAGGACTTTTTCTTCTTTTTCAAAATCCAGTGCAATTATACAAAGTGACTAATTGGCCAATTATTAAAGACAGGTCTCTTTTATCTGTTACCACTATGGGCCTACAGCATGATGCTGCTATTTTTCAAGAGTCTGAACAAAATTACTGGCTCCAAAATATGAATAAAAATGGTAAAATAAAAATTAATTAACATTTATCAATATGATACTATATTGGCCAGCCAACTATAATTCAACTCATCTAGAGTTGTGTTTGAATTATATCAAATATGGGGGGTAAATTTTAATTTTTGATATGATATAGGATGCAGCTTCCAAAATTAAGTAGCTAGGACAGGCAAAAATCTTAAAATGGTCTGATGAAGAACTGCATTTTATAGCTGTATAACATTTTCTGCCAGAAGCCATCCAGAATATTGAAAATGAGAATTTATTAAAAATCATATTACTTCTGGACAGTTCTATAAATGGGATGGACTTATTGTGCAAAGTAGGATCTTAGGGATAGGCATCAACAGACTTTCCCACTTCCAACTTCTCTAAACTTATCTATTTTTCAGAGTATACTATTTTTCTTTTATAGTTAAGTGCCTAAAGTACAAATCAAGTTTTATCTCTGAACTTTGAGCTGCAAGAGAGATGGTGAGATTCTTTGCAACATACAGACCACCTAATTGTACATCTGTATCATCCTTCTTACCTTGTTTTCAAGGAATTTTCATGGACATTATCTTGTTTGATATTCAGAACAATCCACTGATATAGAGAAGTGTTGATATCACTGACCCTGTTGGACCAATAATGATGGGGAGACTGAGAGGTGTAAGGACGCAGTGCAGGTTACACAATTGAGAGCAGAAGGGCCTGGAACTCAAATTTTCTAAAATCAAGGCCATTCAGCCTGTTTACCAAAACGTTCATCCAGCTGCTGGACATATATAAATTGGGGTATGTCTAGAGCTGAATTTTCAAGATGTTTTCTCCCTATAAATTTTACATATCATTTAATAGAAAACTTATTTCTCCATCTACGCAAAAGATATTTGTCAAAAGTGTGCTGTGTGTTGATATGATACTAGGTTCTGAACTTGTGATGGAGAATAAGAAATGCATTCTCTTTATTTTGGAGCTTAATTTGAGGTTGCATTACTGCTTAGACTAAATCTGAATTAATGTGGTCTGTTATATTTACTGCAAAATTATTTTAATTATAAAAGCTGAATTTCCTCCTTACCACCTTTAAGACACACACACACACACACACACACACACACACACACACACACACACACACACACAGTGGTTTGATAACAGGCTCGAATGACTTGTCTAGGCAGTTTTGGTATGTTATACTGGAATATCAGGAAAAGCTGATATGTAGCATATCTGATCAAGTGTTTTGATTTTTCATTCTGACCATTATTACCACCAAAGTAATTTACAGCAAAGGGATTTTAGCATCAGAATTTTGCACTTACAAGGGATTTTAGAGTTTACCCTAGTCTTTAGTTTATAGGTTGTGGTATCTTTCAGATAGTCAGATGAAATTAATTACCATCTGCCTTTTGTTTCCATAACTCTTGTTTATACCATATACTTCAACTTTGGGCTTTGTTCGATAGTTATCAAGTGTCTGGTTCCTCCCTTGGACCCTGAGCTACTTGAGAAAGCATCTCTCTTCATTTTCCTTGTATCTTCTCTTTACCTTCATTCCCTCCCAATACCTGGCCCAGAGCCTTCCAGGTTTTGGCAGGGTAAAAACTCAGACCCATGGTTTCTGCCTCTGATTTAATGTCCATTCACCACAAAATCTCTTATTCCTTTAGTTTGTTGGTCTGGAAAAGTACATAAAAGCCTTTATAGTTTATTTGTAAAAATAATTCTAGATGAAAATTATTTTGTGAATATAAAAGAAGTGCAATATAGCTACTACCACTTCATCAGCATGTTCTTTTCTGATTTTAAAGTTTTCTGTATTAATTTGCTAGGGCTGCCATGATAGAATACCACAGACTGGGTGGCGTAAACAACAGAAATTTATTTTCTCACATTTTTGGAGGCTGGAAGTCTAAGATCAAGATTCTAACATATTTGGTTTCTTCTGAGGCCTCTCTCTTTAGCTTGCAGATAGTCACCGGCTTGCTGTGTCCTCATCTAGTCTTTCCATAGTGCAGGCATGCTGTCTGTGTCCTATTACCCAATTCTTATAAGGACATATTGGATTAGGGCTCACTTTAGTGACCTAATTTTTAACCTAATTACCACATTAAACACCTTATTGTCCAGACAGACATTCAGAGGTATTAGAAGTTTGAACTTCAACATATGAATTTTGGAGGGGGGATACATACATAATTTAGCCCATAGTAATTTGATCACCTCTTCTTTGGTTTCCTTATGTCTTTAGTTACCACTTTAGGTAGCTTTCAAACACACGTGTCCTGAAAAGACATTAATGGTAGAAAAGATAGCAATAATCTCCAAACTCCTCTCTGTTGATATGATGCCTTTTAATGTTAATAAACATTATCTTCTGTTCAAGATATTGCTGTAAATAACTTAGAGCAAGTTTTACTCACACCTGAATTGAGATGCCTATTAGCTTAACCACGTCAAGTTCACCACAATTTTTTGGTCACCATAAAGTTGCCTTTCTTTTAATAACCAAATTGACAAGATTCAGAGCTATCATTGTTTATAGTCAATAAAGGTAGTGAAGTTCTTTTAAGTAGCTGTAGAGGTTTCCTTTTCTTTTAGACTGAAATAAACATGTAAAAATATCTTTTCTGTAGTATACAAGGCACTTCTTTCTTTGACAACTTTAGATACCTGGACCCACCTAAATAAAGTGAAAACCTTTTGCCTCAACAAAATACAAAACTATTGCACTGCATTAAGAGCTAAAAAGAACAGCATTTGATAACTAAAACAGAATAAAAAAGAGAATAGCTCTGTGAATTTAAATGATAGTATGCATTTAAACATCATGATTTTGATTCAAATAAAGAAGCAAAAAAGTTTAAAAGTGTATATATATATATATATACATACATATATATGTATATATATGTGTGTGTGTGTGTGTGTGTGTGCATGTGTGTATATATATATTAGCATTTCTGTAACATCTGAGGAAAAGTGAATAATGAGAAAAAATGAAGACTTAGAAGAGACTTCAAAAAAGGGTTCACAGCATGAGAAGCCCTCTGTTGTGTTTGCATACTTGTTGTTGAAGAAGTGTAGCAGATTGGAAAGAATACAGGCACCAAGTGTCAATGTCTCTGGTTCCCCGTGTCCTCACCTATGAGTTGGTGGATGATTAGTTTCTACCAGATAGTGTTGTTATGAAGATTTACCTTATGTATATAGTGTCTGGCACACAGTTGGTATTCATTAAATGCCAATGTCTTTCTCCCTCTCTACTTGCCTGCCTTATGGTACTAAGTAGATGGTTACATGATATCAACATTTTATGGTTTCATATTTGGAAGAGGGACCTTCAGGACTTTATTGCACAATTTACTCTGTTCCATGTATAGCTCAATTAACCTCATATTAACTGAGACTACTCTTCTAGCTCTTTTTCCTCAGTAATTACTGAACTTGTGACTGCTATAAACTGGCTCTCATATGTCTCATGCTATTAGTGCAAAAAGCTGTCCATTTACTTCGAATCAGATGAATTTTAAAAAGGGAAAACACTTTTCAGGATGAGCGAGCTGGGAATGGTGGAGAGAGAAGATTAATTCACACGATGTTTGGAAGCTTTAGGTATCTGCTGTGAACAGCGATGTCATTCACCAACGTACTAGTGATGAGCTTGAGTGTCAGGTTCCTTCTCTCTGTTTAGGTGGACACCATCTTGAAGTTGTGTTGTATGTTTGAGCTTGGGCTGTGCCGCACGACATTAAATGACTTTCACATGTATTGCTGTGCCCAAGCGCCCCAAGGAACATGCACTTACCTGGTAACATCATCAGAAAAATGCTGATGACTTCTTTCTATAGGTTTATTAAAATCTCATAGCTGAAGTTTTCACATGGGCTTTTAGGAAAACCTCTGTTACAATACATGGAACAGACTCAGTCAAAATTATATTTTTGTGTCAGTAGAGCTATTTGTGGGGGATTTACTAGGCAATGGCTGCCATGCTATTGACTAAGTTTTTCAAATGGAAAAATATTTCTGCAATATTTATTATAGATTATTTTTTCAATTAAATTTATTGGGGTGACATTGGTTAATAACATTATGTGAGTTTCAAGAGTGTAATTCAATAATACAACATCTGTATATTGCACCGTGTGCTCACCACCCAAAGTCTAATCTGCTTCCATCACCATACATTTGAGCTCCTTTAGCCTCCTCCAATCCTCCTTATCTTCTCTGGTGACCACCATACTGTCGTTTGTCTCTATGAAAGTTTTTGTTTATTCATTTGATGCTTTCTGTTTAGTACCCCACATGTGAGTGAAACAATATGGTTCTTGTCCTTTTCCATGTAGGCCATTACAAAAGGATAGTAAAGAAAAATACCATGCTTAAGCTTACCCTCAGATATATATACACTTTAGTATGTATCTGTACATCTTTTTTTCCTCTGTATAGATCTTATGTCACAAAAAGGACACCATTCCATGTCATCTGTTTTGAAAACCTGCTTTATTTTTTCACTCAATGTGTTATGGACATTTTTCTCATATTGTATAATACTATTCTTCTTCAACATATGGCTGCGATGAGTTCCAGTGTGTTTATTTTTCCAAAACTTCTATCATTGGACATTTAATTGCTAAGATTTTTCATTATTATAAAGAATGCTGTAATGCTCACACAGTGCAGTATAGGGTTAAGAGTATGGGATTTTGAATATGCTCCATCAGTTACCAATTGATCGATGTACTTTTTCAAAAACTCCATTTCCTCAGCTTTAAATGGATATAGTGATAGGACAAACCTTACAGGGTTGTGTTGAGACACTGGATATAAAGTCTTAAGACAATGCCTACTTCATAATAAATGTTCAGCAACTGTTCTATATAGTTCTTTCCTTTTTAGATACAATTTTATGCAGAGTATTATTTCTAGAAATAGAATTTCTATATCAAAGTCATGATCAATTTAAAAATGTTGATTCGTGTTAACAATTATGGTCCACGTTTAGACAGAATTTGAGAGGATACCTATATGTTAAATACAGGTTGGTACATGGGCAACTTGAATTTGTAATTCATAGTTCTGATAGTTCTGTTTTCTACTGGAAAAAAAGCATAAAAATACACATTTCTTTCCTCTTAATTGAAGAACTTTTCCGGTGCCATTGAAGTCATCTGTGTAGGACATAAAAATTGAAAGTGCCACAAGGTCCTCTGAGACAGGAGAATTAGATTTTTATTCTGTAAGCTTATAAATTTCCATTGATTTCAACTGGTTATCTGGGGTGTATGCAAGTAGGAAGTTTCTGCAAATGAACATTAAATTTTAATTTTCCTCCTTTTCCTCTGTTTAGCTTGGGACCTCAGGGTCTGGCTTTTCTTATTGTAGCTAAGCTGAATATATGGTATTGGGTGTTTCTGCAGTATATAACAGAGCTTTTCCTTCAACTGAATCTGAAACTCTTCCAAAGTCAGAAGGAGAAAAAAAAAAACTAGCCCTGAAAGAAATCACTTGTTTGACTATAATAATCTACAGAAACTGGTTAAAACATTAAACAAAAAATAAATGAATCAGATAGTTAGAACTAGTATGTCAGGAAAATAGAACATAAAATGCCTCTGGAATCTGTAGAATATTTTCTGGTACACGGGGGTTTCTAAAGTCATGGTTCATTTACAATGTCTGTTTCCTCACTCAGGGAAGGGTTTCTAATAGATTCAAGGAGACGCTAAGCTTTGCAAATGTCTTGCTCAAATAAAGGCAGCTCTGTGAAGGATAGATTTGTTCTGTTTATGGAGAAAACTTGCCAGTCATGTTTCACATTGTGTATCGTTCAGAGGAACAACCGTCTTCTTTCACATCACGGGGAAGATGGAGGTTTGTACAATTGCGTCTTCGAGGTCTCTGATCAGAGGGGTCATGAGCCGTGACTTTTTTAGACTAACTGGAGATTGACCGCCAACTTGTTCCGGAAGTTGTGGTAGACTTAGAGAAATGTACCACTAGTCAGATCAGAAAGCCTTTGAAAGCCATCATCCTGAAGTTTTACTACCATAAATTCAGATGGAAGGTTTAGCTGTGCCACTGAAAAGATGCTATTTTCAGCTTTTAAACCAGAACATCATGGTCTTTGCACGGCAGGAATTTGATGAAACCTCAGCAGTCTCGAAGATGCTTGTCTTAGTTTTTAAGGTTAGACTATGAAATGGAGCTCGCGAGCCAGTCCTACAGGAGGTGGTCTCCCAGAACAGTGAGTTTTTCTTTATTTCAATTGGAATAACTACAGGACCATTGGGAAGATGATGACATGTCATGGATTTAATGGAAGCTTTAAGCATTTGACTATAAATTCTGGCAGAGGGAGAAAAGTAAATTTTTTGGCTTGTTTGCATCTTAGACTAAATCTCTGGGACCATTGGAAACCAAATAAATATCATCTGACTACATCAGGGCACATCTGTCTTCTATATATATATTCCAGCTTGGCTTTGGTTCAGGGTTAAATATGACCTCCTGGTAATCAACGATAACTTAATTATTAAACATAATGAGGATTCCATGTTAGAAAAGAAGTATTCGAAACTTAGGAGGCAACTTGAATGGAGCTTAGGAAAACTGAGTCTTTGTTTTCCCTTGGATGATACTAGTAATTTTGGACAAGGCATGAGCCTCCTCTGGACCTCAGCTTCCTCATCTGAACCTTGACAGAGTTATATTTGGTGATACTCTTATGTCTTGTCTTCCGCTAAAGCATTTTATTAGGAATCATGCTAAAAATTCTCGAAAAATATCAAAGAATTTTACAAAGAATCCCCATCAAAGGTAAATATGTATGATTAATTTCAAATTTTTTTTGTATAGTACCCTCCCTTACTGTATTATGAGTCAGTTCGGGCTGCTATAACAGAATACCATAAGCTAAGAGGCTTAAACAACACATTTACCACAGTTCTAGAGGCTTAGATGTCCAAGAATGGGGTGTCAGAATAGTCAGGTCCTGGTGAATGTTGTCTTTCTGCCTTGCAGAAACTGTTTTCTTGCTATATCCTCACATGGTGAAGAGAGAGCAAATGCTCATATCTCTTCCTCTTCTTATAAGAACACTAATTTCATCATAAGGGCATTACCCTCGTGATCTGATTGAAACCCAGTTGCTGCCCATAGGTTTTATTTCCAAATGCCATCTCATTAGGGGTTATGAATTCAACCTATGAATTTTGGGGAACATTCAGTCCTTAACACTGATTCTTCCAAAACAGGATGAGATTTTCTTTTTACTATTGCTAAGTGTCAGCAAGGAATCCAAGTTTCCTCTTACAGATAATCAAAATTTGAAGTTGAGGAAAATATGATGATGAGATTTATGGAAACAAACTTTTTTAAGAGAAAGGAATTTTAGGCAGACCCTTTCTTCCCCCAAAACTAAAGAGGTTAATTGGTTTATGGAAGATGGCCTTTTCTGTTTTACTTTTCCTGTTGGTGCCTCCAGGTGGGAAATCTTCATTTATGAAACTTCTGTCTTTTATGAATCAATGATACTGTAATGTTTCATAGTGTCCATATTCATAATGAGCCTTGCTTCTCAAAGTGCGGTCCACGGACCAGCAGTGCTAGAATCCCCGAGGAGCTTGCTAGAAATGGAGAATCTCAGGACCCGCACAGATCTACTGAATTAGAACTTGCATTTTAACAATATCTCAGGTGACTTCTGTGCACATTACAGTTTGAGGACCACTGTTGAGCATATGGTTCACAGACTTTTGGTTCCATTTTAGTTGTTTTCCTTATTTACCAGAGCACTCTTTTGAAAATAATAATGATAATAGTTATAATTTATTGTGTGTTTTTCTGCACTGTGCCAAGCCTCTTATTTTCAAGTCCTACCACAAAACTAGTGGTGTTTTATTTTATATATAAAATATATAGCAACCTAGAGAGGTAAAATAACTCGTTCAAGGTTGCATGCTTGTGAATGATGGAGGTTGGATCTAAAATGAAGATTTTCTGACAGTTAAGTTCATATGTTTTCACTGGGTCATATGTTTTAAATTTTATTCAATCTACATTGATGTACATAGAGGGCCTGGGCAGATGAATCTCTGTTAAAAGGTCAAATTTAATTTTTAGGGCTGATAATTTTTTTGGAGATATTAATGTCTTAGAACTTAAAAGTGAGAAATTATTTTTTATGACTTCTTTAAATGAGATAAATTTCTTAGAGAAATGAATGTGATCTAGAATGTTAGGCAAAATCTTTTGGGTTCTAGATTGAGGAAAAGAAATGAACAAATCTGAACTTTCATACCTGTAACAAGAAAATTTTCTCTGTGGTTTGCTTTACTTGTGGAATAATGTGCTTCTGGTGTGAACCTGGTTGCATTATTTACTTTTTTTTTCATATTTGAAACTCAGCTTAGACTTTGATTATATTAGGCACAGTTCAAGAATGTAAATGATCACGGTGTCCATTTTTTTTTTTTATCAAAATGCATTCGTTTTTTTTTTCTCGTTATTACACTAATTCATGCTAAATTCTAATGTCACACATAGCTTCTTGGGCAATAAGTGAAATAACAAAGGGATGTGAGTCTCAGCTATAACTACCTTTCAAATAAATTATTGGGATGAATATATTTATTGGTACAAACAAGCCTTCCAGAGGTAACTAGAAAAACATCTATTTTCTAAAAAAATTGGAACTAATATAACAAGAAAAAACAAAACACATAATTTTTATTTGTTTGCACATTATAGAATATAATATAAGGCATAAATTCTCTTCTTTTTAAGATTGTCCAGATTCTTTAAAAAAGTTGTTTAGTTCTTTACCGCATGCTTATTCTTCTTTAGAAGCCCAGATTCTTCCTTGGATTATTGTAGATAATCTGTGTTAGACACAAGAGAAGATTAGTCATATCCACCTATTGCTCGCTCAGGTTCCCCTCTGGAGGAGTTAACTTAGAAGTACCTGAGCATTTCTGAGTCTAAGCAGTGACATCTCCAGTCTTAATACAGGGAAGGATTACAAACACAAAGAAAAAAAGAAGTGAAAAAAAATTTTTTTTGAAGACATGCTATAATTGCTTGGTTTGCCACCTGGAAGAAAGGATCCTGGGTGGTTAGCCTAAGCTATAAAAACAGGGCAGTGCAAAATTGGCAACAGGAAGAAAGGAAGAGATCAAAAGAAAGAGAGAAGGCAGGAAGAATTTGAGAAGAGAAGCAATCATAGTATCTTGTAAAAATTACTAGAGAGATGGCAAGAATTAGACCTATTGACAAGGGACCACTGACCAACTGGCAGAGGAGGTTAACAATGAACCTCGGAAAAGAAAGCAGAAGTAACATCTAAAACAGCGTAGCAATCTGAAAATTTTCATTTTAAGGCAAACAACTCCACATTCCTCAATGGTTTCCTGAAGCAGCTGTAACCTAGCATGGCATAATGATTGTGCTCACAAAAACAGGCAGAGAAGAAAGATAATACATTTTAAGAAGATCGTTGACAGAAGTAGGTCAACATTTAAATGCAATTAGGTCCTAACAGTTTAGCCTCGAAGAATCTAGAAACCTTACCCTGTTTCTTGGTTGTGACAGATAATGGATCTCTTCTTGTTAGACTGTGTATCACCTCTCAGTGTGTTCTCTGAACCTCATTCCAGCAGGACTGGAGTTTGTCGTGACTGCAGTGACTTCATAGGAGATGCAGTTACAAGAAAAATACTGTACACTGCCATCATTGCTAAGTTTGCCTGCTATATTATTCTATGGAATGTTAAGACTCTTTACAGGAGGTGAAAACATACCCTGCATAAAACTGTGTTCAGTAGGACATGTAAGAAATAGTCTTTATTTTAGTTATCTTCAAGCTTCCTTTATGAATGCCTTTTTTTATCTCAAAATACATGTTCTTTTCCAGTTAAAGTGTCTTTGGTAACTTTTTAGTAACTATCTTACATTAAAATGTCATGTTCTTAGGAATTATGTGCTTGGTTTGTAAGTTTGCAAATTCTTCATTTTTGAAAGAAATTGGAACTGAAAATGAAATCATGTGGCAAAACTATTCTTTAAAAATGATTCATAGTTGAGCCAAAGGAGTGGGGCTCTCTTCTTCTCCCTTTTCACTACCTGTAATTGCTTCCTGGAGGAAATAGCTTGCCTTAGTCCTGCAGACCAGCATCCCGTGAGGAAATGTGTTTGCTAGTCACTTTATTGCTCAGGAAGAAGCCACTGCCCCCAGTTTCTTCTGTTTCTTTATTTTCAACATTTTATCCATAATTCAATTTCAGACCCATAGATTCTTAGAATTAAAAGGGGAATGTCCAGACCACTTTCCATGAGTGGTTAAAGATGTTGCCATTTTGGGTTTGCTGCAGTGGCTGGGGCCAGAACCCAGGTCTCATGCTGCCCAGGTCAGTCCTCTTTCTAGGATGTCATTCTCACTGAGACCAAAACAACTCCTGAACTTGCCTAGGAGTAACTGATTCGCAGAGAGAACCATGAACTTGGGAGATGGAAGGTCTGGGTTCGATGCCTGATTTGGCTCTATTGTTTTAGGCTTTAGTTGTTTAGAGAAGGATTAAACTTGATGATTTTATGGGTCACTTTCGGTTCTTCATTTTGTTTCCTTAAGCATATGTTGTGACTAAAAGAGGTGGAGCTAATTCTCAAGTACCTAAAGGAGGAAAGAGGTATGATTATGAGGATGTGTTTGTTCTTGAATTTCATGCAAGGTGGCTCCTCTTTGGTGTAATGAACTCTTCTTGAATACTGCGCTGACATTTTGAATTACTCACATTCACTTGGTGGTGCTTTAAGTTTAAACCCAGAATCCTCACAAGTGGCTTCAGGTAGTAGTAAGTTAAAACATCCAGAAAGTATGCACCGTCCATTCACTTGGGCCTCCTTCCACCCTGCCCCCCACCCAATATAATTGTAATTCTTTACTGAGAAAATAGCCTCTCTGTGGTTGGCTTCTTTCTTCTGCTTACAAGTGGTAGGGTTCAAAACAGATATCAGAATTGGGAAGTGTTCACACACAAATTTAATGCTTTTGACAATTATCTAAACATCTGTTTACGAAACCCTATTTTCTTTTTATTGCTGATGAAGTAGAATTTCTTAAATTATTATGCCATTGTTTCTTTTCACCTGCTTTAGAAAGTACATGTGTTTACTAGTCCTCAGCAGCATCTCAGCCTTGCTGGACAAACACAAGTTCTTGGTACCCCAGCCCTTGGGATCTCTGGCCTGCTTCCTGGAGCCTATCGCCTTTGGCATATTCCCTGCTGAGCTCAGGACCAACCTTTTCCAGAGTTGTCACTAAGTTTTCTGTGGCTGCTCTTATTCCTATTACTTCTGGCAACTCTATATTTTTAAAGATAAGCTGATTTTATTTCTTTTCTGAAACAATTTGAATAAAGCATAAGGGGTTAAAAGTCACTGGTGTTTTCTTGACCAGAAATAAAAAAAAAAAAAAATAGTGCTCATAGTAGATAGTATTTCTGGAGCTGAAAGTCAATGACCATTGAACAGAACAGTTGAAACTTTTTAAGGAGAAACTTTTCTGACTCAAATTGAGAGGTTGTTCTAGTCCTTTGAAAAAGCCAGTGGATGGTTTGCAGTCAAAGGAAGATTAGTGACATTCCCGTATATTTCAGTGACATCACATTGTTGAGACCATGATGTTTCTAATGTTCTTCACATCTGACTCAAATGGTCCTTTTTTGCCTTTCTTTTAAAGTCAAACATTATCATAATTAATATTTAAAAAGGGATTTTTACTGGGAATCAATGCAACATTTTGGCATTTGCCTTCGTTTTCTTTGGGGGATGTTTATTTTCCTTGTCAGCTGCAGGGGAAGAAACCTGCTGTGAAAGCCGATAGACCCCAGCTGTTGGGAGCATTTGTCTGGTATTATTTTGATGGCATACCCATGGTATTGCCAAAGGAGTGTCACAGAAGCTAAGTGAGAAACACAGGGAACATCATCTTTTTCATGGGTTTTCAAGAGTAAGATCATTGTAACAAAAATAATCCAAAGAAATTCTTTAACTTAAATATTTATGTCAGACTGGTTGGCACATTTGACCTTGCAACTTTTGGGCACTTTAGTACTTTAGCAGAGGGCATTATCTTGTATTAGAAATGCCATCTGCAGTGACAATGTGTAATTTGGAACAGCAGAGCCCTGCCACAATGTGGATGTCAGGCAATCAGGCACATACTTCCTCCACAGCTTCTTCATGTAGTCAGGAGGGAGATTCATAGTGTAATGTTGTCCTTGGCTTTTCACTTGCACACTAAATCTGTGATAAAATGATGTTCTTTATAGGAGTGTTCTACAGCATGAAGCATCCAATGAGAAGGATCGTAAGATAGTTGTTTCATAAGCATTCCTGCTCGTGGTTAGTTTGGGATCTGGGTTCTTTGAGGAATAGTATTTTTCCTTTTGGTTTTATGGCCATCTTTTTTAATGTTTAGAAGGAAAAGAGTTTTTTTGAACATTTTTTTTTTCTGGAATTTGTGTCTTCTGAAAAATGAAAATGGAAATGACCCAGTTTTTCTTACTGAAGTCTTCAGATATTTATATGTAGTTTAATAGCTTCATCCTGAACTAATAAAGCAACTTCTTTTTTTTTTAAAGTATAGACATGAAATCTCACCAGGTTACTATCAATTGAAAGCAGATCTTTATGGTGACATACACACACACACATTTATATTGCATATATTCATGTAGAGATAGACAAGATTGCTGTGTTGACATGAGTAGAGGAGAACAGGCAGGAGCTATGCTTACAATTAATTTCTGTTGGTGGTTTACTCTAAACCAAAGACTAAGCATTTCACGGTTTTGTTGATAGCAGGTAAGTCCTTTAATTTTTGCTGATAATTGGACAACTCATCAGATTATACAATAAAATAATGACAGTATTTTGTATTGGCAATTATTTTGTCCTGAATGCTATTCTCTGACTTCATGGAAGGCATTTAAAGAACTCTAAGATAATCCAAATATAATCAAATTAAAAGGGAAGCTGTGCTTTGAGATAGTGCTGCAGATGGGACTGGTTAATTTAGTTTGTGATGAGATATTTATTCACTCCTAAGCACAATTCTATAATTCACTTAGCTTCTTAAATGTGGAAGAGAAGTGTCAAATGATGTTTCTTATTTGTCTGGCACTTCTCTGACAACAAGGATTATTCATGCTCTATGTTACAGAAACCATGGGTTCTCAGTCTCTAGGGGGAAAAGTTGAGACATTGTCGTGGGCCTCCCTTAGTGCCCTTCCTTATAAGTAGGCATCAGTGTACAAAAGACACAATAAATGAGAACAGGTCCCGTAAGCTGCCAAAGGCCACTTCAATGAGATTCCAAAACAAAAGTTGGCCTTTATTCTATCACACTGTCACATCCAAGAAGGGATAGCTGATAGACGACAAACGTTTGATATTTTAAAAACTACCAGACAAAAGCCCACTCTTTCTCCACAAAGTTCTCGAAAAGTGTTAGGAAACAAATTAATGCAAATATAATTCAAGTCAAAGTACTACTTTAGCATAGTTTTTGTCACAACCCTTTTTCTGATGGCCATTCTTTGGGTAATTTTTGTGCCAAACCATTTTGGATTTTGCCTGTCATGTTGATGGCAGAGTGGTGTGTTCTATGTGCATGGAAAATAAACGTGAAAAATGACTTATTGTTGCTGTCTGAAAGCTCTTCAGTTTCTGAATTCTAAGGCAAATTAGGCCTCAGATTTTATGTTTGTAGTTGTAGTGTCAGTGAGTGATAAAAACTAGAATATCTGAATTGGTCCATATCCACACATATCAGAAAAGAGAATTTTCTTTTCACAAGAGCAAGGTCAAGCAGTTGTTCAGAACATCTCACAATATTTCTCCTTCTCCGACTTTAAGTTACTTTCCTCCAGTAGTTTTAAAATTATAATCATCAGCTTAGCCGCAACGGGATGGATGCTCTTCTACCTCATGAATCCAAAGAGAAATTGTTAGCTAATTCAAATGGTATTTGCCATGGTCAGTGAAGAAAATTACCTTTTAATGTGCTGCTAAAGTACTGAGAGTAGCTATGGGGGTTAAAAATGAATAGTTTTTGCAATGCATCTGTTTGGAAAGTAAACATACTTAAAGAGAAAGAAATAAAAAAAATATTGTGTCACACACAGTTTAATGCAGGTGGAACCTTGAACTATAGGTAGCATGAGTGGAGAGCGATACAAAATATACCCACCTGTGGTTTGAGGTTAGAGAATGATTTTTTAAAACAATTAACTACCAACAGCTGTGCCAACCACCACGTAGAAATCCTGCAGACCTCCTAAGTGATTTTTATGCAAAGAATACTAGTGTTTCTTTTCTTGGAAAAATAGAAAATGCAAACAAAATAAAGCAAAAAAGAAAAAAGATCATTTCTGAATCTCTGGAGGGAGGTAAATTTGGGAATTGAAAAACTTTTTTTTTTAAGTTAGTCCACAAGATAAAGTAAATCAGCAATAGATAATTTGCAATGATTGATGTAAAGTTGAAAGGAGCCATGAGACTCTCTTCAGTTTGGACCTGTAGGTTGTTGGTGAGATACTATTAGTCAAGATTTACAAATGAGTTGATTATGACCAGAGAGATGGGTGATTCTCCCACTGTCATATAACTAATATATGGTTGGGAATTAAAACCTAGATTATCCCCTTCTTCCCTTCCACACATGTCTGAAACTACACTATTCTTTTTTCATCCTGTGAGGTTATTATTTAATATATGTGGGTATTACTACATTTCTTAAGGGCTCAGAGGGGTCAAAATGCCATGCTACAAGGAGCCTGGGATTGCCAACTAAGCCAACCTACTTTTGGTATTACTCAAGGCATTTTACCTATTCCATTTTAATCATTATAAAACACTTTTTAAAAGTGTTTTTTTTTTTTTCCCTTCTGTTTTTACAGATGAATAGAAACCTGAAGCCCAACGTGGTTAAGTTACTTGCCTGAGGTCGGTGGTTAGCATACAGCCAATCGGGATCAAAAGCTGGCTCTGTTTATGTCCACAGCTCCTGCTCCTTTTATTATTTCTGAAATCTTTGTGGGAAGGGAGAATAAAGAATAGGGGGCTGTGGTTGATAATTTCAAAGTTTTGATTATCTGACTAGAGAAGGACATTTAGAATACACCTAAGAAAAATGAAAAGACCTTCAGTTTTGGGAATCCTGGGTCACTTCTTAGAGAGGACTCTTAAGCCTTGCTGTGTTGTTTTACTTATTAGGGGTTTTCCTTTATTGCATATTAATTCCTTGTCCCTGAGGTATGAGAAATTTAAGGAGCAGGAAAGGGCTGTCTGGCTCAGTGGGACTGGGTTGCTATTTAGTCTGGCTGTTTCTTACCTTGCATGTCGATTGATTACCCTGCCTATCGTGTGTTGACATATTTTGCTTGCTGTGCTGATTGTACATTGGGAGTGCTAATTCTTTTATTGGGTTAGAGTTCAAAGGTGCTCATCTGTCAGCAAAAAGTCTCTCATTTCGTGGCATGCTTGGCCTCCTCTTATATCTGTCATTTTAATACTGTTCTCAGAGGTTTTCCTCTTATTCCTGGTTCTAGTTCAATAGCAAAGATCTTGAAGGATTTTTCTTTGTAGTGGGCTGTTTTGTACGGGTTTTGGAGACAGATTCTGCTCTTTGAAGATATGCAGGCTATTGGCATTTCACAGACTCTGACTGAAGCAATGGAAATCACACCATATCCTGCTCTTTGATTTTAACAGCTCTGTTGGTTTATGTCTCCAAATTTTGGATTTTTCTCAAACATGGTCAATTTCTGAGACCAATAAATGGGTAGATCCCATCTTGGGTTTTGCATGTCAGTGTCATAGTTTTCTGCTAACCATCAGGAAATGAACTCCTATAAAGAAGAGTCCCAGGAATGTCATTTGATCGTATAGAGAAATATGAAAGCTCACCTAGATCCACATGTCTTTTTCATCATGTTTGTAGAAATTATAATTTAGGTATGTAAATGTTTCCATACAGAGATATATATATAACGTTTGTTTCTTATCCTAATTTTAATGGGAATCATAAGTAGAAATATCTTCTGAAGTCATTATTTTGGATTACATATGCTAAAGTATTTTGTAATTTGATTGAGGTATTTAAGATATAAGTAGCATGCCCTTCTTGACAAGATTGTAAATGTGTCAGGAATACATATTATTGTGGCTTATATTTCAATTTCTGTTTTTCTTACATGTTGCATTTAGAAGTTGATCAAAATAATAAAAACAAGTTTTATATTATAGTAATAATAGATTATAAAAATAATCTTTGTGACTTGGTGAGATAATTAGTGATGACTAGCTTTTGCTCTAACTTGTTACGATGTTTTAACAAGTTAGTCTTCAACTTTACAAAACATGAGTAAATCTTGATTTAGAGAAGTAGCTGGAGCTGGCGCTTAAGCAACTGGGCCATACTTTCAGAGCAGAATGAAACAAAGCCAAAGAGTCTGAAGTTCTTTGTTGGAAAAGAAAGGAACATGGGAGTTACTGTCAAATTTTAATGAGTTTAATTATCTTTTGATTGTTTAGGTACGATAAGTGATAGGAGGTGATGGAACTATTGGAAAAAAATTGAAATAGAATGTAGTTTGGAACATTATGCCTGGGCCCAAGCTGAGTGGGATTACTGAGGGACCATGGCTTGGATACATAAACTCTCTGAGTCTTATTTTTATCTGTCAAATAAAAAGAATTACCTATTTGTACAGTAGGTTTTTTTTCAGGTGGAGATTAAATAAGATAATGATGTGAATGTGTAATAGTGTCAGTCTAGCATTAGGTATCAGTTAAAATAAAAACTGTATTACTTTTCAATTTCTAATTGATCTTATCTAAGCCAAATTCATAATGTGAACTAAAATTCTGTCTTCATCAGCTTTCGATGGCTTTTCTTAAATTTATATGCACTTGGTACTATGTTGATTATGGTGCAAAGCAAGCCATATAGATGTGACTCTTTCTAGGAATCAACTTCCACAATTGCACAGAGATTGATGATTCACAGAATGTGAGCTGGAAGGGAACTGAGGGGCTCTCTGCATTCAGTAATTTTATAGATGAATAAATAGATTCCCAGAAAGTTGAAAAGGCTTGTTCAGAATTTTTTAGTTAATTAGTAGCAATGCCAGGAATAGGACCTGTGTTTCTAGAAGCCTAGTATATTGTTTTTATTTATCTACCTTTCTCGTTTGAGAAATAAAAATTATGGTTGTATATCCTAAGAGTTGTTATCAGGAAGAAGGACTTCAAAATATTGTAGTCTTTAAAGTGAACAGCTAATTAGAAAAAGGAAAAACCCAATTTTATGTGTGAGATGAGTAAACATGATTGCAGGGTAGAAGTATGGGTAATAGCCTTAATCTTCACGGTTCTCCACACTCCTCTCCCAATTGTTTAACTCCACTGACATTTTCTTATTCTTTTGCAAAGAGCTGTGTAAACATAACTTCAAACCACTCTCCCTACCCTTATCCTATCATATTCATTTCATAAACTCCTGTGATGTAGAAATTTTGGAGCCACTCCTGAAATGTATGACTGAACATTCTAATTTATTTATGCAGATTATGAGAGATTTCATGAATTCAAGTGGCAGGATATTTGGGCTGGGGAGAGAGTTAGATACCAAATCAGTGAAAGCTGGATCATAGTAAGCATTAAAAGGGACCAAAAGGTTATATTTTTTGTTGCAAATACACCTGCTATATTTCTAAATATAGCTGATTTTTGGAGTTTTTTAGATATAAAGTACTATTCATTCAACTATATTGATCTGGGACAGTTCAAGAGGCCAACAGCAGTCACTGAAACCTATAATCTTAAATGACAAAAAATAATATGAATAAGTCAAAGACACCCTCAACTCATTAAATTAAGTAGTACTACACTTTTTCCCCCCGTAACCTCCATTATAATAACATAGAACATTTTATTATGCATGTCTAGGTCTAGTTGAGATATTATTTATCTGGTATGAGCAAATTCTATAATCGTGCCTTTACCTTATAGAATTATGTTTCTTGGAGACTCTTTGTGGCGAGAGAGAGAGAGAGAGAGAGAGAGAGAGAGGCGGGGGTACAGAATGAGGGAGGAGAGGAGAGGAGAAGTGAGGAGAAGAGAAAAGAAGTGAGAATGAGAGAGAAGAGAGAGGAAACCCTTTGACTATGATGTCCAGCAGAGCAAGAGAACATTAGGAAAAGCTGAGCCATGGAAGTCTCCATAAACTGTTATCTTCCCCTGGGAGAAGCTGGAGTGGCCATTCCACTGTGCTATAATTCTGGGTGTTCATTAAAATTTTATTCAAGGCTAAATCATATCACACTGAACAATGACTGTGGAGGCCCAGATCTGTGTGTCAAAATGAGGAGGGCATATCAGGGCCAGGTTGCTTTATTTAGTGTGGTCTGTGTCAGGCAGACAAGGGGAATGGGAGGTTTCCTTGGAAGCTTTTGTAAAGCTCTGTGCTTCTTCTGGGGGCTCTATTAGAATAATCAGGAGCCTTGGGAAATTCACACGGTTTTGGTGGGGCTGTGATCCATCATCATCCATCATACTTGTGCACTGGGTGACTGAGGAGCCAAATACCAGGCCGGCGGGGTGGCCAGAGTCCTGCTCTGCTTGGAACTCTCTGGTCTGCAGGGCAGGGCTCCAGGAAGCCTGGCAGAGGGAGGGGTGGAGGAGGCTGCAAGGAAACTAACCCCTGGATCAGCCTGCACTTGGGGAGCTTCCCCTGCCAGCAGTCCCCGCAGGCGACAGTCTAGGAACAGGAAGTAACTGTACAGCACTTTGAAAGACTTTGGGATTTCTTCAGCTTAATTTCTGTTTAGCTGGGTTTGTTTAGAGTTTATTTCTAATTTATTTTCAGTTTGGTTGTTTGTAGACCTTAACAATTTTTTTTAAAGTTTCTGGATTGTTTGTTTCATCTTCCTTCTGTGTGTGTTTGTATTATGAGAAGAATTGGGTTTTGTCATTTCAAATAAGAAAAGACTGTGTCATAGTCTATGTTTATGTGGGGGGTGGGTGGGGAGAATGAGAGAGAAACAAAGAGGGAGAGAGAAGCAATGTGTGTGTGTGTTGGGGGGAGGTGACCAATTAAAAACTTGGTTATATATTCCTACATCCTTAGCAACATTTTTCAGTCTCTATTTTTGAAGCTAGAGATAAATGTAGTTTCTAGTTTTTTTAAAAAAATGTTTCAAATCTCCAGAATCAGGAGAAACGTGTCTAGTTCTATAGAAAAGCATTTATTGCAATATGATCTTGCAGCCAGCCTGCTGGAGAGTCCTGTGTGAGTTTGGACTGCTTAGTAATGACGAATTTGGTCTCTCAGTTCCCAAGCAGAGAACTTTGGCAGCCAAGAGTGTACATTTTTACCCATCTTCCATTTTGTTTTTTTCTCAGCAAATTAGTCAGAAAGTCAAACGTAGGTGTATGTACACATTACAATTAAAATTATGTCTCAATTTTATGATGTTTATCAGTTAAGAAAATTTACTTAAATTTTCATTTTCTGCTTCTTTTTTGGACCTGTGTCCTAATAACTCAAACGTACATGAATTAATATAAAACCCCTGCTATTTTGTTTTCTATTTGGCTTTATATTATTTCCTTTAGATGACCAATGTATGCAATGGTAAATGCCCTCCCTAAAAGGGGATTATTGTCATTTTCTTTTGGATGATACAAATGAGTACATAAGATAAATATATCTTCCAGTTTATTCTTCCTTTTTAAAAATATTTTTTAAAATGCAAACCCAAAGCAGAATGTCTGGAAGTATATTGCAATTTGACAAGATTTGCTTTGCGTGCATATGAGAAAATATGACTCATAAAAAAAGGGAGTAGAAGAATGTATGTATATTTACTGTGACACTATTTTATTGGTATCTATTGCACCCATTGCAATGAGGCTCCTGGGATGTTGGACCTAAATTAAAATAATAATAAATAATGTTAAACAATAATAAATAAAACCAAATTCCTACCCTCTTTCTATTTTCCCTTTTCTCTCTCTCTCTCTTTTTTTCCACTAAGAAAATACGCAAGTAAATAATACAAAATAGATAATCCACTTTGAGGGGAGGAGGAGGCACATGGGCAAAGGACAGGTGTATGAGGGAGACATACATATGCCCTGTGGATTAGGAGTTCTAGGTGAGGGGAGGTAGGGAAGGACACTGGATTGAGAATGTTGATTTGCAAGATTTTCTATATAATCACTTAATGGATTTTTGAAATGATCTTAATAATTTACATACATTACATGTATTGGCATCAAACTATCTTTTTCCTCTCAAAGTTCTTAAGTGGGTTGGGGGCAAAGTCCAATTTTAATAAATTCTATTAAAATCATTGAGATATGGGGTTGTTTTGGTACCTTTCCCTGGGAGAGCAAATAATAAGCAAGGAAGAGGTTATACATCTGGTAAGCACTTCTTGAAGCCTAGTGCCTGAGTTAGGATTACCAAGATATATTGAACAATTTACAGTACAGGAACTTAAAGGTGATCAACATTTAAGACCATAGTTACTAATTTGAAAGAAAGAGGCTTGCTGTGGAATCATCTCTTAAGAGTCTGCCAGACGTAGTGAAGATAGCCTTGAATGCCTGGCATTTTCTCTATTTGTACCTGCAAGAATGGCATTGCTTTCTCCTGCCCCATACTGATCTTGTGATTTTCATGGAGTCTTCTACCAAGGGAAAAGCCCCTTGGTTCTATAGTGCTCTCATTCTCTGGGTACCCAGAGTTTTCTTGTTGCCTTCCACCTGCCCAGTGTTCAGTTTCCCAGCCTTTTTCTTCTCATCCTCCATTCCCTCAGAGTGACAGACTTCACTAACCACTGATAAACTAACTCGTGATATGTAGTATATTTGTTCATCAGGGTTTAGTTTATCCCACCCACGCCCTCACTAAATTCTCTCAATTTTACTTCTCAAATCTCTCCTATTTTTTGTCGTGCACCATCAGTTATTTTTTTAAAAGCCTTCACAGTCTCTCTTAGACTATTGAAACAGCCTGACAGGCTCATCTGCCTTCCATGTCATCTTTCTTAAATTTCTCCTGTTCTTTGAATCAGAATGATCATTAGAAAACATATCTCTGATCTCTCTATTCTCCTCCCTGAGATCATTCACTAGCACCAGATTCATTATGGGAGAGAGGCCAAGTTCTAGGATATGCCATAGAGGCCTTTGATTATTAGGCTTCTCACTGCCTATTCTTCTGCATCTCTGTCTATCTTATTTCTCACTATAAATCAGGCAACACTGAGGCTCCCTTAGTCTCATGCAGATGATAAGCTGTTTCACACTTTTATATCTCTCAATATGCTCTTTATCTTCCTAGAATGGTTTCCCTTCTCTAGTCTTTACTTTGGGAAATTCCTTGGAAACCATCTTTATTCTTCAACACCTTTTTAAAGTGTTATCATCTCTGGGCAGCTATCCTTTATCCTTCTCACCCTCAAAATGAACTCCTTCCTCCCCTGCACCCTGCACATAGCTTGTTGATCATGGCTACTATATTTTATTTGCATGACTTCCTCCTCTACTGGACTACAGCTCAAAACGACAGGAACGGGGCCAGTCCTTTTGGCTCCTAGAGTTCACACTCAGGGTCTGCATATAGAAAAGGGCAAACTATCAATGGTCAGGAGGACTCTTGAAGATGGTTTTGCCTTAACTAAAATGACTGATGTGAAATTGGGGAAAATTTCAGGAATAAGAACAAGCTTTCAAGGATACATTTTTTTGGGTAGGGGGACCGAGCTTAAGGGAGGTCTGAGTCTACCACATCCATAGGAGCTGCAGGGAGGGAGTGCACATGCATCACGTGTTGTCTGGTGTTTGGCAGAGTGGAGATGTCAGTGCTGATGGTGCCCAGATCCCCGCACTTAACAGCAGACCCCATAGGTTATTAAAGCTGAGAGACTATCTAGGAAGATTAGCTGGAGGAAGTGCTTTAACCGTGGAGCAAACAGGCAGTTGCTTGATTAGTGCCTCAGACATGGTATGGCACTATGGTGTTGGGTTTCCATCTGAACCATTACGAAGATATTTGAGATCTGGAGCTTCAGTTCTAGCCTGACCTTGCATTTGATTTCTGAATCCATACGTCAGAAATGGGACTTGCTTGCTTTTCTCAGACTGTGTTTCCCAGCAGTGAGTTTCGTGTCCTTTGTTCCTGGACGTTTAAAAGGGATGCTGAGAATGAACCCATATGGTGTTTGTTTAGATGGAGAATCCTAAATAGCTCCTTGTACTGGGAGAATACAGTAGCAAATATATCTTACAGTAATGTGTTTTAAATCAAAAGGGCTCCATATTTTCCCCTGTGTTTGAATGTGACATTCTTGATCATTCCAGACCCACCTGTCTGAGAACACAGGAATCAAAAACAGGAGTCACTCTCAAATTTCACCTCTATTTAATCCATCACAGAAACATACTGGCTTTTCACTGTATATATATAAAAAAACACACCAGGACATTTAAACAAAGTGACACAGATCATCAGCAGATCAACTGGGAATGACGGCTCAATCAAACAAATGTATGTTGAGAATTTCCACAGGGCAGCCCTTGCAGCAGCCAAGCCAAATTTGTTTAGTATACATGAGTTAGCTGCTTAGGAACATTTGCTATGCTGCATGCCAGATGATGACTTTTCTGGGTAAACATCCATTTAGCAGCATATACCCATCCATGAAAGTGTTGGCGTGATTTTGATCTATTCTCTTGGACTCCTGAAATTATGACTTCATTCCACCGGCAGCCAAGTACCAAACCCACACATGCACCATTTAGGCTAAAAAAAAAGGGGGAGGAGGGGAAGCTATACACTTATTTCAAAATGTAATATCACCACCCAAAAGGTAAGAGAAACTCCATAAAATTGACAGGCCATTTCACTTTTCTGACAAGCAATAAAGCAAGCATCATTAAAATGGATGTCAAATTACAGGGCAGGGAAGCAACAGGGAAAATACCTACCTTGTTCTTAGTATTTGAAATAGCATGTGGCATATTTAATCCTACCACAGTCTAAATTTAAAGGAATTTTTTTGGAAGGGGGTAGGGTTTGGGAGCTCATTTATTAAATTGAAATTTTAAAATTGGATCCCAGCTAAATAAGAACATTTGAATTCTTTGGGAACGGCCAATTAAAAATTTGTCTTGTAATTAATTCCTGTATTCAAGCAATTTCCTTTTTAAATGGAAGTCTCTGTCAAGCACCATCTAAGCCCAGAACAAATGAGTAAAGTGTTTATAAAAAGCACAGTAACAAAACCCGAAACTTTCTGGTAGAATTTTCAAACTCTGTGCTTACTCTCACTGGCTGTTGTGAAATTCAGCTTGTTTTGTGTAAGGTTCAGCCCAATGATCATATTTATTAACAAAAAAACCTCTCTTCCTGATTCTTTTTAACCAGGGAATTCTCAATTTTAGGGGGGCATTTTCAAACAGAAAGCTCGAGAATTCACTTGTTGGACCAAGAGGTAATTATCTGAAATTTGTTGGAAGAAATCACTGCTTACAAATTTTAACTGCCTCTAGAAGAGCTCTTGGCAACTATCCTTTGCTTGAATGAGTATTCTGAATGGTCAGTAGTTTAGAAATATTCCAGAAAATAGCTCCTTTCCAGTGGTGGTGATGACTTTTGTGGATAACAGCTTTTTTTGAAATCTGTTTAAGATTCTGAGCTAGGTGAGCTACAAAGCACAGCTTTCAAAAATGAAACCCCTCATAAGTAGCATTTTCTAAAGTAGGTTCGATTTGAATTTGAGCATCTACTATATTCACAGCACTGGAGGGAGGGTATAAAGAGAATTGAGACATATCCCTTGTCCTCAAGTAACTGGAAATCAAAATGGGAAAATACACGTGAAAGCAATGAACTATAATAGCACCAGGGTGAACGACAGGAGGTTATGTTCTGAGATATGCTTTATATTCTCTGGGATCTAAAAAGGAAGGTGCTCACACTGGGCAGGTGGTGGACATGGAGAGTGGCAACACTTAGCACATGAGGTGGCATCAGAACTGGACACGAAAGAGTTTTAGTTTATACATCTTAAATACTGCCTACCTCATGAGGCTTTCCCTATCTAAGATTGTTACCCATCCCCACATTTCAAACTGTTTTATTTTCTTCTGAGCAGCTAAAACTATCTTATATTTTCCATCTATCCATTGTTTCCTTTCTCCCACTTCTAACCAGACTGTAAGATTCATGAGAGCAGGGGCATTGGTCTTGGTCACTCCTCCCTCACTGGCCCTCAAAACAGAAGAGGTCCTCACAAGAGAGTAGTGCACTGGAGAACAAGGGAAGGGGATCTTAGATCAGGAGGTTGTCAAGGAAAACAACACAGAGAAACCAAATTCCACAGGATATTCTTGGACACAATAGATTATTGTGGCTAGATTACAAGATGCATTAAAGGCATAAGATGGTCAAATTGATTATGACCGATCACAAAAGGACCTTGTGAGGTATCTAGAAAGCTGTAATTTTTAAGAAGAAAATCGATGAGCTCTAACCCTCCCACGCTTTCTAAAATGAGTGTCAATTTTGATAACCCAGAATAAAATTTTCTTGGGAGAATGGCACAGTGTTAGCAGCATACATTCATCCATGAAAGCAGTTGTGTGATATGTTCTTCAAACCCTTTAACCAGGGTTTTGAAATGGAATATAATGAATTTTCCTATTTTAATTATTATTAATGTGCCATCAAATGTGGATAAATGGGTGCCAGTCTTTAAATCCACAGAGAAAACATTAATGCAAGTGTACACAGGGCTTTGATGACTTGAGTTGGGACAGAATAATCTCAGGGCAAGTGGGGATTTGTTGTAAACAAAAGATTTTGTTTAAATATAAATAAAAAAAGAAGAACAGTAACCTGCCATGTTCCCACATGTATTTACTCCCACTATGGTAAATTTTGTATAGTCCCAAGAATACTATTTATCAAAGCAGCTCCCAGGTACTAGGATGAACCAGAAGCTTTCAAAGTGTTGATTGATCACTCTTTGCTAGCAGCTCACTAGTATTACCCAGCCACTCCAAAATCAACAGCCTGGAAGAAAATGATACGAGGCTTGGAACAAAGGCTGGAATGTTAGTTTAGTAACTGCCTTACATTATAGTAGATATGCCAATTAATATTCATAAATGTTTAGAGGCATGATCAGGTGAGAGTACAGAATGAACTTCAAATGACAATTGATTTTCTACCCCCAGAGGAACCCTGGCTGCTCCTCACTTTTGCATAAGAAAGCTTTGAGGGGAACTCTGGATGGCGTTGCCTGTCTCCCTAACTACCTACTGAATTTCTTCAAACATTTGGGAATGTTCTTAAGGTATTTTAATGTATGTACAGCCTGAGAGTACCTGTCTCCATCTTTGTTCATCAGCCTATACGTAGGAAATGTTTTGGAGGTTCACCAACTACAACACTGTAAAGGAAGAAGAACGATAAAGTTCTTTGTGTTCTTTTATCTGACAGGTGTTTCAAGACACACATCTTTTTTTGAAGTGATGGCATGGGGTGTTTGTGGGAGGAATTAAATTGCCATCCCCAAAAGATAGAGATAAATTAATCCCATGAGTTTTTTCTTCTCCTCTGCATCTTGAGCTGAAATCATGGAAAAAATTTGTCATTTCCCATCATAAAATACTGCTTATTGTTCATTGGCCAATAATTCCTCTTTCAAATATAAACCTTCCTCCAATCTTATTCAGTCCAGGCTATTTCCTGCATCATCATAGAAATCTTGGCAGGGGAACATTCTAGAATGAGCTCATCTTTTTATACCACGTCAGTGACCACATTGATCTTCCTTTACTTTTGGTTTCAGGAAGTGTTTATTGAGAGATTTATTGATAGAAGAGTGGTAGAGGACAAATTGTTCATGAACTATTTCATCACCTTGTATTATCTGATGCAGGTAGATCTGAAAGACACAGAACTTTAAGAGCTATCACTTAAGACCTAAGGACATAAGAATTTTTCCTAATAATAAAGATAATGACTTTTGGCATTTGCATTTTCCTGTAAAGTTTACAAGAGATGCTCAAATGTGTTATTTCTTCTGATTCTTACTTCAGTTTTGTGTCATAAGTATTTTAAAAACCAGTATTTTTTAATAGAAGTATAAATGTGAGCCACATATTAATTTAAAATTTCTGGTAGCCACATTAAAACAGGTAAAACGAAACAGAATTAATTTTACTAATATATTTTATTTAACTCATTATATCCAAAATTATATCATTTCAGTATCTAATTAATATCAAAAACTATCAGCTAGATATTTTTCAATTTTTATACCAAGTTTTAAATATCTGGTGTATATTTTTAAATTTACAGTATATCTCAATTTGAAGTGGCCACATTTCAAATGCTCAGTTGCCACACATGTCTAGTGACCGCTGTAGTGGGCAAAAATCAGATATGGATAAAGAAACTGAGGCTCGAATAGGTTAAGAAACTTTGCCACGGTCACATAACTAGTTAGGGATAGTCTTTTGGTTTAAACAGGAATTGGCTTGGGTCTGTGGTTTACAGATTATCCGACTTAACTGTATCCACATAAATGTGTAAATTTACTTGTGATATTGTGGGTTGAGACTATTGAATAGGAAGCTGGAGATATGAAGAATGATTCTGTCATACATATATAAGGATTCTTTACTGCTAGTTCTAAAAATACCATAGAATTTGTATTTTTAAAAATACGCTCCATCTGAGATTCAAATACATAGCCTAGTTTGAAATAGCTGCTCTGGTCTCTGAACTCCTTGAAAGCTTACTTTTGCATTTCTCCATTCCTATCTTTATTCATTCATTTAACAAGTATTTACTGAACATTTGCTATATACCAGACACTGCATTTGGTGCTGAGGGTACAGTGGTGAACAAAGGAGTCAGAGTCCCTACTCACATGAAGCTTACATTCTACAACCTACAAGATATGGGTGGTTCAGAGCACCTGCTGCAGTAAATACTGGAGGAATCTAATTTAGTTGGCTGTATTTGATATTGATTTACCAGTCTCCCTTCCTGGAGGACTCAGTTAAAATCTTGAGGAAAGGACAAAAATATGAGTCACCTGTGAAGGGACTTTTTGTCTATTTTTATTTCTTTTATAATAGATATATTTGAAGAGATTGCTGTGGGAGGAGGACATGATACAGATTCTGAATTAGTGTCATTTGGTTAAATTCATTCATTAGCATCTTGAGCATTTGGAGAGAGAGAGAGAGAGAGAGAGAGAGAGAGAGAGAGAGAGAGAGAGAGAGAGAGAGAGAGAGAGAACGAACAAGAACGCACGCGAGTATGCACAAGCATGTGTAGAATCAGCACACACATTCCTGTCCTTAATCGGGACATTTTTACTGCATTCTTAAGCAGACTGAAGACACAACTTGTGTGATGCCTTTGGCACATTTATGTTAAAATTTTCCAATTTAGAGAAGAGGAAGTACCACGCACTACCTCCAGTACAATTGGCTTGCTTTGGCTGCTGTGTTTGAGTCCTCAATTACACATTGCATTATTTTTATGAGCTAGAAACTTCGCTGGATACTGAAGGTTCATCAGTAAATCAGACACCCATGTTTTCTCCCCTCATCACCTTACAGTTTGGTGGAATTTAGGTGGAGATATTTTTTAGCAACCATTTCCATTTGGGCACACTTGAATTTGATGTGTGCCAGTTGCATGATGCTTTTATGATTCACCACATATTTACATAAAGTTTGTTTGTTTTTTTTTGTGTGTGTATTTTGACTTGAAGTATATAATGCTGTTTCTTGGAAGAATTTATAATGTAATTCTTTTCTACCTAGAAGAAAGTCAGCTCAGCTGATTTTTCTTCAGCCAAATATTTTCATTTGACCCTTTAAGCTAGCTAAACTTTGAAGAAAAACGCAGATATACTCTACCTTTTGAAATGTTGTAGAGATCCAGGAGCATTAATTTAAAAATTCACAAATCCTTTTTACTATGCAAATTAATGACCTATAACCTTTTTTTCAGGTGACTTATTTTGACTTAACTATGTCCAAATAAATGTGTTTATTTAGGAGAGCTCATTGCTACCCAAAACTGACATGTTAAGCATCTCCCATGGCTCATAATGTGTACAAGGGATGTGGACCACCCTCTGTTTTCTCATTATGCCAAATAATGGAAAGTGGAAATCACTCTAATCCTTTCTTCTGTGTCTGCTGTACCTCTGCAAATATGATAAACTCAATCCAATTAAAAGTCATTACCTTTCCAAGGCTTGGCCGCAGTCTATATAACCTTTTGTTTCACAATCCTTTCGATTATCTGTCTTCATCACAAGTAGAATTTTTAGCCATCTTTCACTTCAATTTTATGTTAAAGAAGAAGAATATCACTTTTAGTGTAGAATATTGTAGTCCTTGTTTTATGTACCATTCACTTAACTCTGTGCCATGGAGCTTTATATTATACTATATTAATTCTTCCTGGGCATTTGTCTTATCTCTCTGACTAAATTGTAAGTCCTTTGAAATCAGCAATTTCACTTTATTCTTCTTAGTAACTCCCCATGGTGCTTTGCATATAAAAGTCTTGTTGACTAACTAGTTAACGGTTTGTGGCAAATGTTGGATCATACTTGCTAAGATTTAGTAGTGGTGATGAGTGAAAGAAATAGATCTATTAATACAACAACAGCAGCAAAAACAACAAAAGCAACAAGAGCACGAAGCTTTTTAAGTTACGGTGCAATTCTTCTATAGACTTCAGGTATCTCTCCTGCCCCATGGATTTTCGTAACATTACAGATTTTTGATAGAATTTGAAAGAATTACCTCCTTTCCATCTTTTCTCTTAAGCAATCATAGTTTACCTAGGTTTACATACATTGATCTACAATATAATTGAATCAGCAAGCATCTTAGATGTCTAGATGAATAAGCTGATTATTTTCTGGTTTCTTTAGCTCTGAGATTCTATCGTGCTATGAAAAATGGATATTTCAATCAATTATCCTGATGTTTAAGCAATATGATGCCAAAAGACTTTTATTTAGCTTAACCAGCTTAGCTATAACCTACTAAAACAAGCATTTTGCTAAAGAAGATGTATTGGAAAAAAATGTTTATAATGACCAGCAAAAGCACAAAATAAAATCACTGACATTTTGTTTATTCTGAAGAACAATACCTGGATCAAAGGAAGAGTAAATTTATATAATGTTGGTATGAATGCGTAGCAAAATATTTTATGCATACATTACTAAAGTGAAGTTACAAATATGGGTTTGGGGCATTCTTTTTTATAAAGCATCTTGATGAATAGCTCCTTTTTGAACGTTTTTTCTCCACCGTATAAATTCAGCTCTCAAGATTTGTTTTGCTACATTGGCTTTTGATTAAGTTACTTTGACTGTCATAGGCATGTGTGGACATTATTAGGGAAAGGACCATCATTTATTTAGTGTGAGACCCCAAAGGTCTGTAATTCTACCATTTTCTCTGATGTCTCTTGCTTTTAAATTGGAGATTCTGGAATGATCTGGCCAGTCTTTCCTCTGAATACAACACTTTTCTTAGGTCAACCAGAATTAGCTCTGGTCTGTTTGGCACAGTTTTCAATTCAAACTGGGTGATAGATGTTGTAGTTTAGGCCACTTATAGCTTGGTGGGAGTTCTATTGGCCTCAAGGCAGTCCTACCTGCTTCATGGTAGAACTTTTGGTCCTTCTTACGGAGATAGACCAAACAAAAATACGTTTTGACTAGTTATATGACAGAGAGACCAACCATTTCTCCATACAGTTTTCTCTTGGCTTATTTTGTAATTAAAATGTGGGCAATGTGGTTTTACTGTCTGATGGTTTCATCACTTTATGAGTTATTTAGAAGCTGTGAGAATAAATAATCTCTATTTTGATCCTAATGTTACTATGAAGAACTCCATGATTCTCAGAAATACATGTGAACAACAAATACATTTTTACCAAGAATTGAAATAAGGAGTTTATTCTTTAAAAATTTAGAACACATATAGTTTTACTCAGTCTAAGGCTAAGGGTTTGTATAAAATTGGAACACCCAATTGCAGTTACTTACTCTCAGCTCTTAACAGTCATCACTCTTCCTAACTGCATCTTAGAACTTATTTTACTGTATTGTCATATACCTGTTACCATCTCTCTTCACTACTCAACTCTAAGCTCCTTGAGAACAGAAAATTTATCTTATTCATGACTCCGTCTAGTCTTAGCAACTTACATAGTCCCTGTATGCCATAGTCCCCTTAGCAACTTACATTTCCCTGTATGCCATGGTACTAGATAAATGTTTTGAAATGGGTAAATGAATAAGTCTGAGAAGTAGCATTTTGGCAAAGAATATTGCCCCAATACTTCAGTCTTGTAATTAACTTTTTAATAGAAAAGACTATACTTTTGTAGTATATCCACAAAATTTTAATTGAAATGTGCAATTGAAGCATTTAAACAAAACCGGTAAAGTCTGGGACATCTGTTTACTTATTCACTTTTCATACTTTGGAGCCTACCAAAGATTTTGAAAGTCAAATGTATATTTATTCCACAGAGGAAACTTTATCAACCAGTGCAAAAGTTTACTGGCACTAGCTGGTGATATAATGCATAGTTTAAACCCTATTAACTGCAAATAATTTTTCAACAGTGTTTATGATTGTGGCAGAGTTTAGTGAGGCAGAAGTACAGATAACATAAATATTTCAACAAAAGCCAATTGTATTGGAGCCGTAAATAAATTAGACCCAGTTTGTAAATAAATTTAGTTTTTGCCAGCAAACATTTATAATCTTCTCTTGCTGCAAATGATAGTAATTTTTATAGAAGAGGTCCTAAATGCCTTTCTTTAAGAGTCAGTTCTCATTAGGAAGCAGTGCCTGGTGCCCATCAAGTGTCTTAGACTGTGGGACTCAATTAGACATGAAGGATACTGTACAGACCACCTAATGCTACTAGTTATTGTACATGTTGATAATGACAACTTCCAGAGACCATATGCATAGTTTGGTAGTCTATGAAGTTGTCATATTATATCATTCCCTTAAATACCTAGCTTGTGTTACCACTTAGCAATGTTGAAATTACTCCTTCTCAGATCATAAGAGCTATTTAGTGTATGTACACACATATGCATAGCACATCTGTTCATATTTTTCTGAAAATATTTTTTATCAAAGTGTATATTGTCTTCTCAATTTTCTTTTTTTAAAAAAACACCATCCATTATGTTTTTTAATGACATTGCATTCATCCCCACGGATTTAAATGATTTTATGTTTAATACAATGTAGCTTTGAGAAACTCAACATGGAGGCCTTTAGAGCTTGGAATGGGGACATAAAATTGCACTTGTTGGGATCATCTAAACTTATTTTACACTGGAGATATTATATATGCACTGGGGTCAGAGTCTGAGCTGAAATTAGCCAAAATCAAGAAACTTTCCTCACAAAATCGCTTTAAGATCAGGAGTCATTATTGTCTGTTACCAAGGCTTCTGAGAACAAGGACCTTTGTTCGTTTTCAAATAAAAGTTAATTTTCATACTCTAACAAAATTTCTTTTGCACCTTCTGCTCCTTATCAAACCAAGAGTGCGGTTAGGTTAGTGTTCTATTGCTTGTTCACATTCCCTTTTATCAGCAATCCTCTGCTACTACTCCCTCTTCTGCCAGACATGCATAATTATTTTCTTTTCTTTATGGAGGATTCCTGGCTATAAGAAAACTCTTCCGCTTTGTAGCAGTAAGGAAGGGTCTGTGTCAAGTCAGCTGTGAGAATGAATTTGAAGTTATGTTTATTCTGCTTCATCAGTTCTCCAGCATACCTATGTTTGTTTATTATGTGGTAGAAAGTAGAGCTCCATCTCATTTATTTTTCGATCTTCACCTTTGTGGGGTTGTTTTGAACGTTTTCACCCAGTTTATATTAGAATTATGTCTTTTTGTTACAAAACGCACTTTCCCCCTCTCCTTTCTTTAACTGGTAGCTCCTCAGTTTCTGTCTGTCCGTTGGAGGCCAGGAGGATCTCTGCCAAAAGCCACCAAGCCACACTTAGGTAATTACAATAAACAAGTTGGGGCTCTCATTTCACATGCAGAGCTGAATGAAACGGAGCTGTGGTCAAAGGGCTCTCAGTTGCTCCTCCATTAGCAGTGGCACATTAATGCGCCCTCATGCTCCCTTCCCCCTTCAAACGTGTTTTTTGGGAAGCAAATCAGGTCACTCTTTAGCACGAGAAGGGCCGCAGCTTTCTTCTGAAACCACCATCAACAACATAAACAAATGAGAGGTAGTAAACCACACGTTCTGCCCACACTTAAACCACAGTCCTCACCAGAGGGCAGTCTACTTAATGTGAGAATAACAGCCCCGTTTTATAAGCCTCTACTGGGAATAAATTCCAGTTTCACTGGTTAGAGCAAAGTTAGGCAGCCAGAGTACAGTCTCTCCTAAGTTACGTGTTAGGAGAGACCAAACCAGTTCTCAAAGTGCCTTTCCGAGAAATACGTTTTATAAGGTTTTGGTGCACCATGCTTTGACTATCCTTTGGTTTTCCACTATGCAGAATGAGGATTGTTTGATTGGAGTGATCCTAGAGCTGAACTTGTCGAGTTCAGCTTATTTTATGGAAGGGAAAACAGGGACCCCAAGGAAGAGATATCTCTCAAACTCGGACTCTCGAGGTTGCACTGGACCCTGGAGACATATTGCCAAATGCACGTCAGGGCTTGAGTCACTCCTGCTTTCCCCAAATGCAAATGGCATAGTTTACAAGCCCCATCTTAACCCATATGGGAGCTGTAAAATATTCTCTATACCTTCCTGATGCTGATAGACTTCCTTTCTTGACAATGGTTAGTCCTCAACTAATGTGTCCAGCCCTAATGTGTTCCCTCATCAGTAAATTCCTGCCTGTGATAGTCTTTTCTTAAATACCTGTTTAAACAGTAATTTAGATAAGAGTGTCCCATTTGTGTGCAACAGGAAATGCCTGCCTTCTTTTAGATACGCTGGCAAATAATTACTGTAGATATGGCTTGAATGCTGAAAGGCTGTACTCTGGTCATTTCGGACTGCCTGAGGAGTAACCACCCAGTCTGCTGCGACATAATTTCAGGGCATTCCTATTTTACTCTAAATGAACTGAAAGAAAATCACTTTGGGGATATTAAAAGCTGATGAGAAAAGCCATCGTCAGGTCAAAGGTTGCCAAAAGTCTCTTAAAATTTTGTATTGTTTAAAGAAAGTCAAGGCACATAGTTATAATGTGAAAGAAACACTATCTGATGTGTGATAAGTCTCTTCTTACCTGGTAACTCCAGTGCGTATTGGCGATCGTGGCTCCCTAACAATAGAATAAGCCAAACATTAACCAGGCCATGTTTTTCCTTGGAGTAGTGCTCATGGAGCTTTAATGTTCTTATTTTAGCTGTTTTAGATTCTATAAATAGATAGCAGGGGACTTTATTGATACCTTAACTATGAATTTTCTAGAAATTTCTTTCTATAATCATTTTTAAAAAGCTTGGTTCCATTTCTGAAGAAGAATATTTGGAAGTGGTCAAACCCATTTCAGAATATCCTATAAGCTACTGGTTTAATTCCCAAGCCATACTTGTTTAGTGAAATGTCTGTAAAATTTTAGGAGGGTGGAGAAACTCTTCACCAGATTTGAAAGCCACAGGACAAGCGAGAGGTATGCCATATCCTATGAGAAGGATAAATGTCTGCTCACTGATTTCGTCCCTTACTTTCAGATTCTGTCATATTTTTTTGCCATCTCCCTTGTTTATCTCCCAACATCCTTCTATGTTGGGAGCTATCTTTTTGATAGCCTATAAATGAAATATTTTTAGGAAGCACTGGGGAAAAATACACAAGGAAGAGATGGAATAGCATGGCACAAGGAAGTAGCAAATACTAGAGGTGCAAGGAAGCTTAAAAGGTCATTTAAAAAGTTCCATGTGCGGAGATATGTTGATATGTTATTTCACAAAAATAATGGTCTCTAGCGATGTGGATTCTACAAATGCAGTCTAGTGTCAAAAGATCCATGGAGATATGTTTTCTTCTCAACCCCCTCTGGAGTCAGCACATTCTGAAGACCATGTCTGTCAGCAGCTTCCCATTTCCAGAGATGCCTCTGTTTTCTATGCCTGGACCTCTGGACCCTGCCTACTGTCCTTCAAAGCTAGTTTAAGTCAGTTTTCTGGAAATTAATTTTCCTTACTTTTACTAGTTTCCTTTATTCTTTTCTTCGGGACCTTAAATGTCATTATCTTGGGGCCATTCTCCCAGAATATTCTGCTGTCCAGTTCAGTGTGTGCATCTGGCATTACTCAGACTCCACCCTTTTCCCCAAGCCCAGCTCGCATTTATTGGCCTTGTTGCTGGCGCATAAGAGCTGGTTGCCGAGGTCCTCTGCTTCCTCACAAACATGTCGCTGTAACCGCTCTGGAATTGTCCTAACAAGGGAAGAAGAGCATGTCCGGTTTGAATCTGGGAAGGAAATTGATGTCTTCCCCCTCCCTTCCCTGCCCTGCTGTTAGTAGGCACCGACTCATGGGCTCGTGTTCATGTGCTCACGTCCTCGCAGGAAGTCCCTGGTGGGGCTTGAGGTTTGGCAGGGCCTCTTCTCCTCCTTGAGCTGGGCACACATCCTCAGCTCTCAGCCACGTGTAATCCTTCCTGTCTGCTTGCAAGCTGGGCACAAAGTACTGGCGCTTGGGCCCACCCTCTTCTTTAGTAGCAATTAACCTTTACTACAGAGCTTCCTTTGAAGTTGGCTCATGTTTTTATTACAAAACTGCAACGAGGAACATAATGGGGGGAAATGTCTAAATTTCTGAGTTACCTAATCTGTTCAATTCCCTAGCTGGTCTCCTCCTGGCAGTTTCATGTAGTTATGATCTCAACCAGTCTGCCTGAGATCTCAAACCATGTTTCTGTCTCAGCCTATTTTTAAGATCAGTGAGCTATTACACACACACACACACACACACACACACACACACACACACACTGCAAATGCACATAGATATGTATTATATGCATATGTGTGTACAGATGAGTATAAAGAACTGATTTCTTGTTTAATGCCTACAGAAATCAGTCTTTATTGTCAAAGTATATATATATGCTTTTAATATTATTTTTAAACTCTAACTGCTAAATATTTTCTATCAATGAACTAATGTAAGGAGCAGAGAAAAATATATTTATGTTAGTATCACTGATGATAATGCTGAGTGATAAGTATTACGACAGGGACTGAATTGCTATTAATGGGGAAACTCGGAATTTTGAATGGCATCTGCCCAGAAGATTTGCAGTTAAACTAGGCAGAGAGGCCAAGTGAAACAAATGACGAGTTATATAAAACCCACAAGAAGAAAAGGCATTTTTAGGCCAGCCTTGCAAATAAGAACTAAAGAATTATGAGTGAAATGGCATTTTTTTTTCCTAGCCTGCCGTTCACAGGAGCTCAAATAAATGAAATCATTTTTCTCTGCTTTTCACTCAGCAGTAAATCATGGGTAATCCAAGGCTGATAGAAAAGCAACTATGAAACTCTAAAAAAATACTAGAGACTCTTCTTTTTTTCCACTTAAGACGGGTAAGGAGTTTCTAAGAAAATTATAAAAATCATGGAGGAAAAATAGACTTAGTTCCATAAAAGTTAACATTTTTATACAACAAAAACCTCATCGAAAAGCTAAATGATAAATGATTTACTTGAGAAAGTAGCAAAAGTTATATCAAAAGGTTAATTTCTTTATTATTAATAAAACAGACCAATAAGAGCCCAATTAAAAATGGACAAATACAATGAACAATGAACAACTTGCAAAAGAAAAATAAATATGAATGACAAAAATTGTCTCAGTAATTACTGAGATGTTAATTAAAGTGGCAATAGATATGCAATATTTTCCAATGTATTGATAAATTTTAAAAACAAGGCACAATAATAAATGCAAATATGGTTGGTAGGAATAGAAATTGATATATACCTCCAGAAGGCAATCTGTTAATACTTACTATGCTGTCTTATAAGAATCTAACCTAAGGAAATTAAAACAGATGAATATAAATATTTATATAAATGAATGTTAATTTCACTTGTATTTATAGTATCAGAAAATTAGGAGCAACATAAATAAATACTATGGAAATAGTTCAGTCATTGTAGATTCATATAATGGAATATTATGCAGCAAATAAATGTAGTTTCTGAAAATTTTTTTAAAAACATAAGTGTTTATAATAAAATATGAAGTGAAAAAGCAGAAAAACAAATATTTACATAATATACTCACAATTTTGAAAAAACAAACCCACTTTAAAATATGTCTTCAAAGAAAAAAATGTTGCATAAAAGTTAAAGGGAAGACTGGATTTAGACATCTGGGTGCTAGTTTCAGTTGACTTGGGAGATACTCTTTAGCATCTTTGAGTATTAGCTTCCAGATTTATGAAAGATTTTTTTTTTACTATGGTTTTCTCACTGCATTGTGAGCATCAAAATGAGAAGCTATGGATACTTTAATGGAAGTAGTTATAATAGGCATTATTTCTGAAATTTCCTCTTTGCAGATTCTGATTTGTTTTCAAAATGGAAATCACCTCAAGTGGAAACCTATGTTTTTCAAAGAGTCACAGAAAGAAATAAAATCGAAATATGTGCTCTTGCTGAGTCTCCAAGGATATTAAAATACTTAAAATTTGAATTGAAGAGGTTGATTTCCAAGAGCATTTTCTTAGTTATTTGCCTCAAATCCAACAATAAACTTGTCTTTCTGTCCTCACTCAGTTAATAACACACCTAAAGGATACACAAAGCAAATTCCAGTAGCAGGCAGCTCAGCTCCAAGAAGTAACAAGGGTTATTTATCTTTATGGGACCACTGATGAATTTAACATTTATTACCTGATGCTTACCTATTGTAAATGTGCCCGATCTGTCAGTGTGACATCTGAGTAACGCTTTAATTAACTATAGTTATAGCTCAGGGAAAGGATCTACCAATTTTTTTCTTCAATAACAGAGATTTAATGGAGATATGATAATTGAGGTAGTTTGTCACTTAGATGAAATGTTTTACCAGCTTTTTGGATAGTTCTTGAGTAACCTAAGTGGAAACATGAGGTTTTTTTTTGTTTATGCAAATATTTAATGCAGTGTGAGAAGCTGCACTTGCTGTTGAAAATTTCATAATGCTAGATCACATTGAAATATTGTTGCATGTTTTGATATGTAAAACTCAGCAGGTTTATATTTCCTTTTTTTTTGTTACCACAGCCCTTTTTTAAAATTTAATTCTGATGATACTAGATTAACAGTGGCTTGAAAACAAATTGCCTGAGTTTGCATATACATTTAATGCCTGCATGTATATGAATAGGACCATGAGTCTTTCTCCTGTGTTTGCTTGACCCATATAAGTTGTTCTCTAGGTTTAATTGAATTTTTTTTTTTTGCCATTATAAGCAAAATCACATTCAGGCTTTAAATTCAAATTATTCTGTGCAACAGCCTGGACATTCATGTATATTTTGTCTCCACAGGGTTGAAATCCAAATGCATTTATTTCAAGTTATGCATTGGTAGAGTTTGCAGATAACTCAAAGGTCATGGGTCAGCTATGCCAGTGGGAGGGCCCAGATGGGTTTGTCTCTATCCTTTTTTGAGATTTGAGATAACTTTGATGGAACTGACAGTGTGGCTGATTTAACCCTTTGAGGAAATCGAGGAAATTTTACTGCCCTTTAATGGATAATTACTGGAGGAAGTATTTCTATTCTTTTGGATGCCTGTTTGTTTCCTGCTTTCTAAGTGGACAAGTCTATAGATTACACAATGTCTTCCAATTTATAGCACTTACTTCTCGAGCTAAACATAATTTTCACAGGGAGTGATAAAACCTTTTAAGAATATGTAAAATAACTGCATTTGCAGTAGTTAAAATTTTACAGTTCTAGGAAGATTTTTTAAATATGATGTTTTGCTGTATTAAGAGTGCTAGTGAACTTTTGGCTCTTCAGTTCAAGTACAAAATCTCCCTGAAGGATAAAATTAGATAGACTTTATCAAGGGTGTTAGGACTCTAAAGTATATTTCTCTGATGATATTTCTTTGGGGGCATTATTGCAATAACTTTTTTTGACACTTTGGAGAAATGTTTGTAATCTGTTACATTCCATTTCTAAGGGTATAAGAGTATTTGCTTTTCAGGATCAAAGTAGTTTCCTATATTTGATAGAAAAATATTGATTTGGTTTAATAGGTCAATAAAATTGTCTGTTAAGTTAGTTATCTATTTAATAAGTATTTATTGAGCACATTTATGCAGCTCACTTGGAGACTTTCTAAGAAGTGTGTTCTCAGTCTTCCCATCAAGGGCCTGTTTCCTAGCCAGGACTGAAAGAACCATTCATATTAAACTCTAAGTAGCAATGCATAGTATTATTTGACCATCAGACTGAAGGAGGAAATTATGTAAGAATTCAAGGAAGGGGGATACTTATGTTTAAGGGGTGGCAAGGGGACAAATTGGGACTTGACTTGGGAGGATGACTAGAATTTGGATGGGCAGAGGAGCAGAGACAGAGAACCAGGCAGAACTACAGAATAAATGCTCGCAGAGCTCAGAGGGTAGGGTTAAGCTTATTCTAGCTCGGGGCTTCCTACTGGAGAATTTTGGGAACTAACCCATGGATATTGGGGAGTATTGGAGACTATAGCAGAGTTAAATAGGTGTGCCAGGAAGATAAATCTAGCAGGCTCAATGTTGAGGGATACTGGAAAGAGGCTGGAGGTCTGGAGACCCAATTAGAAGATTATTAGAAAATTCAAGAATGAAAATGTGGATTGAATAAATGGGATGAAGATAAAACTCTTGCAAGAGGAATGGACAGCATTTTATGACTAATAGATTAGAGCATGAAAGTGAGAAATTTTCCATGTTGTTTTAGAACCTTGAACATGAATAATTAGAGAAAAATAATATTCTTAATGGAGAGGGGATGTGGGCAAGGGACTTGGTTTGAGGGCAGATGATAATGTGCAAGATTTTGGATGCACTAAACTTGAATAATAATGAGCTTGTATGTTGGGATCAAATGTCTCATAGGTATACGATTGAGCCTTGGAATTCAGTTCTGTGCTTAGTTTGGATGGAATTACCTCATTGTTTGAATCAAGAACTAAGCACTTCATTAGAAAGATACTTTTGCATGTACTATCACTTTACATTTCACAAAACTTACAGAGGAGTCAGTGCTTGATAGACAATTGCTATGAGTGTTATAGTTAATTTCCATAATGAATCAGATAAGAAACTGGGACCAGAGCTGTTTTCTACTCTCTAGCTCAGTTTTAAACTATCTTGGAAGACTAATAATTCGTAGAACTGCAGGGTTGGTAGAATCTTAAAGGTCATCTAATCTAGTCACCACCCTGAAACTAGCATTCCTCCATATTATTCCTAACTTGTGGTTATCTAGGCTATATTAGGACCCCTGTGTTGGTCCTTAAGGCAACAAATTTTACCTTTGGAAGACTCTGATAGAAATCTATCTTCTTGTAATTCTAACCCATTTTCTCTAGTTCTCCCTTGAAGGTCTACAAATCAAACAAGCAGGCATGACTCTAAATTCATAATCCTAGTGGACGAAAAACATATGTTTATTTCTTTAAAATAACTGAAATCGCCTTCAACTGGTAAACTGGTGGGAATTCAAGTTCAATTTTATACTTTATACTTTCCCCCACACCCCACAAGTTGCATAAGGTCTTAGGGCCTGACATGGTGTATTCATTTACTTCAGATGCTTTGGGGAGTTCTTAGAGTTAGAGCCCTGATGCTGACTGTCCTGACTCCTACTCACTCTCCCTTGCTATCCCTTCTAAGGTCTTGCCATCTCCCCCAGAGCACTGCTCTATGCAGAGAACCTTTTATCTCTACCACCTCTCAGTCTAGAGGTAATCCACTCTCTTTTGGGTGCACTCCAAGACACGCTCTTTTCCCCTTTCCCTCTGGAAAACTCACCTAATTTCTTTAATGATTTTAACTTTTACAAATATCCAGCAGAATCACTAGCTTCATGTAGCTTTAATTCTCTTCTCTGTGTAAGTCACTGAGGCAAGAAAATACCAAGGGCTTGGTGATGTGTTTGAAATGGGAAAGGAAAATAGAGGAAGAATGAACATAAATTAATATTCTGATAAATAGTCCTGCTGCACAAATCTAAGCCTTGTTGCACATGGCCGCCTTTGGAATCTCTGACAACTCTCCTGCAATTCAGTCCCAGATACCATTGCATGATACAACTTGCTAATAATGCACTGTAAAATGCTGTCAGCTCACAATTTGGGATGGATGGTGGGGTTGTAGGTGCACATAAGTTTATTTCTTAACTCTGTTTTATTCAGATAAGTAATTAAACTACTGATTATTTCCCAGATAGACAATGGGTTGAGCTGACCCATGAGAGTATTATCAACAGTTGAAGATTAGGTCCTTCAATTTATGGATTTTTAAGGATTTTATGGATTCACTGTAGATAAACCAAAAAGGCAATAATCCTTCTCCCATCTATGAATAATAGAGATTTTAAAGCAGACATATTTTAATAATGGTCCTCCCTTTTTTATCTTTAAAGAACAACAACATTATAAAGTGACTACTGAGCTATGGAATTTTGTTTCTTCTATATTAGTAGGAATTCATGAGGTTATTTATTCACAGGTAATGAGTGTGTATATGGCAGCTACCCTGAAATTCCTTTGGAAGAAATGCCAGATGCAGATGGAGTAGCCAACACACCCTCCCTCAATATTCAAGAGCCATGCTCTCCAGCCACATCCAGCGAAGCGTTCACTCCAAAAGAGGGCTCTCCTTACAAAGCCCCCATCTACATCCCAGATGATATCCCCATTCCTGCTGAGTTTGAACTTCGAGAGTCAAATATGCCTGGAGCGGGACTAGGAATATGGACCAAAAGGAAGATCGAAGCAGGGGAAAAGTTTGGGCCCTATGTGGGAGAGCAGAGGTCCAACCTGAAAGACCCCAGTTATGGATGGGAGGTAAGAATATATTTTGTTAACTCATTCACATATATTCAGACATGCAAAGAAGAGATTACTTTTTAAATGGCCATAACATAAGCAAATTCCATTTGTTGCCGAATGTCTTCAAATCCATCTTTAAGAATGAACCTCACTTCTTGATAGAAACAAAGTGTCACTTAAAGGTGTATACATAGCCTGGTAGAAAGGAACTCAACCAATGAATGGTCAAAAAATAGTACCAAATGAAAACATCCCAAAGGAAACAAATATAGTTTGTATAGTTAGCGTTTGGAAACATGCTATGTGGCCATTCATATAGTATGGAGTATAAGCAAATAAATGTCATCATAAGACATGTTCATTGTATTTTCTTTGTTGGAGGGCCTGGAAGATTGGAGGAGATGTTTGTTTTCTTCATTTTGTGGCTGAGTTATATTGGGTTTACTTTTGTTCCACATGTTCATTTAGCTCTGTGTTCTGATGTATTTTGTCTCCCTTGTGATAACTCTGCTTTGACTCTATATGCTTCCAGAATGTGAGCCCCATACTGAATTCTGTGATGACTCTTTATATTCAAATTGATTAAATGAATAATTCACACAAGAAAATGTTAGCAAAAAAATACGAAAATCAGTTGCTAGTCTAATCATACTTTTCAAGAACTCCTCTGACAATATCTAAGAATAATATAGATAAATTATATTTCCATAAGGATAGGTAACTATGTTATTCTGAGTTTATAATTTTTGTACAGGTTTCAGTAGATAGATATACTTTCTGTTTAATTTTATAACTTGAAAACTTCTGTAATTAAGTGATAGAGCATCATGTTTTTGGAAAATCTGGTGTATATCTGAAAAATTTGTAGGCAATTTTTATATTAGTAGAAAGAGTTTTGGAGATGTGATTAACCTTCAGTTTCATAGTATTCCAGTTAGAAATTGGAAAAACTAGATTTATTTGGTATGTTCTTTTAATATTTATGATTATTAATAGAATATCTGATCAACTTTTTAAATTGAAATAAATATGCATAGCATTCAGGACTAAATTTCAAATATTTGTTCTTTTGCTTTATATGTGTCCCCTTGTGAAATCTGTTTTAGGTGCTGTAGTCACAATTCTTATTAAAATTCTGAAATGCCAAAAGTTAAGATGTAGATTTGACCTGAGGACAAGGCAGAAATCCTTCCTTAGTTTTTTTCTTAGCCACAGCTCTGCTAAGTTGTGGTTTAGCTACACTGACTTCAGACACAAATAGTGATAAGAGATTTTAAAAAACTCACTGTAGCATAAACTGATATGTGAGGTGAATACATTTAAAGCCAAATGCGTAGAACTTTACGTCATTATCGTTCTCCTTAAAATAATAGCTATAAACATTCTAATAATAAGTAACTCATTAAATTTTTATTACAAAATCTCTAGAGTTAAACAACAAGTGCATTACTGCTCAAGATTATCTAGATGGCCTGGAATAAAACAAGTCTTAATAATCAAATTATTTTGCAGTTACAAGGCTGGTAAATGCAGGACTGTGGCTCTTCAAACAGGATACCTATGAAATAGGGGATGAACCAGGGGAAAATTCTGCACTGAGAGGAAATTAAAAAAATAATTATTATTTCTTTCTTCTTGGAGTAAAATGTCTTCAATATATATACATGAACAAAAATTTACCTTGCGAAACACAAAATGCTTCTTTTCATTACATTAAAACTGAGTAATGTTTTATGGCTTGGAATTCGAGATACCCATAAAAATAGTTTGTGACTCTGGCTAAAGGCCACTCATTCCCACTCTCTCCTTCAAGACTTCAGTTTTCAATTCAGTAGTTTTCTTCACCATTTTAATGGTTACTTTCACTTTTTAGTATGTGAATTATCTGCTCTAGATGTATTGTGAACAAAACCAGAGAAAGGTTTTTTTGGCAAAATTGATATCCATGAAAGAGCAGTTCAGTTCTTTGCTCTAGGGTTGTTTTTTTTTTTTTTAATCTTACCCTAGTTAATACAAAATCCAATCATGATCACCAAGGGCACTTTCACACAGGTATTTCACTCTACTCCTGCATGCTTAGTTTTCACCGTTCTCATGTCCTATTTGTCCTCAAATGTAGCTGATTTTATCCCTGTTTGGTTAGACAGATAATTGTGATTAACTAGTATAACCTCTTTTTTGATACTCCTTCAATTTAGAAAATAAAGGCCTTAGGCCAAGGAAAATGATCATGAACAGAGGAAATCCATATTTAGCAAACAATTATTGAGTACCTACTGTGTGTCAGATTCTGTACTAAATATTTTCTCAATAGAAACCCAGTTTCTCATGACTGAATGAATCATTGCAGTCTCCACTCTAATATGATCCTTGTTCCTTTTTTCCTACTAATCTCCCCTCCTTGTGCATTTCCTGTATACCTGTATAATAAATTGTATAACCATCTGCCCAGTTACTCAAGCCAAAAAATGGGCCATCCTTGTCTTTACTCCTTCCCATGTCAACCATGATTCATAGTTCTTTTCTCCTATTAAGCTTCCATTCTTTGCACACATTGGTCTCCTTACTTGGGAACTTCCTTTTCCTTTCCATCCTTAAAAATGTTCTATTTATTCTTCAAGTTCTCTTCTTCCCTGACACCATCCCTAGCCTCTCTACTCACAATTTAATATATGCTTCAATATTGTCTCACCGTAGTACCAGGAAAATTCATTTACTAAAGGACTTTGAGTGTTGTAATGTCACATTGGGGGCTAGGGCTTTAACATATGGGTTTGGGAAGGACTCAAAAGCTAATTTACAACACAAACATTTAACAAATAATTGTTCAATAAAAGAATGAAGGAAAGAATGAATGAATGAATGTAAGAGGTAAGGAGTAGGGGCTGAAGTAGTTTCATGGAAAAAGCTAGAATCTTGACTTTAGACAGGTCTTAACTCTGCCACCACTGTGTAATTCTAGGGAAACTACTCAAAATCAACTGGTTTCTGCATTTTTATTTGGTCAATAGGCAAATAATAACTGTTACACATCATTAATTTTTATAAAATGAAGATATGGTAGTCTCCTCAAAGAAAGCTTTAAAAGGGAAAGCTCAAAGATAATAATACCTTTCTGAACTTTTAAAAAATAAATTTGAAAATTATTTGTTTATATTTTAGAGAAATAGGATATTTTTTAAAATAATGTTTTACAGACCAAAATATATAGTTAGTGAAAGCAAAGCATAGATACCCAAAACAACATAGGTATGATTTCTCTCAAACCAGTATTGATTTAATAGAGAGAAACTTTAAAAATAATATTAGAGTTTGGCAGGGGTTACTACTTTGCTATGCATTGGACTTTTCAAAAAAAATTTTTAACAAGAAATTCTTCAAAGTAGATTGTCTCTAGAATCTGAAAATAATTTGTGACAGAATACTTCTTCCTAGGTTTAGAACTTTAGATTTCCTGATTGAGGGAAGAAAAATAAAAAAAAGGAACTCTATTCATTCAAGATGAGGGTTTTCTTGTGTGTTTCCTTTTAAAAATGATCCTTACGTGATAATGTGGGAGTTGTATGGCAGAGCATGAGGGGGCAGGCTTCTGGAACTGGAATTCCCAGGCTCAAATTCTCCTCAAGGCCCTGTCTGCCAGCTAAGTGATTTGGAAAAGTTACTTAATTTGCTCTTCCTCAGTTTATTTATATGTAACATAGTGATAATAACTGTACCTGTCCAATTAGGATTGTTATGAGGGAAAAATATGACATTGTGTGTTAAAAGCCTGTCAAAGAGCCTTCTACTTGGTAGAATAATAATAAAGGTGAACAACAACAACAACAAAAGTGTGGCTAAAATAAAGATCTAGCACAGAACCCTTAGGACAAATGCCAATTTTGTTTTATTTATTGATTTATTTTCATAAATTATTGCTCTCTCCCATTTTTTGTTTCCCAGAAGTTCAATTATCTCCAGGATGGTCTAATTATGTGACTGTGGGTTTATTTGAAAAGGAAGCACTGATTGTTTCCTAATTAACAATTAAAACAAGGATTCAGGACAGATTCATAAATTTATTTCTTTTTAAGCCAAGGGTAATTTGGGTGGCATTTTTTTTTTTAATAATCTGATATAGGTCATTGGAAAAACAGTGAAAAACTTTGTTTCTTTGGAAAATTATCATTTAACACAGTTTCTTTGCCTTTCTTGATTATCATTGGTTAACATAAAACTCTGCAGGTAGATGTAATTGTGTCAGTTGACAATGAACCTATAAGGTTCCAAGCCTTCTATTTTATCCATCTTGCCCAGAATTGCTCCAGATTATTTTGATCAGTTACTAGGTCATACTAGTTATGAACTTAGCTTTTCTTTTTATCCCTTCAAGCATACATGCATTCAGACATTGAAAAATAATGACACGAGTGGACAGTAAATTTCCCTTATGTTCTGTTAAATAGAAAGGAAAGAATAGTGGAAAGAGATTTTACTGGAGCCAGAAATTTATTAAATAATTTTGATGCAGTGCTTTGACAATGCATTATATCCTAGCAATGTAATCCTGAAATGTGATATTACAATGAATATGTGCCTCCCTATATCATTTTAAAAGAAATAGTTCTCACATTTATAAGTTTGATTTTGAGTTGTGCAGTGATGCCTTACCTATTGAAACATGCAATCTATATGTTAGCTGAAACAGGAATATCCATTAAAACAACAACAGCAACATCATACTTTCAAGATACCTAACAATTGGATTCAGAGTCAGGAGGCTGACAATCACATAATGTATGGTTGGTAATAAAGAAAAACGGGGTAATTTGGGATTTTAAAGCAATACGCAGATATCTTTGAATGGCAATATTTCTCCACTATATCCCTCTAGGTCTGGTTGGGCCAAAAATGAATTTTACTTGGTTTATCAGAGAAAAATATTTATTTATTAATGAGAAAGCAAGCACCCTTGACAAGTTGCATATTCTTAAAGCCAGACATCTAAGAAGTGAAGGCCTTTGTCTTAATTTTGAAATGAATCGATTCCAAGCATCCAAAAGGGTGTCTTTAATGAAAGCTAAAAAAGAGGAATAATAGTAAATGTACATAACCATAAAACATTATATACAAAGTATTGTTTTTGCAATATTATTAAAAATGGCAAATATGACTTAGATATTCAATTTTACTTTGTGAGGAATTAAGAATTAAGAACATGCCAAAAGAAAATGTGAGGCTTAGTTAAAATCACTCTGAACTTGATTGTCATTGGGGCCCAAGAAGATGTTATAGATTCTCTTAGAATATAATGAAACCAAGAAAAGAGGAGTTAATCTGTTTTATTTATCTCTGCTTCCATCATACATAGTAGAAACAAAATTGCTGGTTGTTAAAGAAGTTAGACATTTACTCTCCTGAAGCAGGAAATATCTCTCGTTTTGACTTGGACTCAAGAGGAACCCTCTTTTTTTGTGAAGAAGTCAGATGTCCCTTATCCCCTCCCTTACCCATGCTCCGTCAATACCAGGTAGCTTGCTTATCTTATATTTTTGTCTATAAAAGGCACTGATGGAGTTCAGCATGTCTACTCTTCCTACTGCTATTTTGACAACTTAGTATTTCCAAAATGCTGTCAGTGATGTAGGCAAGTCTGATGTCCAGCTTTTAATTCCCCAAGTGTTAAGAGTCTTTTGCTTTACTCTACCTGCCTTGGTGATCAACTAAAATTTGCATGTGAGTTATTCAGTCTTCAGAAGAATGTTGGGTGATTTCCTTCTAGTTAGGAATCCTCATATAAATTGTTAGTGTATCCCACAAAATGCTTCAAAATGAGTTTCTTGTATTATTCATTTGCCCTCATACTTGCATGATTATAGCTTTCCCCTTTAGTCACTAAATCAGTAATAGATTCAAAATAATGAAATATTCAGAAACAGTCTTTTAAAAATAGATTTGACAGTTGGTTCCAAGATTGGATCAATCCAGAGGCAGAGATTCTTTTTAATACTTCATTACTCTAGAACATTTAGTTGGGACCATGGGATTAGGATATTCTCTTCTCTGAGCTTTTTCCTTGAATCTAAGTTAGGAAGCAGTGGGAAGTAATGGAAAGCAATTGATTTAACTCTATCTCAGAAGGATAGAAGAGTTGGTGCAGCTTTTTCACTTTGAAGTTTGTTCAGTATAGCAATATGGAGAGAATTTTTTCCCAATAATGATAGATAGGTAGTGTGGAGAAATGTGGACACTAAGGGGACTTATATACTATTTCACTTAAGCAGTAAATAAAATTTTTATTAATGTAGCATTTAGCTTCTCAAAGTCTATTTATATTAATAGAAATATACAATAATTTTGATAAAGTACTTCTCCTTATACAGAATTCTGAACAAGAATTTAAAAAATGAATTAGCATTTCAGTTAGAGGAAAATTCAGGAAATAAATGCCATCTTCATTTTTTTCTCTGGTACATCTTTTGGACTTTTGTGAGGAAGCTAAAGCTGAAGATAGGTAAATATTGTATGATTTTAATGAATATATTCTACATTCTAATAGAACCATGAAGTCAAAAAAATCACAAAAGCAAGAAGTGGTTAGCTATCATTATGACAAAGAATAAGATAAAAAGACTTTTGCCTGTGTGTGTAGCAAATAGATACCAACAGCTACCTGTCAGTTTGTCATTTCTTTCAAGTCGATATTTGATTTAATAAGACTTTAGTGCAGCACAAGAAATTTGACAGTGCCTTTGTTATAAAGAGAGTTTTGCTTGTACTGACAGAAGGTGAGCAAACATTACACAGAAATAGCTTGCCTCACTTAAGAGCTTACACCATAGCTAGGTCCCTATGACCAAAGGAGAAAATCTCAGAGAGAAGCTTCTCAGAGGAACATTCATGGGCAAGGACAAGACCAATGGGAAGTTTATTCTGTAACTGTTGGTCATGTGACCTGTTTCCAATATCTACTACTTCCAGGTCCAAGCCCTCTCAATTATTAAGCATTTATCCTATCTGCTTTCAGACTTTTATTTCACCCATTAAATGCTACCTAAGACACAGAAAATAATTTGTACCACTTAACCTAATCCTAGGAACTCTGTTGTAGAATGTCATCTAATGCAAAACAATGTCTTGCAATCTATACTGCACAATCTTACACACACACACACACACACACACACACACACACACACACACACACTCTAATCATGTTGATGAACTTATTCAATAGAGTCCTTTCCCACTGTAGTATTACTGAGAATGGGTTACCTTGCATCTTGATGTGGCTAATAAACAAAGACCCAGAGGTTGACCCAGAAAAGAAGAGTCCTTCTTCTTAGAGGCATGATGATGACTAGATACCTCTGTTCTGAAATCTCTCTTCTTCTTGCCACACTTACACCTAGAGTTTTTCTTATGTACAGGAAATAAGCATGTATTTTCCATGACTTATATTTTCTGTGACTATTGGCCAGTCATCTTCTGTCACAGATCAACAGGAGGTGAGTACCTTTGTGCCTCCTACCAACTGGCTGACAGTGGCATTTTCCTCTGACACTTTAGCTGACCTCTCCGGCTGCCCAGGTATGCCTGGCATGGCAAGAAACCACAGTTGGTTGGCAGCCCCAGGTGTGGATGATTTGTTTTTTCTTTTTTTATTTGTTTAGATTCTTGTAGTAATTCAGCAGGTGTGGGATGCCAACAGAGAAAGTCTCCAACTTGGCCCAGAGGCCAGCTGCCCTAAAAAAAATGTTTTTGTTGGTCTCGAAACACTGCCAGCTTGAATCTTGATTTCCTGGAAACCTCACCCAAGGGCAAGATTCTGCCTAACTGTTGAGTTGGGGTAAGCTCATCTTAATAGATGAGCATGAGGAGTTTTCTGATATAAACCCAATTTGCAGGTAGAAGCAGGTTACCTGGCTCTGCCCTCATGTTTTTTTTTGTTTGTTTGTTTTCTTATGTTTTCTTTTTAACTTGAGCTGGTATCATTCCAATTATAGGGATATAAGAAATTCTGGAGTTGACTTCCAAAGAGACATAAACTATGCTAGGATGCTGTTGTTGACATATAAATTTGTGCTTATTTGATTAAGACTAAACAGTTTTAATGCAGATGGAGAGCAGTTCTGTGTGGACTTCTTCTATCTCCTGTGATCTCCTCAGAAAGTCACTAATCCTGGGACTCAATCAGTTCAGTACAGAGCAAGATAAACTGGGAGATCATTTCGGATCTTGTCCAGCCTTAGTAAAGGGTGGAAGGAGGTTAACTATGATGATACTATCGGAGGAAACCAGATAGCTAAAGAAGGAGGTAACCAAGAGCCACTGCTGTCAATCTAGGTCAGCGGCGTGGGGCTAGAGCCATCAAACTCTTCCCTCTCCTCACCCTCCCTTATCTAATGACGCACTTGCACTGTGGTTTCTCTTGGCCAGGTTATGATATCTGAAGAAATAGATACACACACCTTAGATTCCTCAGTTTTTGTTTGTCACAGACCCTTCCCCAATTTTTCTCTTTAGAGTTAAACTTGGAGTTTATTTGATGTTGGTTTTATTTGCGTACACGTAATGCAGGTGGGAGTTTGGGGGACAGGAGGCCACACAATGATTTGCCCTCTGGGCCCTATTTCCTTCTGAATACTGGCCTTGGTCATCTATTCCCTTTGGGTAATACAAATGCACCACAGTGCAAATGTTAGAGGAACATTTGTCTTGAAAGGCAGCAGATGGGATCTGTAAATCATACTTGGGGAAAGGGGGTGTCATATGTGAGTATCAGATAGTGAGTAGACTAGTCTTTCATCCTGCATCTTAACCTTTTATAATGCAGATATTTATGTTAACATACATTTGATCTAATGGCACTAGCCAAAGAGAACTGATTGTAATAATCCAGAAAAGTAAACATTAAACATCATATGAACCATTACAATCAGTTTTACAGCTGTTATCCTTTTGTAGTGACATTTCTTATGTTTATCTTTAGCTATTGCTAATATATTATTTTAATCATAGCCTCTCTTGAGAACCTAGTTCTTCTATAATAACAAAGAAGTGAGATTAAAACCCTTAAGTTGAGCTCTAGGATTGAGAGTGATCAGTCATATATCCAGCATTTTATTAGAACTTACTTTATATCCAAGTCATTTCTCCTCTTAAGAGACAAGGAGGATTAAAAATAGCTCTTTTGCCCAGTAGATGATACTCAAAAAGAAAAAGAATTATCATTGTGTTTAATAAGAGAACTGACAAGCAATCATAATTCTTTCCATTAAGTAAATACATTAGAGAAATTTATTATGAAATGACACATTATGCGAGCCAGGAATCAAAGATGACATCCTTGCATTAAATACGGTAGATGCCATTAAGGAAAACAGTCAATATGTCACCAAGCCACGGCCTGTAAAAATTAAATTGATTTGGTAAATGTAAGTAAGATAGATCTGTTTGCTTTCATCATCAATTTTGAGTGGGTGAACAGGTGATGTCACCAACCTGGGAGCGATAAAGATGCAGGACCATCTGGAAAGGCAGGTGATGAATGGGCAACTGCTTTTGGATAGTGACAGTGCTGTGGTACTTTGTCACTTGGGATGCAGTACTTAATAACTTTTCAATACCATCATAATAAATTTCTCTGCCTTATTAATATAGAAATGGTGAGTTATTACCATGATGGCGAGTGTAAATAACTGGAGATGCAGCCGTCAAAAGCTGATTGTTTGGGCATGTTTCTTTAAGCAACACAGTTGACTTGTGATAATCAACCTATGTCTATACCAGTAGAGTTTATTGCACTTGTCAAAGGAAAAAGTAATATTATTCAAAATTATATGAAGTCGTAATAAACAAGTTTAATATATTATCAGACTTTTCCTGTAAGTTTTCAAACATGAGGCAGTAAATCATTTTTAATAATGTCTTTTCATGTAAAATAACGTCCTTATGCGGTAATAATGTCCTTTCTTAACTATTAACAAAACAGTCGACTTCTTTGTATGTGTTTTAAAGGGTATTTTTATTTGTACTTTTCAATCGTTGGAAACCTACAAAATGAAATCCTTTTTCAAATAAAGAGCTCAGGCAGGAACTTCAGAACGTTTCATTAACAAGCTCGAAAGTTGCTGAGTACAGGCCATGTCACACATTTCCATTTTAATTGAACAGATGTACTTAAGGGTAAACCACAGCAAACGAAATACAGACAAAATTATAAACACGTGTCACTAAGAAGTAGGCAGGAAAGAGCCTCTGATGAGCATCTGTGTGTATTTTATGAAGCCAAGGACTGCCACTTCATAAGTTTGTCACTGATGTCTCCAGTTTAATGAGGAGAAACAAAATATGTAGATAGGTGTAAGTTGAAGATGAATTACTAGATCAATCACTTAGCACCATTCAGGGTGTCTGTCATTGCGCGGTGGGAAAATAATTAGATCTGAGATGCTGTTCTTATTCACATACCAGTGTTCAGTCTGGGATGGAATATGGAAAACTTCCTCTTTCATGTCACTGTGGTCTTTATATTGTTTCTTGGCCAGACTGACTTTTAATTCTGACATTGTCTTTCAGGCCACAGTTTGCCAGCCTCTTAAATGAAATGCCTCTCCACCATTTCTATTACTGCTGAAAAGAGAGCCAGCAGTCTATTAACAGGCAATAAAGTTCAGGAAGCCCAAGACTCATTTCTTGGGTCAGAGGTGAAAATTGCATACTAAATGAAACAAAGGTGTGCCTTGATCGCTCAAGAAGCAGCACTAGAAAGAACACACGTGTTGTTAGCTAGAAGTCTCCTACTTAAAGGGAAAGGAATAATCGTAATAATGTTGGCTGATGGAGTTAAGTGCTCAGTTGAGAGAAATTATATCAACCTGACAAATAAAGCCTTCACAGGAGATAAAGTCTCTAATGACCTTAAATGCATATATTTATCATTTAATTCAACAAGCCAATTCCCTTAGGCTTTTGACCAATGACATTTCCCCTAAAGTTTAGAATTTTTTTTATTAGCCCAGAGAATAATGGCCATTTGTCAGAGGGTTCCAAAGCTAAACGCAGTTGGAAGCAAAGAACAGGAGAGAAAAAAAATGGCTAATAGAGTCTTTGTACCTTAGAGAATATTAATACGAAGTTTTATTGATGCAAGAACTGCAGTGTTTTGTGGCTGAACAGTAGGTGGCAGACACTGTAGTGAAGAAATGGGGAAATTTTAATCTAAGCTATTTTCATCTGATTTCATTAACTTCCTAATATGTCATCGGTGTGCACAGCACATGAATTTGCAAAAAAATAAGAATACTAAATAGTTATGAAATGTGCTAGCTGAATGTAGAAAAATCAAAAAGATCCCTCAGAAATAGAAGCAAAAGATATAACATTTCATCAGGTAAAGTGTGTGTGAAACAGGAAAGCCCAAAGAATAAAGGGGCCCTTGTGCATGGTGGGCTTTTCCTCACTGTTTTTCTTGGTTTCAACTTGATGAAGTGTATTAGTGATATGCGCGAAGCACTGTGACTCCTGTATGTCCCTTTGTGCGATTGTCCATGCCTTTGTTTGTGCTGTCAGTCAGTTGTTCTTTCTCTTGGGCAGCCACATTGGTAACCACAGGATCTACTTGCAAATAGATTTCTGTAAAACCATATTGTCCTTCAGCCCTTTCTGCTTGTCCCCACCCCCTTTCCTCAACAATCTGGCCATTCATGTGGCATGGCTCCCTTGCTTGCTTCTTTGTCGTACGTCTAGTGATTTGTGTTTCAGGGAGGCCGGTTTAGACAGTGCAATGAACACCGACCTGGGTGCCAGGAACCTTGACTTGCCCGAGCTTGGACTTGGAACCTTGGAAAAGTCACCTGGCTTTGTCCTATGAAGTCTCACTGAGGTCTATTCTACCTCTGACTTTCTGAGTCCAAATTCTGTCTCGTATGTTCAATCTTTACTTCTTTTTATTCTACAGATATGCTCTATATTGTCATGGTTTTAGAGATTTTATTTGGATTGGGGCCTTATTTTGCTCTTTGCACCCACCCTGAGAAGAAAACGAATTGATTTTAAGTAGAAAGTGAATGCTCAGTTTGCAATTTGTGTTAAACTTATATAGTAATGTTTTATAAACCTGAAATCAGAGCACCATTGATATGTACATGTCTCTGGATTTTATATTTTAGCAGAGAAGGCAGCTTAAGACCAAAACCTTGTTTTAAAAGGAAGGTAATTTGATTAGAGAGAGGATTCTATTCCGACCCATCTCTGAAAAGATACAGGTACAAATTGTATTCTGCTCCCAGGGTATGACTTAGTTCAGCCTCAACTGTATACTAAGGTGACATTCAAAGAATCCATTTGGTTCTCCCAAATACACACAGGTGTCATGGGCTCTCCTCCTCCTCCTCCTCCTCCTCCTTCTCATACTCTTTTTCTTCCTCCTCTTTCCCCTCCTCCTCACTCCTTCCTTCCCTTTCCTCTCCTCCTCCTACTTCACTGAAAGAGGCAGTATAATTTAGGGGCCAAGGAGATTAGATCTAGAGACAAATAAATGGCCTTGGTACAAATTCTCTCCCACTTACTAGCTTTGAACAAGTACGTAACAACTTTTGCCTCTGTGTCCTCATCTGTAGAATGGTGCTAACAACAAGATCTGCCTCATAAGATTTTTGTGAAGAGCAAATGTGAAGATTATATTGTAAAGTATTGTAAAGTGTTAGAGCGGGGCTTGGTATGCCGTACTAAGCACTTCAAGGCAAACTGATTTTAATAATCCTTATCACCATCATCATTCCTACATTGGAGAGGCTCCTTTCATCCTCAGTGAGAAGGAAGGATTGGGGAATATAGTCTCTGGTATTGGAGCTCATTGGTTTGGTAGAGCCATCACTTTGCAGAATTAAATATTGCCCTTGTCCGAGTAGCATTGGCAAGTGGCCTTCCCTAGACCAGCATATTTGGACAGCTGATGGTTGTTTCAACACTTTTCTTACTAAAGACTCTGATAAGTGTTCCTAGACAGTGCTGAGGAGGAGGACCAGGGTTTTGACTTTGTGTCTGATGAGCTTAGGTTCTTGTGCCTTGTTAGGGTGGGTTGAGAGAGGTAGGAGCTCATCATTGAAGCCTTTGCAAAGTGTTCCCCTCAGCCCTAACTCTCTTGATGTATTCTTTCTTTGAAGGGCTCTCTCTCCTCTTTTCTTTATCTTCCTTGGCCTTCAACACTCCTGTGTGTGGCAAACTCTGTACCCTAGGGCTTCAACCAGATAATAATAGGGCTGTGGAGTTGGGGAAGATAGCTGTGCTATTATTTCAGTTTATGTTCTTCTTTAGGACTATGGTGTTATCTTTTCTGAATAACCTAAGAACAAACACACCTCAGACAGTAAGTAAGTGTCCCTGAGGCGGCAACATCTAATCTTATGTGAGGAAAGCACACTCTGCCTATTGACAAAACTTTGACCTTGTTCCATGTGAAATAACAACCCTGGCCAGCTTGCGAATTTGCTTCCTTCCTGGGCCCTACTGCACCAGTGGGACTCTCCACTAAGTGAGAATGGCTCAGAATCTCTGAGAATAATATCATAATTAAATATATTGTGATTAAATGTAAGGAAGTATTTCAGATAAGTGGAAATATATATTCTAATATTTGTCCATATTCCCATGTGTTTATTCTTAAATTTTCTTTAAATTATGGTACCTGGTGGGTCAGTGGGGTCCTGAGACTTTCTGGGGAGAAATTTGGGGATTCATAGATCAAATTCTGCAGAAGACCCATTATGACTTCTCACATGTAAAATGTCATTGTTTACCATTGCCTTTGAGCATTTGAAATGCAAGAAATATCAAAAGTTGTGGTTTATTTTTCCTTACGAAGAAATACCAAAATATGTGTGTGCTGTTGGAAACGGAAGCTAAGCTCTCTGATTCATTGTATACTAGAAGGAGGATACTAAAATTATTTGTTTGAGAGTTTATGGTTGCAAGTAACAGTACCCAAAGTCGAGTTTGCCCGAGTGTGGTTAGAAACTTCCTGAAGGAGGAGCTTGAGGGGTGGGCTTCAAGCAGGGAGGTATGCTTCACTGGGGGCACAGTTACCTCAGCCTTCAGTGCTTCTGACCATTACACATAATGTTAATGTCTTCTAACTTCTACAATACGAACTAAATAGTCACAAAACGGCCACATGCTAATGATTCTTTACTTACACAAACTCTGCTATAAACTAAGATCTCTCTTTGTGTGGGGACCTCTGTTGAGAGCAATCTGGATTTAGTAATACACTTAACTGGAAGGTTTAATTTAGGACTTTACTTTCTTTTTTTAACTTGGAAAAGGCAATAATCTCGAGAAAGCCAGATGTGTATACAATTTTAACTACAGGATTTTCACTTTCCTTCTACTGACCAATGGATGGAAATTCCTCCTTTGAACACATTGATTCTATAAGAATATTGTCAATAATATAAAGGTTGAAGAATTGTTTAGTTTGACTATAGATGAGCCTGGCAAAAAAAATATGGAAAGTACTTGATGAAATCATGAATTGTTATGATTTTCATTACAGAGCCCTGTATGGACCTCTGAAGGTTGACTTGTCAGGAAGGGTAATATGGTGAAGATGTATATAATGTCACTTGGTGAGCTTGACTCAAAAGTGTTCGTTTGAAGTTCGATTCCTTCCTCAATCACCATAACTGATTGATCGAGACATGGATCTCCAGTTGACTTTAGTTTCTGCTCTGCAAATCTTCCATGAACCTCATTGAGCATCTAAGATGCAGTTGTAAAGTATGATTGAAGAGTTTGGGTTTCTATGTGTAGTTCAGCTAAATATCTCAGAGCACTAATCCCCATTGCAATCCTCCAAGTGGTGTTGAGAAAGGGAAAAAAGTCATTTTGCCTTTAGTATCTATGGGATAGGATGAAAGATGCTTTAATTAGGTAAAGTGACACTTAAAATGTTAGAACTTTTAAGTCAAGAAAGGCAGAATTGTTGTGGAACATGTATGTTATATACATGCATAAACATGATCTTTTTAAACTGAATTCTGGTAAACTAGATTTAGTGTGAAATGGGTGGGGCTGGAATATTAGTTGAGGGGAAAAATGAAAAAGAAGCATTATACCACAATAGGATGTTACAATTCATTACCAACTTTGGGAGAGGTTGAAAATATAGCATAAATTAGATAATTTTCTACCATCACCTGCCCTTCACCAAGACTCCATCAGCTGTGAATTTATTTGTCATCATTTGAAACCTTTTATATTTTCAGCCTTGTTACAGCTTTTATAAATTTATTCTAGTCCCTCGGAAAACTTTGTCTATATTTACTCTTAATTTTAGAATCCAAATACTTCCTCCATATGAGATCCCTGGGCTTAGGAGTTTAGGAAGGACAGAAAGACTGCCTTTGGAGAGTTATCTTTGTATATACTTGTCCTAGGGCTCTAAACACTTCCACTATCTTTGTCTTCTGTTCTATAAAAAGAAAAGGTGCTGTGTGTGTGTGTGTGTGTGTGTGTGTGTGTGTGTGTGTCTCTAGATAAAGCATACACTCCTGAAGTAATAAGCTAGATCTTAACTACAGCATATGAAACAAGGCCACTCATAGGCAGATTACAAAATGTCAGAAGAAAATTATGTAGTAATGAAAACTGGCCTAAGTTTTAAAAAATGAGTGATCCTGTATTTTCAGGAAGAATAGAAACTTCTATTTAATATAAGTCCTTTGGTTACTGAGATGTGTCAGAAAACATGCCCTTTATTCTGAAGTGCCATTGTGTTAGCGTTGAAATGTAAAAATAATAAGCAGCTGACATTTTAGGCACAGACTAAACATCAAGCAAATGACATTACATCAAAGCTCTTGAGAGAGTTACAAGATGACGAGATGCCAAAGGAAGAAAACTGAGAAACAAAATCCATTTGCAGCTGAGGAATTATCAGTGTCAGCGCCATTTACCCAATTCTTACATCAGGGAGGTTTTGCTCGTATGGAAAATTGTTTCTCCATTTGAATTTATATAAAGCAAGAGGAAAGGTTGTTTCAAAATTCATTCCTATTTTCCTATTTACTAATTAATTAAAATATTAACTCAACAAGTATATAGTGCTTGTCCACCTTGTGTCCTTGTGAAATGAAGCAGTGGATACAGCAGTGACTAATACCAGCTTACCTTTCCTCCCCCTTTTCTTTTCCTTTCAATTCTTCCTTTTTCCCTCTTTATTTTCATTTGTTTTCTTTTTTGTTCATTGTATATTTTCTTACCCTTAGCCAAATGTCAAGACAATTCTCTTTACCTAATAGTTTTTATTAAATTAATTGATTACTATCTAATATGTGTCACCTTCCTTCAGAACAAATATTCATAGAATTTGACTATCTGGGGACAGTCCTTTTGAGGATGCAGGTGGAAACACACCTGTAGTTAGTCACTTAAGGGGGCATTTGTCTGTACCTGAAATTATTTGCAGGTGTTGAACATGTGCTTATAAAAAAGGGGGTGTAGGTATTTGAGGGCCAGAAGAAAATTTACCTCTTAATGTTATTTTCTCTCTTCCCTATGTCTTGGTTACTTGCTGAACAAATGCATATAGTTTTAAGTTAATGTCCCAAATGACTGCAAATAAGAGATAGAAATGTAGCTTTGGCCGTTTTTTTGTGGTTCATAAAAGCATTCTTTTTTGGCTCCGAGGATCCATTTATATTTACACTTCATGGAAAAAAATGCTGTAAAGTTTTCTAGTTTAGAGGACAAAATTGCTCATTAAAAATCAGCAATATGTAGTGTTTTAATGAATTTTAGCCACGGTTTTAAGGCTGTTGTTATATAGCTGTTAACTTTCCCAGTGGCCCTAATAATGAGTACAATTATCTAAACTATTTGATGATTTCCAGTGAGTATTAGTAAACTTTTTTACAAGTTTTCATGAAAGCACATTAACCATATATCATATAACCTGGCATAAAAAATAGAAACAGTGAGAAAATCAGCAACCGCGGTCCCAATGCTCTGTTGACATTGAATTTGGTAGATTTTTAAAATTCTGTGATCATTTTTCTCCTTATGTGACACTACTCTTGTTCATTCTTCAAAAACATTTGCTTTAGCGTGGGGAATTATAGATAATTTGATGCAACAGGTTTAAGTTACCATTTTCATAGTGAAAAGAATAGCTTAGCATGATCCCGATTTTCCTTGGTTTCCTCCCATTCTCCAAAGAAGCAGAGGTATTCACAATTCTTTGTCTAACAGTTTTATAATGTCTTAAGAGATTAACAGTGAGCATGAATGAGGGCCTACGGATTAGACAACAAAGCCTGGGACGTCCACTACCTTACTTGCAAATTTTACATTTTCCAGCATTGCGGAGCGAGTATAGAAACTAAGAAAAGATAATAAGTACCAGAGTCTCAAAAGTGTTTAGTGATTCAAAAAATTCAGATGACATGTCAGAACTGACAGACTGATGGAACCGTCTGTGGCCGGGCCCACTTTTTTGTCTTATGTTAAGCCCTCATACTGAGTGAATGCAGATGTTATCACGGTACCCCAGACAGACAGTCAGTGAAATGTGACAAGCTGTCAGCAAAGTTACACTACGTTGATTTTGTTAAAATATCCACGAGCTTTATAGTTTCTCTTTATATAAAAACCTCTTACCTCATTGAGTCAAGAGAATGGAAGCTGTTGGGGATATCCCTTGTACTTTCATCATCTTCTGAGTACCTTGGGTTTTTTGTCCGGGGAAATTTCACTTCGCAAATTAAGTAGCAGGGCACCCCAAATTCCAAATCCTAAAGTATCTCAGAGTAATTTTTTTCTCTCAACTTGTTCTAAAATTTTTTAGCTCAATTTACATTGCACCTCAACACTTTGGCAAAGAATGTTTCAAGATCAGAAAGAGTGAATTTTCTTCATTTAAATTGGGAGCCAAGATAAGAGGTTAAAAGTCTGAAGGGCCACTTTAAAAAGAAAGCCTTTCTTAAAAGAAGTTTAGGCATGGAAAATGAAAATGTGAGCTTAATCAAAAACTAAGAACTTGGCTTCTACTCTTTTTATTTTTAAACACTGAAAATTAACACTGGCAAGTGAAAAGTCTCCATCGAAAACAAACATTTGAGCAGTTCATGAAAATCATTTCTGTCTCATATATGGCTTATACATTACGATTTTCTTAGAAATTGGGGAAAAGTCATAAAGAGAAATTCTAGAGGATCTGGAATTTTTATCTAAAATACTTATATCTAAAGATGAGTCTTGCTTATTAAGTGATCATTTTTTGACACCAATTTCATATTAAATTTAACTCAGGAATTTAGAAGTCAGAACAAGCAAAAACAATAATTGAGCAAATTTATTACAGGACATTCATTTGGAAAATGCTGTCTTAACTATATTGCTTTTAGTGATATAGTTATCACTAAACTGGGGAAGTCATCGGTTTTGACATTTGAGTTGAACATGGCAGAGTTTATGTGTAGCCTCTGGGTGCAATAATTGGTTGCCTTTTACCCCATCTTGAAGGGCCCCTGTTGCATGTAATTTATTTAACTTCAAATTGCAAATTGTTTGGTAGAAGATTACTTTGCAATCCTAGTTTCCACAAATTAACCTTTGTTTATACATTCACTTTTGAAAACTGAAGGTGAAAGGAAAACATGAGCCACACTCGTTTTGTTCAATTTATATTGTCACGGAGGATATTAACATACAATGAGAAACTGTTCTGTGATTTTGAAAAATGAAAAGTCAAGGCATTGTGAAGATAGCATCTAGCCCAGTGTTTTTGTAAAATGTAGAACTAAATAATCAAACGAAATTATGCATATGGAGGAAATGATTTAGAATATGTTTCGCTGCTAATCGCACTCATGCTGAAGTTTTAAATTTCATCTGTCTGCTCAGATCTATTGTGAGCCATTAAGTGGCTTCCTTTTTTCCCCGACAAATTGAATGCTGCAACTGCAAGGAGCTCTTTTGTTCTTTTAATTCAGTCAGCATGGAAATGATTTTCTCATTTCAGGCCCTTTTCTGTCTTCTCTTCATTGTGTCAATAAAATAGAGTTGTGCAGAGCTGCCCTAATCAGCTTAGAGTGCTAATTCATTGCTCCGGGATGCTATCTGTGTTTGGCTACAGGTGGGCACTCTAAGGGGTCAGTCTCCAGGGGAGTGTAATTGTGTGTCTCCTGGGGCTTGTTTGCAGAATGACCTAAAGCCGAAGCTCCAGCTCGGGAAGGGGGAAAAAACTGAACAAACATATGCCCATGCAAACATATACAGCTGTATTTTCATGGCGACCATTCACTTGGTCTGACATTCTGAGATTGTGACAACATTCTTTACATTCTACCTATTCTCAGTCTTCTATGATTTCACCATAAAACATGAGTACTTTTAAATTTTGCACACGTTTCTGAAGGATATAAGCTATATAGATTTTCCAAGATAAAAGTTAAAGGCTAGGTTAGGATTTAACTTAAGGATTATACGACCAAACTAAACTAAAAAAGAGAAACAGAAACCGCCAATTTTGGCAAATATATTCTTTTGTGTCTTGTGAAAGTAGTGTAATACATAAATATGGGAATATTATGAACTAGTAAATTAAGCTTTATGGGCAGTGAGGAATTTCTGGCAATGTTGGAGGAGAAATAATGATCATTTGTTTGAAATAAGGAGAAAAATTGCTAGGGATGAGGTTTTTTAGAATTAACATGTTCTTGGGTAGTTTGCCGATTATTGTCAGTGTGAGTGTCAAAAACATGTTTTGACTATGATCTTATTTACTGGGTTTGACATTTTTGCTATTAGGATTAAGAAATGCCAAAACATCTCCTTTTTAGATTTTCCTAACAATATTTTGATTTTTAAAAAACTGTCAGTACGCTGGGATTAATTCCACCCTCAATGGAAAATTTTCAGGACTTCATTACTCAGGTCATTATATAATAACCTTAAGCAGGTTTACAAAGTAGAAAGGAAAGAAGCGATAAAAGATTTCAGCCATGTGAATCTACTAGTTAACTATCGAAGGACTGAGCAAGTTTTTTCATTTGCTTAAGAAATTTAACATTTGTTCAATATATTAGAAAAAAAAAAGTATCCTGCTTATCCACAGAAAAAATAGGATGAAATGCTGTACAACTTTGAATAATTTGAGAAGAAATTTTTTAGTCTTATTGTAATAAATTCTAACTTTAACAACGTATATGTCGATTTACAGAATTTATATTGTTGTATATGAAGTTTTGTGTCGGGACAATAAGTGGCTTATAGAAATATAAGTTTGTGAAATATACATAAAAATGAAATGAGGTTATCTTCCACAAGTTTAGTAGACATTATTTGGTTATTCTTTAATTCTTCTTGCCCTCTCTGACTAATGTTTCAGCTACATAACAGCTGATTTGGTTGATCTTGTAACACTGCTATTTCCTGAAAAAAAAAATCCTGAATTTCACTTAGCTATTTACATTTATTTATTTAGAATTAATTTAGAATAGTATTAGGAGATGAAGGAGAAAATAAGGCAGCTCGTAAAAGTGTTCTTTTAAGTCTTTCATTTTCCTTTTCTAGTTAGCAATGTTCTTATGCAGGGCTCCAAAATGGTCAGAATTTAAATTTCTTAGTCTTAACTAGAGTGGACTCTTCATTTTAATGATGGTTAACTATTAATGACTTTCCTGATATAAGCAATTATATTTCAGGCAAAAATAGTTTCAATGTTTAATTCTGAAATTGATAATGTAACTGATTCACTTAATTTTGTGTTTTAAAAGTGCTTTTGTTTTTACTTCCTATTTCATTTTCCTAGGAATTCCCCCCCCCCTCCACCAGATAACTGAATTTGAGGTTGTTTTAACATTAGTTATCTCGTACAAATAGCCAAATTATTTGGATATGCTACAGGCTTATGTAGTATGAATTATTCAACCAGGAAGAAAAAGTGATATTTCAACAACTTGTTTTGGTACTTTTTATCTTTATAAGACTACATTCTAACTTCAGGAAATAAATTAGAATCAGCAGTATAACTTCCTTTTTGAAGGGAGAGTCAAAATCATGTTAGCACAGTGTTGGTCCAGATAGCAAAGCTCCAACTCCCATTCAGTTCAAATGGCCCACCAAAGAAAGCAGAGAGCAACAAGATGAAATGTTTGAAAGGGCCTTTAAAAATTTTTTAAAACAAATTGCATTCTCTCAGTCATCTATTTCATATATTCTCTTCTGCATTGAATAGATTTGTTGTAAGATAAATGTTGGTGAAATGACTTGTCCCGATGCCCTATGGAAGAATGCATGGGGTTGGGCTCAAATGCCTATTGGATAAAATGAAGTTAGCTGTCTTGTTATTTTGTACAATTGTCAGTTTCAAGGTTTATAATAATGTCGATGATCTTTTCATTTCTTGAGTGAATAGGACTTGAAATTAGATATTAAAAGTTTGAATTGAGTAGAGGAATGAAATTGTTGGATTGGTTTTTTTTCTACTACCAACTTTTAAAATACAAGGAAAAAAATACAAGGAATATTTTTATGTATGTGCTTTGAGCCGTTAAGTAGAAAATTATATGCTATTCTGAACTATTACTGTTAGAATCAAAAAGGTAATTTCTGGTAAAGTTAGGTAGTTACCCAGATAGTCAGTTTAACATGTGACTCCTACTTGTTTTTAGATATCTAGCTCCATGTATCATTTCTTGTGTAACAAATTCTTTGTATAATTTTGCCAAAAATGACCAGCTTCAAATAATTATTAATTTAACCTCCTGAGATGTATCTCTTTAAACCCAGTGTAATAATCTTCTAGTAGAACTCAATTATTTGCCCCTTTATAGGAGGATCTATTCTTTTAAATATAAGTAACTATGAGTGTGCAAAATGAAATATAAAATTAGTGTAAAATTGATCAGATTTGAATGATTCTCCTCTTCCTGTTTTAAGTAAAAAATAAGAAGCATACTTTTGTTAGTCTGTGGTTGAAAAAATATACTGTTTGGAGGAGGTTGACTTCCCCAAAACAATTTCTAAAATAAAAGCTTGACATTCCTAAATAAGAGGCCATCAATGCAATTTTCTGTGATTCAGAAATGAATGGGGTTCATCCATTATAAATTTCTCATCAGGAAAAAAAGGAAATTAAGTTCCTAATTAGGAGAATTTGGACTAAAGAGGTGGGGCATTGAAGGGATGAGGAAAATTGAGAGGTGGTTGATGCCATTTCAGACTAATGATAGGAGAGGAAATGAAGAAGGGGGTGGGCCGGAGTTGAGCCTGAAAGGTCAGTGACCTTATTAGGACAAGAAGAGTAGTAGATCTTCAAAAGCTTTTACCTGCCATAGGTTAACAAGGAGTCAGATTCTGGGGATGGGCAAAGATGCAAATACTTGAGTAAGAGGATGATAAAAATCAGATTGCATATTTTTAGAAGGAAAACATTTGAATGTTGGAGAGAGAAGATGATAGTTATCAGCTTTTAAACTATTATTTCTTCCTTATATTTCTATGTGCTATTGAATGTTTCAGATAACAGGATTTACTTTAGGGTAGGATAGATAATGCTTCTTTTAAGGGTTAGGTTTCACTGGAATGTAATGAACATCTATCCTATCTCTGTACCTACTAGAATGAATCAATTTTCTAAACAGATCATGGCCTAGATGTATCATTTAAACACAGATAGCTATTTGCTGAAATGTCTATTATGCAAGTGTGCAGTCATTTTTATGTAGATGAAACTTTGGTTTTCCTTTAATAATCTAAATTATCTAAGTATTACTATTGACAAAATATATAAAAATTTGGTCTTTAATTTCAGTGCTTTAGATATTCTTTAGGAAAATGATTCTCAAGATAAAGTGGGTACTTGTAACTAAAGAAAGAAAAGATAATTTATACTACCAAAAAGTCTTTTCATTAATGTTTTTCTAGTTTTTTATAAATGTTGTAAAGGAAATAATGGGCAAATGGTTCAGCTGTTGGGAATGTAAATCAGAATAGGTAAGAAAATTAAGTTAAGAGGTTATAGAAATTTTTAAGCTATTTCAGTTATATGTTGATATAATCTCTTGAAACATACTTTATAACATTTATGTGCTTTAGTAAGTAGCATGGGTACTTCAGGTTTTGACCTGTATATTTTTATGCAGAGGACAAGTGATTGCTCTTTTATTATTACATACTTTAATAAATTAAATATTTCAGATTCTTTTCATTTTAATGCTATCTCTGTGGTAAACACACAGTCATGCACCTCTTATTATGTTATTGTCCAATGGAAATATAACACGAGCCACATATGTAACTTAAAAATTTCTAGTAGTTGCATTTGTATAAAAAAAGAAACAGGTGTAATTTATTTTAATAATAATAGCTTACTTAGCCAATATAGTCACAGTATTATTATTTCAAAATGTAAAACAATATAAAAACTGTTACTGAAATGTTTTGCCTTTTTTTGGTACTAAAATCTTTGGAATCTTGTGTGTATACTTAGAACATGTCTTAATTTGGACTAGCCACATTTCAAGTACTTAGTAGCCACCCATGGCTAGCAGCTACTGTATTTGACAGTCTTAGAAAATCTTGAGGACTCAATCTTTCACAGTGTGATTCAGGCCAATGTACTTATCACAGAAAGTGAGCACTGAAAAGCCACCGTGAAGGCCATCTGGCCCAGCCCACTCATCTTATAAATGAGGACACCAAGGGTCAGTGAGGGTCAGCTACTTGCCCAAGGTCACCTAACTACTTTAGGGGATAGAGCTTAGACCAGATTCCAAGTTTCCTTCTGAATCTTAGTTTATTTTGCATTTTGTTAAACATGCTGCTTTTGCTGTTTATGCAAGGGTGCCAAAGTAAGGTGATGTGTAAGAGAACAAGTAAGCCCAACCAACCAAACAAACAAAACTGGCATTGTTAAGAAGATAGTTTTAAAACTTTCAATGTTGAAGGAGTACCACTTAAGGAAAGGGTTATTTGTTAAGATTTCTTTCATGAACCACATATCACTTAATTAGAATCTATGATAGTTTTATAAATATTAATGTTGTCAGTAAATACATTAATTTCATTTTAGCCATTATAGATGACTTATTTTGATATTTTCATCAGTCCTAAAAAGGAAAGTAAAGGTGGGTCTTTTATTTCATTTTATACAGAGTTAGTAGTGCTTTTGCTTTGTAGTGATTGAGGCCATGAAAAGAAAATGACTGAGTCCAGGCATCATATTCATTGGCCCACAGACACAAAAAAGAAAACTTGATTGTTCAGATTTCTGCATTTTTCTTTCCTTAGACAATCTCTGAAAATAAGCCCCACCTGACAGGGTCAATAATATGCTACTGATTACAATTTATCTGGAAAGCAAAAACAGGAAAGATATAGGTCTTCTTTTACAGAATTGGCCCCTGACGCTTATTGAACCTGAGCTAACATTCCCAAATGAAATGAGGTGGGGTAGTTTGAGTCATATGATAACAATGTTGTCATCCTGGGGAACAGTCTCGGTATGAATCAGAGCAGTGTGAAAATTAAACATGCGGATGTCACGGAGCCTCCTTCAGTTACAGGCAAGCATACCTGTATCCATAGGAGGGCTCCCCACTAAAGCGTGAAGTGGCCTGAACTTCCCAAGGAAAGAGAAGGGCTGCTGTCACCGACTAGATGGGGGCTGTAATAGTATCGTCCTGTTTTCACTCTCCACAGTAGAAAATTTCTACTGAGCTAACAAGGCAGAGGGTAATGAGAAACATGCCAAGTTAAAAAAAAAAGAGCAAGAGTGAGGAGTCTAACCTATGAACAGGAAACAAATGTGATCAATTACTCCAAGTGTGGAGCTCACAGATACCTTATCTTAGGGCTCCTTAAAATAAAAGCCTGATTGTTACCAAATGCGTCTAAGACGTGAGGGAGTAAAAACACAAGGAGGGGGCTGAGAGGGAGGGAGAGTGGGGCGAACATGACTTTATATTGATGGAAAAAAAGTGCACTTCTACTGTTTTGCAGTCTCCTGAAATATTTAGAGATGTGCTTAACAACCAGTCATAGCCTTAACCATGCAGGACATTAAATGTTCAATGTTTGAAAAATAAAAATACTCTGAATATGACTTGCAGGGGAGGGGAGGTAGGTCTAAATAGTAACATATAGTGCTGCTAATGGCTCAGTCAATTTGAGACATTTGTTCTGGTCAACATAATTATTTGACTAAAATATCTTTAAAAACAAATGTTACTTTTGAAATGATTGCAAAGAAAGTCTTAACCATAAATACATAGAAGGTATTGATCTTTGACTCAGAATTGAAATATTAATTTTTACTTTTGGATGTCTGCAAGGGTGTCTACATATAAAATATTCACTTATGCTGTGAAATAAATAACAATAATAGTTACAGAGTTAATAACATTTCTCTTAAAAGGTCTGCTTTGTTCTATTAGTCACCAAAGAAGAACAAGGCAGAATCTAACAAAAACTTGTGATTGTATTCTACTCATCCTTAAGCAAGGAAGGAAATATCATGGTTATGGCTATGAGTTAGAGCCTCAAGGCTGGGGGATCTTGGCTACATATTCCCCAAATTTCCCATAAGTGCAGTAGAATTAACACTATCCCTTTCTTGGAGATCCTGGGTCAGTAGGTGTTACAGGATTATGTTATGAGGTGTGACTATAAAGTAGTAAGACTGTTTTCACACTCCACACCCAGAAATGGCCTCTTTTTACTTCAGTGGATAAAACATAATAATTTTTTCTGAGAGCATTTACCTCATCTGGGTCTTTATGCATATATGTGTACACAGTCAGAACCTGCAATATTTCTATCTTTCTTCACCCACATAAACTCTCACTGCTTTCTCAGAGAACTTTGGCAAAGCATATGGAATAGAATTATTTCTTTTGGTAGAAGTGATTTTGTTAAGGTGAGTGTCTTGTGGGGAAGATGCCCTGTAGATAAGCAGAGAGAAATAATGGTCCATTTTTAGAGGACTTTGTTAGAATGGTCTTGCCATCCTGTTCTTCCATATTTTTCCAATTAAGTTCTAGCCTGTTGGAATCAAATGTCTTCATGGGATGGCAGACTGCTCAAGTAGGCTATTTTGCACATATTCTGCAGCATGCTTAGCAATTGGGGCTGTCAGTCAGTCAACACATATTTATTGGGCGTTTATGTGGCGAACCAGACAAATCCATTCCCTGAGCTCTTGCTCTTAGGTTTTCAGGAGCCTGTCATCTACACGGCATTTCTAATTGAAATTTTCTTTTTCTCATAGACTCATCTACATTTGAATTACAAGGAAGGTGGGACTGTAGGAATAATAGAATCCTTTTATTATGGGCTGCTTCAACCCACTCAAGAGCAGATAACTTACCTTATGGATATCTTTCAGTTAATTCTACTCCTTTCCTATTTTTGTCTTTTATTAGTGGTTAACATGATTATGAAAGAAACACATGCACATAGTAAAATTCAAGCAAGTGCATAAGTATTCTTCTTTCTCCTGATAGGCACTTTTCTTAGTTTCAACAATTTCTTGCATATCATTACAAAAAGTTTACATGAATATGTTTACATACACATATAAAAACATATCATATCGTATGTATGTGGACATCTTTTTTGTGCAAAGTTTCCCTATATATTCACTTTTTCTCTTTATTTTAATATAATATTTTGGATATCTTTCTATATATATTTATATATCTTTCTATATATATCTACTTAAATCTTTTAAATATTTATTTAATTAACTAAGCATACCTGTCTCCCATTACCTCACCTCCCTCCCAGAAGCACGACCAATGTTTTTTTGTGTATCTTTCTAGATTTATGATACATATATAGAAGCAAATACATGTTTTGCTTTTCTTTTTTATATAAGTATTATACACTAAACACACCATTCTGCAATTTGCTTTTTTCACTCAACTATTTATCTTGTAGATCATTCCATATTAGTATATAAAGAACCGCCTCATTTTTTTAATTTGCTATATAATATCCCATTGAATATATATACCATAATTTATTATTATTATTACTATTATTATTATTAGCTACTTCAAACAGTGCTAAATGAATTACTTTGTACATAGAATATTTTGGATCTATGTGAGAATATCTACAGGATAAATTTCTAGAAGTGAACTGATGGATCAAAGAGTATGTACATTAATAATTGTTTCAGAATTTGCCTCTTTTCTATAGTTATACTAACTAACTCTCTAGACAATAGCATATGAAAATACCTAATTGCTCACTCTTCCACACCAACATGGTATGTAACTAAATTATTTGATTTTTGCCAATCATAGGTTAAAAAGTGATGTTTTAGTGTGTTTTAAATTTACATTTCTCTTATTCTGAGAGTGAGGTTAAGCATTTTTTTTATGGGCCATTTTTATTTTTTCCTCTTAAACTTTCATTTTAGGTAACATTGTGTGTGTGTGTGTTTGTCTGTGTCTGTTTCCGTGTGCCTGTTGAGGTAAAATAACATCAGTTTCTTATATCTAGTTAATTTAGTGACAGTAGTAGGACTGGGATTCAGATTCAATGGTTATTAATTCAATAATTAAATTAATTTAATATATTTCTTGATATAGAACAATAACGAGTTATTGTGAGGATCATATGGAATAAGTTAGAATGTGAAACCCTTTTCAAAATGAAAATGAGCTCCCCAAAATGCAAGATAATGGTTCATTTAATTTTATAAAGAAATCACAACATTTATCACTCCTGAAAATATGCAGTTCATAACGAAAATAGAATAGGAGTGTTTTGACCTGGCTGTAGTCTGAGAAAGGTAAGGCAATTAGGTTGTTATGAGGCCTTCTGGACAAGCAGAGTCCTGATTTTACTAGCTTTGTGCTGACATGTATGCCTGTTTTTTTTCCCTCCCCCGAAGAATGGAAAACATTGTACCTTCGCAGAGTGATGGCGGTCTTGCTTCACTTAAAACTTCATCAGCCTCCACTTGAGCAACTTACTTTGCTTTTTAAAATGGGGGGTGGGGAAAGATCATATTTGAAGTTTCATAGATATTTAGATTGACTAACATTTCTTCATCTGCGAGGTAATGTGTATTTGGGGACAATTCCGAACTTTGGATAATTGATTTTCTCTGTTTTCACCCATGCTGGCTCTAGATAGCACAGAGGTAACACATGTATGCATATGTTTCCTTAGTTGCTGTTTTGTGCAATGTCATTATGTAGAATTACTTCAAGGCATTTACTTCTATTTATATTTCATATTGGCTGGGTTCACTATTTATTAATTTTGCATGCATGTAGCTTAAAGACATTAGCCAATATGCAGTAATGGCTGTCCTAATATCCATGTGCAAAAGTGGAATTTAGGAGATTAGCTTGCATTTGACCTACTTCAGCTCTCCTGGTAATGAGGGGTGCAGGGGCACAGAATTAATCTTTCTCAATTTGTGGCTCTCAGGGGTGCTGCTAAGTTTAGAGTGCTTGAATTTTTAAAAAGTCTCCTTTTATGCCAAGGAGTTTTTGTTATCCAGTAGAACTCTATTCACTGTTGTGATTGAAGTGCTGGTTTTATCTATTGCAGCAATATTTGTGACAAATATTATGAAGATATGTAAAGTAGTTAATCTCATGGTTTGGCTCAGAAAGTAAAATGGGAAAAACTTGAGGGAAACCTATTGAGCCAGGATGCTTTTTTTCTTCTTGTCCTTTAAATTCTTAGTTTAGCCAAAAATGCAAAAAGCTTTCGAACTGCTTTATAAATACATCAGAAGCTGTCTTTTATTGTATATTTGTTATTCGATACTTAAGTAAGGCTGCTGGGAAGGTATATGTCAAGTTGATATAATTTGGATTGATTTGCTTTTAAAAGCTCTGAAATGACAGTGCAATTATTGCTATGATGCAGGTCCCTTACAACTGGATTAATGCATTTAATGAACAATTTGACCACATAATTTATTTCTATGGAGTTAACATTAACTGTTAAATGCATTTATTCCCTAACAGCCATATTAGCACTGTGATAATGTGCAGCAGTAGTAGCAGGGGAAACTCTAGAAGAACCTCTCAATCCTATTTAGGTTGACAATTCTCACTTCATTCCCACCAAGTTTTATTGTGTAGTAGTTTAGTAGCAAAGTCTGCCATGTGAGTTTTACTCTTCTTCCATGCATTCTTTAATAAGGGTGAGAAGGGCCAAAAGCGGATGGGAAGAATGCCCACCAGAAATCAGAGAGAGACCTTGAGTATCCCTAAATCTACATAATCACTCCGAAAATTTCAGACAGTGACAATTGGCCATTCACACATGCAATGGCTTTTGTTTTAGAGACATCACTGCCTAAATTCATTGATTATGATCAGTAGTTCCAAATGAGAATGATCATAACTTTAGGTCTCTTGAAAGGGTCCTTTGACAGAGCATCCTTCATTTTACTGATGAGGAAAGTGGGGCCTAGAGAGGCTCAAAGTCATTTGCTAGTTGATAGCAAAACAAAGTGTAGCATTCAGGCTCTTTACTCTCAGGCTTTTTCCCTGGAGCTTTTCACTGTAGAATATTTAAGATTGTCCGGTTTCCACCTCCCATTATTTGTCTAACTTGAGCACTTAATACTCTTTTGCCAGAAATATGAGAAACAGTGGTTTATGTAGCTTTCTTTAAAATATAGAGAAGGATTACATTAAGTTCTATCTTGGAAATATTCTAAAAAATTAAATGCCTGGAAATCCATTAAATGCCTGGAAATAAAATTCCAGGACACCAAGTCTAAGGTGATAATTTTACATGAAAATACATATATGTAATTAATGTGTTATAGACACACAAAGTATAGTATTCCAAATTATATAACTTTAAAAGTAAATAGTCACAAGGCTACTAAAAGATAAAATAATGCTTTAACACTATACAAAAGATCTATCCTTTGATTTTTTTTATGCCAAGGGAGAAAGACCAACATTTATAACATTTACCAAAATGTAATGAGATTTTATATTAGTTTCAGAACTTTCAAGAAATCACCAATTTTATATCTTTATATTAGAAAAGTTAGGTTATTTTACATTAGAGAAAAAACAGCCTCTCATTGAGTAATTTTAAGGCAAAGATTTTAGGCAATAAGTCTGAATTTAAATAACCTTTAATAATTTCAGGGATGCAAAATGCTTGACTAATTTGAGTACATTCGAATCATGAGTATTTTATCTCTTTAACATATGTCCAGGTGGTCCTTAAAAAGATTTATTGAAGTGAATATGTTCTATAGAATTGAGTGTCAAGCAGCATATATTTTTACATATAGCAAAGTAAATTTGAAATTGTGCAGTACACAACTGGTTTTGAAAGCAGTTATAGAGATTTATTTCAGCACTGATATAAATTTAAATCAACAGCAATCCTGAGATTTAATTTTCTGTTTGTTTAGCTGTTAAAGAAGATATTTAACAAAATGTTTTGTGGAATTCAGTTCTTGGACTTTCTTTTTTTCTTTTATTTTCCTTCTGGCTTTTTTTTTTTTTTTTTTTTTACAATGTTCTCCTTTAATTCTGGTGAGTCCCGGGGAATTCACAGTTCTGAGGACCCAGCCAGAGTGCAGAGTTTACTGTGCAGCGGCCTTCCTCCTTGGACCCTGAGATGCTGGAGCGGCTTGCTGCACTTTTCAAGCAGCTGCCTACATTGTCAGCACTGATCTGTCAGTAAGGATTTCTCCTGGCAAAACTCAGAAGCTACTTTCTGACATCTTCAACAAACTAATTGTTGTCTCCTGCCTCTGCGAGCCCTCTGAAGTCCCAACGAGTTAGTGTCTTCTCAAGAGATGAGAAAAAAGACACACAAATTCAATTTATCAGGCTATTACGCATTGTCATCAGCCAAAACAAAAACCTGCTAAAGACAGGAGAAAAAGTAGAAGAAATGGGTCTCTGAGAAAAGGTTACAGAACATCCATCTTCTCTCCTCTTCTGATTGTTTCCTTTCTTTGCCCATTTTCATACCCGTTTCCCTTTGCTAAAAGACACTTTATGACAGGCATTGTAATCTCTTTAGAGCGGAGGGGAACCTCTTCTTTAGGACACAATCTTTGCAAGTTGTGAGTGACAGTGGGAAAGGGTCCAATTGCCACTGAGGACACCAGGCAATAAATCATCCTCCTCTGGCATCAGCTGGCTGGACGAATCCCCACTTCCTGAGTAAGTACCAAGGCCTAGATGTGACAAAACAGCTATTGTCAGCTCCTAGTGGCCACATTCTCACTCTCTCTACTGATTTTCAGTATACTTAGGACATTTAGCAGTGCAAAGCATATTGGGAAGAAATGTTTAAATAGCTACCATTAGAAAGAAAATATCCTCATGTTAAATAATTATCATTTTTTATCAATTGTCAAATATGAATAATTATCAATATTCCTATAAGGGCAACAGTTATTGGGGGGAGCCCTCTGTTTTCATTTTATATTTTATCAAGCAGTTGCTTTATCACCATGAAAAATGCACATCTTTCCATTTTTAAAATATTTAAATATGTAGAGTAGTCCTCAAAAATACTCTGTAAGAGGAATGTGCAATTAACTAGGCAAAAATGTTATTAATAATATGGAAAGATTACTACAGTAATGAGTTCATAATTTGGTAGAATTAGGGCATTTCAAATAGGTGTTTACTTTCCCTTGCAATGTTTAAGTTTAGGTATACTCTTACTATTAATATGTTTGTAAAATGTTGTGAGGGGAAAACTGATTTCCAGTTATTTTTATATAGGTTAAAAACCATTTAAAAATGCTGAACACAGCAGTTATTTTATGTATAATTAAAAATTATAAAAAATAATTTAAAATTGAATAGGGCAGATAATTTTGCCATAGCAGATGTTGAAATATTATACATATTTTCTTAGAAGCTCAGTTAACTGATGAATCATAAGAAATGACAGAATAAATAGTGAAATATGAAATTTTAAATAGCCTCATGACTACTGATTTCTTTTAAAAATTATCTTAAAAAGTATATAAAAATATAGCAATAGGGTATTAATCATATACTATTTTGCATGGTGAAAACTTTCCCTTCATTTTTGAGAACTTATATTTTTAGCACAATTTTCTCAATGATAAAGAATGACAGAAGAAATATGAATAATGAATTGATCAGATCCTAATAAAAGCAAGAATTCAGAAGAAAAATCTTTTATTTACATAATGCTAAAAAAATTCTTAAAAAGTGAAAAATATAGTCACTATCACCTTGATTTGGTTCATAAATATTTTTGATAACTTGCCATGTCTACCTAATGTTTAGAATGATTCAAATATATGTATTATATTGACAAAATATCTGAACAATTGACAGATTTTTAAATCTCACCTGCCTGTTTCATGTAGACACACAGCTCCCATCTATTTCTCTCTGCAAAAATGTATTCTTGCCCAGGTTACCTGTCAGTTTCTTTTATGATTATGAAGAATACCTTGCACAAGAGGTGATGGATTTCCTTTTACCTCCTAAATCAACTCTGTCACATTCAAGTTGAAACACTTTCATTATCATAAAATACAAACAATGCAGATGATACACCTTTTCACAGTTTATTAATAGCTAAATGTATTTTAAAAATATTTTAATTGTATAGAAAGCTGTATCCAGTACATTTTTTTTTGTTTCACGTTGTGACAACCAGTGATTAACTGCTATCTTTTAATATTTTTTGGTTGATAATGATAATGCTGAAAGCATTCTTACACTGTGAATTCATAGTCAAATGGTGACACAAACCAGATGAGATGATGGCATACCTGGCTTGATGACAGTTCTATCTCAGTTCATCATCTTAACTAAAAAATAATCCTATCTCACTTGAAATCCACAGCAGCTATAAGAAGAAAATAAATCCAAACCACAGCTCAGACTTGTAACCTAACAGCTATCATAAATAATCAGAGCCTATTTGAAGGTGGAAGATGGGACATTAGAAGCTATTTACACTACTAGAGTGATGCCATCGATCAGCAGCGGCAACCCGTAGATAAGGCTCCTATGATGTCATGGTTATTTATGATGGGCATTGACAGTAAAGCTACTATGGAATTTTCTCCTCAGACAGCTTCATTCATTTTTGTTTGTGATGCATTTTGTTGTTAAAGAAGCAATCAATAGCAAAATCGTGGTGATAAAAGTATTACTTGTTAAATATGTGAAAAATGTGCATGTATGAAGGAATGTGGGACAAAAGATGAAGAATTTAAAAATTCTCTAGCGGTGTTTCTGTGTACCAGCAACAAATACACAGTAGATTAATTTCACATGTCTTTAGCTTTAAAATGTGGCCCACTGGTTCTCATTCTTGCCTTACTCTCTTGTTGGAAAGCACAGTTAAAAAGCCATGGGGGTTCCCCTATCTCCATACCAAATATCTCACTTACAATGGATAATGTGAAATTTAATTAGAAAAATTGTATGTGAAAAACACTCTTTGCTTTCTACACGACTCCTTCATATGAGCTTGGAGATTTTAGTTTAAAATTTTAAATGTCATTTTTACTTGCTTTGTTTTATTTGGTCCCTCCCACAGCGCACCTTCTGCTACTCAAAATGCTCAGTAGATCAGTGCTTCTTATACTTAATTTGCATACCAATCGCCTGGGGATCTTAAAATGTAGTCTCTGATTTAGTAAGTCTAGGATGGGGCTTGAAAAACAGCATTTCTCATATGTTTCCAGGCTATGTGATGATGCTTGTCCAGGGATCATACTTTTAGCAGCAAGAAATTAGGTAAGGTGGTTATTTATCTCTTTTTTAAACGGGTGCTTCTGCATTGGTGTAGAGCAGTGGTTCTCACACTTAAGCTGTAGAGTCTTCTGGAGAACTTATTTAAACAAAGATGGCTGTGTCTCACCTTGAAAGTTTCTGATTCAGTAGGTCTGGGGTAGGCTCAAGAATTTGCATGGCTAAAAGTTCCTAGGTGACCACATTTTGAAAAATTTTGGCCTGGAGACCTAATTTAGTATTGAATTCACTTAACACTGAAGCTCATATGTAATGCTACCGAGGCGGCAATCTACAAGACAAATAAATTCGGATGAGAAAAGAGCATTGTCTATTGTGTTTTAGGTATTACAGAAAGCTCATATTTTATATTACCTCATTTATATCACCTAATTACCCTAACTTATCCAATAGCTATCATGGAGCTACTCTATTCAATATTTTCTGGAATTCATACCGAATAAATGGCCTAAATTGTTATGACTGCCATAAAAACAGAGCTCCCATCCTGTTTTCTTCCTATATGATTCCAAATGTCTACTCTGAGAATGTGAAAATATAGTACCCTCAACCCCCAATCCTTTTTCCTATTGCCCTCATCCTGATCTGCTAAGGCACCATGGGTAATGATAAAACCTTCTATGTATTGACAATCTAGTGAGGGAGGCAGGGATTCTACAAAGGTGGTTGATCTTGTAATGGCAGAATGAAATGCCATGTGGGGGAATGTTACTGGTCCAGAGTCCATGTGTCCTTTGCTTCCAAAGGCCAAAACTCAAAATGTCAGAGTATGGAGTAAAGAAAGGTTTATTGATTTAGAAGGTGCCAATTGAGAAGATGGGAGACCTAGTGTTTTTTCAAATCTATGTTAAGAAAGTACAGAGTTCAGGCTGCCTTTCCTTCCTTTCTTCCTTCCTTCCTTCCTTCCTTCCTTCCTTCCTTCCTTCCTTCCTTCCTTCCTTCCTTCCTTCCTTCCTTTCTTCCTTTCTTTCTTTCTTTCTTTCTTTCTTTCTTTCTTTCTTTCTTTCTTTCCTTTCTTTCTTCTTTCTTCTTTCTCTCTCTCTCCTTTTTCTTTATTTTCTTTCTTTCTTTATTTTTGTTAAGGGAAGGAGAATTGGGATAAGCAAAAGGTGATTCACCACCACAGACATCTGGGCACTAGGAGGGTTCTGAAGAAGATTGTGCTAGTTGATGTGAGTCCCATTGCAAGGTTCATGAAAATCTTTGATAAACAATACATACTTCCCTTATCTCCTCAAGCTGCAAGTAGAATATTGCTAATGATTAGCATATCTACATGCTAAACTAAGCAGAAGCTATTAGCCTGAAAGCTATGAGAACAAAGCAGGTTTGAACAAGATGGAGTCAGAGAGACCAGGTGTGCTTTATTCTGTTACAGGAACACAGCCCTGAAAAGAAGACTGTAGGACACAACAAGTAACTTTCCCCCCACCTTCTGAGTTCTTCTTGCTGGGTTAATAATAAAATTAACACAAGACAGGTTAATAGGAGAAAATGTCTAAGATTTATCATAGATGTACATGAGAGGATGTCATAAGAATATGCATTGGGCATGCAAGGTGTAAATGACAGTTTAGACAAAAGAGGAATCATAGGTCTGGGATTTCAAAGGGAAAGCAGATAATTTACAGGTAAATGAGAAAGAGCAAACACATGGTAAACAAATTCTTGCTGGGCCACCAGGTAACAATGAGACAGAGAGGGAAGTTCAACAAACAGGCTTTGCTAGATTTCTCCCTGTTTGCCACATTAAGTTTACATTATGACGCTAAGGTAATGCTCCTGTCCTTTAGCAAGTTTTCTATCTGAATTCCTTAAGGTAGGTAAGGGGTGTGTGGTGGGGAGGACCAAAAATTCTTTGTGAGACTTTTGTTTTTTTATAAGCAGTTTAAAATCAATACCCCAAAAGGCATGTTTTGGGGTGGCAAAACTTTGGTCCTGCTCAGGACTGAGGTTAATTTCACACCCTCTCCTCCCTTTCCTTTTTTTCTTGCAGCTTCTATGTGTCTTCTCTCTCTCTCTCTCTCTCTCTCTCTCTCTCTCTCTCTCTCTCACACACACACACACACACACACACACACACACCCCTAAATATATACTTCCCAGATAGCCATAATAATTCAGAAAAAAGTTTTATCTTTAAAATAATTTCTTTGGCATAAATTACTCTACTATCTTAGTCCAATTTACATTTCAATTCAGTAGTAATTACCTGTGAGGTGCCTACCTACTTGGTCTGGGGCACAGTCCAGACCAAGACACAGCCCAGCTCTCCAGAGTTGACAGTTTAGGGCGAGGAGACCTGCAAACAAACAGGCAGTTAAGATATAGGCGATGATCATTACACTGTATATGAGGCCTACCTTCATTTATTAGGCATCTGGGGGATTTTCTTGGAGGAAATGAAATTTCAGCTGGTGCCTGAAGAATGAGTAGAAGTCAAAGGGAGGGGTGGTAGGAGAAGGGAGAAGCAAGGTACCTAGCTGTCAGGACAGCTCGTTTAAAGGCCTTGGATCCTGGAGAGTATGTGAGGCACATTGAAGATCTTTGGGTTGTTCATTGCAGCTGAGTACAAACACCCTCTGATGATATCACTACCAAATAAATGATACATTCTAAACCTATGCATTTTGTGAATATATAGCATCTGCGAATTCTCCTGAATTTTAAACAAAGGGTATGACTTTTGAAAACTTGTTTTCCTTTGGCAAACAGTATTGAAATAGTCACAAAGGACAGGTAGGCTGTCATGCAGGGTTGGTTGCTGATATCATCTATACTTTGCTACAATAGCTGAGTATAGATTATTAAACATTAGTCACCATGTGAAAAATATACTTGCACCCAGGGCTACATCTTTCATATCTATTCGTGTAGAAAGCTGGAGGTCAAGCAAGCACCACCATCCTGTTTTAACACTGCTCGCTTATGAGGATTCAGTTCCAGGAGTATATCTTGGGCACCCCCTGGATACATAGTGTTTGACCAGGGTTCCAGAGTACAGAGGGCATGTTCTAGTAGACTGGAACTTTGTCCACGAAAAGCAAAGTGCGTACATGCCGTTACAAGACAAGGCATACACAGATAGAGTAACAGGAAATCACTCTCAGCAATGATGACACCCCTGGGGGTTTGTATTTGAGCCATTTTTTTCTCATGATAGTAATATTTTGAGCTAAAAAGATGGAGGTTAATATCAATATCAGTAAATGTGTTCTTGAAACTAGCAAAAAAGATGCATGTATGTGGAATCAATCAGTAAATTGAAATCTCCTCTAAGCTTATGCTTTTGAGCCATCCATCAGAGAGATCTCATTCTCCTGTGAGTCACAGACAGTCATTAGAGGCACTAGTGGAGAAATGTCCTGCAATAGCAAAGAAATCAAAGTTATTTTCCTTGCTGAATTTCCTTCTTGCTTAAAAAAACTTATATACCTACATACAGAGGTTAAATGTTAATGGTGATGGAATTTTGTATCTCCCTCTATGTTACCCTTAGGCTTATAATTTAATTTATAGGCTTACTCAAACAAATTCTATATTAAACAGTGATTCTGCACAAGTCGATGATAAATCTTGTCCATTGAAACAATTATATGTGAGGATGGAATTATTTTCTATTTTACCAAAATTTACAAATGAGATTCAACTACTTTGTTCTCTTTGGGAAAGTAATTTTAGTCATTTTCAAGGTATCTTGCACTAAACTTCTCTAGGTAAAATTATCTAAAGTTATTGTGATTTTCTTAAATCAAATTTTATTCTATCGTATTGCATGTCAAACCTTTCATGGGATCTTGATTTCAAAATAATGGTGGTATCTCTTAAATAGAATGTTGTACTACTTTTCAGTCCTTTTTATTAAATTCACTTATTCTAGAGGTCATGCTTAATCATTTTCAAGAGCATTGTCAAGCTTGTAACAATAAATATTGAAGTTAATTTAAATGAGTCAAAGTTCATTCTCATTTAGCAGCCATCTATTTAAGTAAATCACCTGCCCAGACATTCTCTTCTGTGTAGCAATAAATGGAAATGGCTAGAAAACTATCACAAAACTTTTAAGGAAGAAACACAGTGTTTTAATGGAGAATGTTTTAAAGCTTAAGGTAAATGGTCAGCAACTGATGTGTATTAAATATGATTTTTATTTTAAACATTGATAAGTGACTTATATTGTTTCTTCAGACCTAACCTTACCTTCGGTATAAAAGTAGCATAACTTTTAATGTTTTCATTGAATTGCTTTAAGATATTAAATATTTTCTCTCTAGGTTACGAGGTACTCCTTTGTGGTGAGCTTTTATTTGATGAGAGAGAACTGTTGTATTTATTAATATTTTTCACTTTTTATAGGAGGCTCTGCTTCTATGACTTCATATGGTCCCCCTGAAAGCTCCCTAGATTGCACTCAGGAAATGTTATTACAAGACTTTCTGTCATATTTTTTGAAAAGATGGCTTCCTGTGACTTACATAGAACAGTATGTGATTTCACTGGAATTTTAACATCTCTGTGAAAAGGGTAAAAAGGTCAGGTGGGTTACAATTACTATTTTATAGAAAATGATCATTAAAATGGTAACGCCAAAAATGAATTCAGAACAGCCATTTTGAAACCTAACAAAATCAAATACTAAAAAAATAGTAAATTCTCTAAAACTTATTTTACATAAATTCTGCCAATGCTTATTTCTTGAAGAATTATTAAGTAATAAATAATATATAAGGACACCAGAATTAAATTTTTCTTGGCATAAATGAGTTAAAGTCATAGTTTAATAAAAACGGATTTATTTTTAAAAATAAATTTATTAGATGTATGTAAATAATATACAATATTTTAATAATGGATCAAATACCAGCTGAAGTATCAATAAAACTATTGCACTTCTCTTCTTCAAATAATTGTATATTACTTTGGCTTAAAATAAATAAACATAAATGATGAAAACATAAGCTCACATATCATAACAAAAATTAAGGTATTAAAAAATTTCCAGTTATATCAACTATAGGGTTCTGAAGTTATCTTCTTTTAATACATACATCCAAATTATACATTTAAGTACTTACATTAAAGATTATAGAATTTTCTGCTGTCTTCTGCTTTCGCTGGAATGATCTTTTCCCATTTTATGAAATTTGTTCTTCAAACTTCAAGCCCACCTCAGTGGCTGAGCTCACCTCAGTTTTTGGCATGGCGAAGAGACAGTGAAGGCAAAACGAGAGGGGACAAAGTTGTATTCTGTTTCAGAAAAAGAGGGAAGAAAATCATGACGAGGAAAATTAGCACAGGGATTACAGGAATTGCCATCTTTCCTAGCTCAAAGTGAACTTAGTCTACATTGACTCAAATGTTGTACTCCTGGCAAATAGTTCTGAGCTACTTACTAGCTCAATTTCTTTGGAGCCTGTTTTCTCTCTTTTCTTCTACAATGGCTTGACTGATAAGTATGAATATTTCCATCTTATGGCCATTTTTGGCATCCTTGTTCAATCCAGCAGTAGGCAGAATTCAGTGGCATAAGGAAAGACAGATCTCTGAAAAAATGTGTTTTGTATAAACCAATGGGGGCCATTCCTTTCTCCCTTGTCACAGGCCAGCAGAACTGGAGCCCTTTTAGAGCTCTCCATTACCTCTACTGAGGGAGTACAAATTGGGGAAGAGAAGTCTAAATAGATTTGATTAGTGATGTAATTAAATTCCAAAGATAGATCCTAAAGATGGCTTTGCCTGCCTTATCTGAAGAGCTGAGTATTCCTCCTTAGGTGGTTCGTTTTGTCTTTAGACTCCACCTTCAGAGAGTCATTGGCTCCAAGGGGATACTTGTGATTTTTTATTTTCCTGCCATTTCTCATAATTCAACCAGTGGTTTTTAGAAAATTATAGGTAAATTGGAAATGTTTGATTGTCTACCCAGTATACTTGTACAGGAACAATGCCCTTTCTGACCTCAACCCTTTTTTCTTGCAATGAATGATTTCCTCTTTCTCATCAATCTATGTTCTCCATCTTTGGATCCTGAAAATATTCAGAAGCACATAAGGGCCTGCTGATCTGGGGGAATTTAAAGAACTTCTGATACCCAAGGCCCACCCTGTTCAATCAAATCAGAATCTTTGCGTTGTAGGGTCCAGGCATCAGTTTAAAAAAAAAGAACAAAAAACAAAACAAAAAACTTCTCCGGCAACTTCAGCTTTGAAAACCAAGTATGGACAAAATGACCTAATACCATTAGTTGTCTTACCTTATTTTGTGTATCTGTAATTTTCACCCTATTATTTCATTCACAAAGATAGACTTAATTGTATTGTCTTTTTATTTACAATTTTCCTTAGAGCAGTAGAATTGATTTCAGAGCAATGATACTGGTGTTTCAAGGAGTAAAATCCAAATAGTAACTAAAAATCATTTTTCAAATTGATGGGATAAATTAAGATTAAATAGAAACAGATATTATTCTTTATAGATTTAACCCTGTGAGAAAGTTGAAAAAAAATATGCTAGAACATTTCTTGCTGGAAAGGTTTGTTTGTTTGTTTGTTTGTTTATTTATTTAAAGAAAGTGTTATTAAAAAAAGAGAAAAAAAACACTCAGAAGTGAGGTCCACAGAGATGCCTCAAAAAGAGTAAATGAAATTGCTACTGACCGGGTTTTCTTTTAAGGTTTAAAACAAAGTGAAACAAAAAAGTACAAGGAAGGAATGAAAGAGGGATGGAGGAAGGGAAGAGAAAAGAAGACTAGAAAAGTGGCAGAAAGAAAAATGGGGGGACCATAATTGTTATGTAGAACTTCCTTTTCCCAAACATTACCAGTAAAAATGGTTTTGCTTATTTGTTTCTTTAACTTTTGTTTTTCTTCACCTGCCATAATTATTTCTAAAATGTTATATTATCATAATATCAAAGAAGATAAAAAAATTAAAGTTTTGTGTCTATCTGTAGTATGAGAAAATAACATTCCTTACACTTTTGTTCAGTGAATTACTTTTTATTGCTTGGGATAGTGGGGTGGTGGTGGGTCTATTTATTTTGGGGTTCCAGCCTTTACAGTGAAGATCAAGTTGGAGGGGTTTCAGTCAAGCAACGGATCCAGCAAATATTCCTCCTTCTCTCTAATATCTGTTGTGGGCAATTACTATATTGTTGTCCAGTTATTTATCCTATAACTTATTTAATTCCTCAAATATCTGGGCTACCTTTCTCATTGGTTTGGCATATCCCAGCTGTTTGCAGCTTTGACACTAAGCAGTTGATGTGGTTGATGGATTGCCTTTTTGTGTTTCTTGTCCCTCCATTCCCTCCCTATGCTGCCTAACTTTCTCTAAGCTTTCTTTCTTTCTTTTCTTTTTTTTTTTTTTATCTTTTATCCAAGTCTGATGAACAGCAGACATTTGATTTGTGCTTTATAAATGTATAATTTGTGAGCAGGCCCTTATGTGCTTCTGAATATTTTCAGTGGTCAAGCATAAGGAAAGAGAATGTTGTTAAATTTTATAAAATGGAATGCTATGCTTTTGTTAGAACATCATATTTTTCCAGTAGCTTTTTATTTTGTTACAAAAGTGTTTTTCTTTTTATGCCAAGTTTTTTTCCTTCCCTAACTGTTTGAATTTTAATCGCATTTATTACTAAATTTATTCTCTGTGATTGCATGCATAGATTACCATAGATTTTGTTAATTTGCTTAGCCAGTGAAATTAACTCACCACTAGGTGCTGCATCTAAATTATTTAAGACAAGATTTAATTGCAGTATAGGTAACCAGTAAGTTCATTAATTAATAAAAAGGGTTTACTGTGTATGTCATTTCACAAATGTATGAGTATCTATTAGAAAATTTTTAGCATTTTTTGAAATGCTAAATGTGAATGCAAACTCACATGAAACGTCCCATTTGGTATAGACACTCTATATGAATTGTATATCTGTATATAGAAGAGAATGTAGTAAAGTTGATTGTATTTTGCCCTGATATTGTGTAAGCTATGCACATACCAAGACAATCTTATACTTGTATATCCCTTCCTCTTGCATGCTCATTAATCACTGAGCACTAATAACACATTTTTTTGTCAGGGTACAACAAAAATCTGGCTCTGACTCTTGTTCTGGCTCATTTACATTGGCCTGCCTGTCAGTTCAAAGCTTTAGGGAATTAATATTGTGAGATTAAAAAGTGAAGCCCCTTCAATGTCCCATCTTAGAAACTTGTGGTTAGTTTTTTCAGGGAGGAAAAAAAAATCAAGATTTCAAAAGGCAACGGGCAGGAGACTTTCTTGACCAAGCTTTCCTTTTTCCTTTTTCCTTCTATTTCCCCTAATAACAGAAGCCCTGGACCCTTCACCACAATGTCCGAAGTCCTACTAAAATGTTACTTTCTAAGAAGTTGTCCCGGGGGATGTGCGGCTAAGCTGCAATGAGCTGCCTGATTATTTTGGATGCCATTTCCCTTTAGTTCACCCTTGATTTGCACTTTTTATCCATTAGAGGATAAGAGTCTGTAGAAACACCTCAATAATCCATTTTTCTAATAAAAAGAAAAATTTTCTGCAACCATCTGGTTTCTATGTAAATGTACGCAGTGATTGTGGAGCCATCCAAATCCCGGTACGCATTGCACTTCCTCACTGACTCTTTTTTTGGTGAATCAGAAGAAGAATCAAAAGCCTCCTTGAGGATTACAGAAAAAGAATTCCACATGTGTTAGTGTGTGCATGTATAGGCAATTTATTTTAGAGAAAAGATTTACTAAAATCAAATGAATATAATCTAAACATGCTTTTAAAAGATTAAAATAAAAAAAAGATGAATCTGGCAAGCCCTTTGAATTTTTATAGTGGGTCAATTTATGTGGTGCATCCTATGTATTTGGAGATCAATCTAAAATGGGACTTAAGATAAATGATGTTTTTAAGGTCTCTATCATCTTCCAGTATATTATGACACTTGTAAAACTATAAGAAATACTTGCACTGAACTATTTCTGCCTTCTATTATCGTTTACTATAACTTATTTTTGTAGATAAATTCTGTCTTCAAGTTTTTATTACATAAATCCTGTTATCACCTTTTCATGAGGATGATAGTTAATATTTTTGTGACTGTGTGTATTTTACAAGTATTTTTATATATAGTATTAGATTCCATATGTGAAGCCATTCTATTAGGTAGGTATGATGGCTGTTGCCAATTTTTAGAAGAGGAAACTTAGGTTCAGAGAGGTCTAAAGCCACATAGCCAGTAAGTGGTAAATTTGGGAGCTTGGAGTCACAAGTATATTTAGATGGCCTTTTTTTTTAATTAACTGTGTTGCCAATAACAACTTGCTTAACCTTTGCAAGACTCATTTTTCTCATTTGCAAAATGGAGCTAATGTCTTTATCTTGATGGTAGAAGCATTAAATGTAGTATTTATTTAGAATGTTTGTTAATAACTGAAACATAATAAATATGAAAAATGATAAAAATGATGGGGTAGTAATTATCATCAAAAACACTAGTAGAGGCAGAAGTAGTGACATTTGTGATAGGCTATATTTATATATATAGGCATAGGTCTATATATTAATATGGATATAGGTTGTATATATATAAGTAAAGGATGAAATGAAAACTTTATTATCTAAGCTTAGTAAGATGTTATTTATAATGGTAGATAATAGTTAAATAGAAATATCACATATTTTAATAATGTAAAATTTCTTTTCTATGGATTATATTTAAGTATTATTATGATAAAAATCAAAATCAGGAAGAGAGATATTTATTGTCCTGGGACATTATAAAAACAAGAAAGAAAACTTGTATTCAACTATTTCAGAATTTTCATGGAATCAGACATTGAAGAGTTATAGGTATCAATTATTATCGGTTAATGTTGTTGTTTATCCTTCTATAGACTTTTAGATGCAGAATTACAAAACTATTTAATGATACATACATACACATATGTGTGTGTGTGTGTGTGTGTGTGTGTGTGTGTGTGTGTGTGTGTGTATTCTAGTATTTCTACTGTGGAAGTGCTCACTTTTTTTTCTAACTTAGTCATAGGCTTATACTAGGTGTTATTACGTTCCTCTCAAGTAATAAAGTGAGCTCCAAGTGGGTTCTTTCTCCTCTACTTGCAAAGCCTTCCACCCTCCTTTGTTCAGTGATTTCTCATCACCCTTAAAAATTCCATCAGCCCATCTCCTCTTTAAAAGGTCTGTTCGATTCCTGAAATAGATTTAGATATTCCTTTTTCTGGCACACACAAACCTCCGTTAATGCTTTCTATATTGATACTTATGCTGTATGGTAATGTTTTGCTTACTCATCTACCTCTCTGATTCTTATGGGTAGACACATTTTCTTACTCAGCTTTAAATGCTCATTGGCATATAGAAGATAGTATAAAAAAATGCTTATGATTCGAGTGAGTACTTTAACAGTTTCTTCTGTATTCAGAATTTTACAGAATTCTTATTCAAAAATTCAATTCAATTTCTCTTTAAAATATTGGATTAACTGACACTGTATAGGTATGGAACTGCATTTGGAACACATTAGGCAGTTTTCTTTTTCTCCCCTACAAATAGTATGAAGTTTATGGGGCAGATAAAAGCTGTTGAAACATAAATATTATTATATTTATTAAAATCCATGAGTACTTCTGGAAAATCTTAAAGGAACAGTATTTTTAAAGCAAAATGGAGATAGAAATCATCTGAAGCAAATCATCATAGAATCATGTCTAGAGATTGATGGGCATGCTATGTTAAAACCTTGTTCATTACAATTTTGTACAGTGAATTAAGCTCTGCATTGCTAATTGAACATATGATCATAATGGTAAAATAGAACATACCACATATTGCAACAAAACATTAAAAAACCAGTTATCAGTCACTTTTGCCTATATTCAGAGTCTTTATGGTTATCCTGTAGAAGTGAGTGGTCCTGGGCTGGTTTAGTGAATCCACAATGTCATCAACGACCTACGTTCTTTCAGTCTTTCTGCTTCATCATCCTTGGTTGGTGACTTTTATTATCAGGATTTCCTTAAAGTCACAATACAGCCACTAGAGCTCCAGCTATCACATCTGGGTTACAGATAGGAAAAAGAAGTAGAAAAAGGCCAAAGGCTAACAACTTATTTTGGAAGCCCCGTTTCCTCACATTTCATTGACCAGATTTTATTTCACATGGCCATCTGAATCTCAAAACTATCATTTTTTAGTTGAGTTCACTGATGCTCTCTTTAAGGCAAGAAGGGAAAGAAAGAACATAGTAGTTAACCAGCCATCTATGTGACAAGACATTGCAGAAGATTAAAATGAGTTCACCAGTAGAATTATGCATTCCTTCACATTATGTTAAGTTCATATCTCTACCAGAGCTTGTCCTAAGAAGATGGATAGAACAGTGTGACAGACAATTTTCCTAGCTTTCTGGTTATGAGACTATAATGAATATAAAGTATAAGTAGGCATGGAGGAAAGTAAGAAATGGAGGGATTTCCTTTGTATCCTGAAGTTTTCTAAGACAGGAAATCACTCAGTGAATGCCAAGATTATAAGCAAGTCCATCCGTTTGACTGTAAATCATATGAAGATCAGGCTTGAGTCTTTCTTCTTTGTCACTCTGTCTTCAGATTTCAACAAAGAATTTAGCACCTCACATCCTGTTGGTGCTCGATGATATTTTGGGAGGAGAGCAGGGATAGAGGCCTTGATCTGAGGTGGCTCTAAATTTATCATTGTAAGCAATTTTTCTTTTATTAAGTAGTTACTTCTCATGGTTATTTTCTGAAGGGAGGCATTCATAATTTGTATCTAGATAAGCATTCATATAATGCCCCACTGAAACTTCTATGAAAAGTGGCAAACAAAAAGCTATAGAGGTGTTTTGTTTTGTATCGATAGTATTGAGTTCATGGCCAGCGTTTGATAATTGGGTCATCTCATATGAAAAATCTAGATTCTGTCTAGGCTTAAAACATTAAAGATGCTGTCACACTGGGTATACATTGTAGCCAAACAGAAATCAGGACCTCTCCCACACCACGTTCCTCTGAAGCCAGCATCAGGCTCCCTAACCTGTCCAGCCCTGAGGACATCTGTGTTTTGGCCTCTGCTCTAGGCCACAGATGCTATTTGTGTAGGTGTATGTTTTGTTCACTACTTAGGGTTTAACTTGTACATACACTTTTTATTTTATGTGATTCACCTTCTTATCAGGTCTGGACCTGTTTGCTTCATATAACAGACCAAAACATCTTACAAAATAGAAGCTTCATAGGGAAATTCTAATCTTATTCTAACTCAGCAACTGAATGTAATGGATGGCATAATTACTGGGCTGGTTGACTGACTTCAAGTATTTTTGAAATTATTAGAAGGTAACATTGTCTTATTTTTTTGCCCCACAAAATCTCTTCTAATAAGATGAATCTCCAACTTTAAAAAATGTTTGTTTATTAAACCTTAAAAAGTTAAGTTTCTGTTTTTTGTTTTTATTTTTGTTTTTGTTTTTAAAGAGAATCCATGGATATACTCAACAATGTTTCCATGTTGATGTCAAATAACATTTTCTTACCTGGGAATGGGTAGAGTCACCAGAAGGGAATTTTTTATAAACCTATCATCAGCTTCAGTTCAGTGTTTAAAAAACTAAAAGGCCCTGTTCTAAAGTCACACATTTATATGTAAATGACCCTAAATCCTATATTTTACTTACAGGGTTAAATAATGTATTCTGTGAAATATTTTAAAAACTCAGGTGATCATGGTTCTGGGCATGAGGTACAATAGTCCTTTACCTTGAAGGTGGAGAACAGGAGACTTATCCTGTTTCTTGGGAGCTAAGCCTTTTACTCCTTGTATTTTCATTTAGCAAGTGAGTACCTCTCTACAGCTGCCACATCTGCTTTTTCTACTACATTGAATTCATGTTGCATTCAGCACTCCAATAATTTTCATTCCAACACACTCAACCTTCATGGACATTGGTTAAATGCCTATCAAATTTAAGTATATTTTAACAGACTAATAACTTCCTTTTCTATAATAGAATGTTTTAAAACACTTATATGGTGCTGAATAATTTAGTTCAGTTATATGATGACAAGACTAAACAAACTTTCTCCACAGTTCTGAGTTTTTCATTTCGTTACTTTGCTCTGAGCAAGCAAATAGAGATGAGCTATGAAATTTTAGGACTTTGCCTTGAAACACGATCTAAGTTGACTTATAAAATTTGAGATGTTGACAAAATGTGCAGTCAATAATCAAATAAATGCAGTTACTTCATTTTATGTCAACAGAGAAGGTGAAAAGTGCAACTTAACTGGCTTGGTAAGATTGGAAGGAGGGGCTGGGAACCTACAAGAGACAACAAAGAGATAGTTGGTAAGATTTAGTGGCTTGCTTCAGCAGGGGTGGTGAGAAGGCAGTGTGACAAAGTTCAGTCAGGTCAAACAAAGTGCAGAAACTTCCTCATACACACTGAAAGGAAGATTGTGGCATGGACATAAAATGTTCACATGTTGTAATCTAGAGACAGCTAATATGATAGTTGATGTGCTGTTTCTGTCTAATCCTGCTCTTTCTTTTGATCCAGGAAGTAGAGAAATCGCCTTGTCTCTCACGTACCAGGATGATATAATTAAAATAGGACATGTTTTTGAAGTGGGGTATTCAAGGGCTTCAAAGAAGGTGTAGAGTGTTTAGGATCAGCACATGTCTACTTCTCAAAGGCAGTTATGAGGACACATTTATTTAGCAAAGACATCCTTTTGAAAGAAGGGCTGCCTGGATAATGATAAATAGCATATATAATATCTATTGTGTTATATACATCATCCAAGATATATGCAGTTTACTCCCTGACCTAGATCTTGGGCAAAAATATGAGTCAATGTTTTTATGCCTTTTTAAAAGAACTTCTCTGGAAGATATCATCCAAATGGCAAAAGATACACAATTTTCATCTCCAAATTAATCTGTATCAGCACAGCACCATAAATGTAAATAATGAAATAAGTTTTCTTTTGTGAGGTAGAGCATTTGTTTCAGATGAGCTGATGTCTATGATTTTGCATATGTGGCTATTTGGCACGCTTTTTGTTTCTGACCCTATAGTTGACCTTGGAAGTGGCTTGCTTTAACCATGATGGATGTACCAAAAGATTTATTTTTGTCATCTAAGAGTTGAGTCTTAGGCTATTGAGAGCATAAAAACTGCTTATTGAAAAAGGCTTGGCAAACCTTTGCTTTCAAATAATCTTCCAGAAGCTCATCTAATTTTGCTAATTAGCAGGAGATAAAATATACCCACATTGTCCTTTTCAATGACTTGAACCCTTTGCCCTTCCTTGATGATAATAGTATTAAATACATATGTCCTTATTGCAATGAATATTAATTAGCATAAACTGAGAAGAAAGGATTTTGTTACACAACAATAACACTTTCATGAAATTAATGTTTAATTTCACATAAGTACTTTAATGTCCCTTCTGAATGGGTAGAAATAACAGAGGTAACATGATTTTAATTTGCTGATCTCCAAAAGGAAGTTTAAATAAACTCCGATTAGTGAAGTCTGATTTTAATAAATAATTCAAGAATGAAAGAACCATCATTTCTGTGGGAAGGAAGGGAGACCATTCAACTAGTAGTGACCTTGTCATTCAAAATTAAACTCTTTCTCTGAAACTAAAAATCAAAGCTTAAAAGGCCACTCTCGCCATAATATTTCATTAACTTTTTGAAATGAAATACCTATTGATTAGATTTTCTTTCAGATAATAAATTCTACATGTCTGCTCTGTCACTTCAATTACGGTATTTACTCGTACACAAGGAAAATGTTTTTACATCTGAAATTAATACACTTTTTCAAAACAACATACTGTAAAGGTTAAGGCAGTATAATTTTTTTTTTCTGTGAATAGAATATTGCCCCTTGTCCTTAAGAGCATCTATTCTTTCTCTTCTAATGTTCCACCTATGTTGTTTTCTACTTAGAGGGTTCTTTCTCTCCTCTACAGATCCTCAATGAAATCTTATTCATCATTCAGAGCTTAGTTCAAGTGTTACACCAGCATGATCCTCTTCAAGCTCTTTCCCAAGCAGAATACACTCTCCTCTTCCCTGGGCCTCCTACAGCATGGTCACTGCACACTGTAGACATGGTCCTTATGGCACCATGTTGCAGCAGTCCGTTACTGGCCTCTAGGCCACTTATGGCTCAACTTCTTCATATTTTCACCTCTAGTGCCTAGTCCAATGCCAGGCACATAGGGTTATTGGATTGAATATAGTCTTACACATTTGGGAAGCTAATATTTATTTTGATCCTTTGGTTTATATTTCTGCTTTGTGAAATCAGTGCGACTTCAGGGATCTTATCTTTTCATAGTTTACATGAAGTACCTCACATCTGGCAACTATCACCCCCAAACCCAGTCATAAATAACATTCAAAGTTGTTACTTTACTTCCTTTATTAATGAAAAGCTAAAAGGAGCGGCAGACTTTGTCAGCCAACTTCTAGAAAGGAAATATAGACCACTCAGACGTCAGAAGGTTGTATACGTTAGTTAATACAGTGCGCTCACTGTTCTTAAAGGATCAAAAACCAAGTTAGTAGTGAACTCAATTTTTCATATTCTCCAACAGTGTGTTAGTTTACAGTCAAGATTTGTTGGTGGTGGAGTTATAAAGTAGAACATGTTGGAGCTTTCCATGCCCATCAGACACATTTATCCTAAACTATCCAACAGTACTAAGTTTATCTTTAAAGTGGGGTGAATTGAATTATTAAATGCACAATAAGAAGTGCTGGTGAGGGATAGATTTTCTTTTTCAGTCATTATATCATGGTCCTTATTCAGTGTTTCTGAATCCTCTGTGGAGAGCAGAGTTTGTAAATATCCACTTGGCATTTGGCTATCAGAACAGTAACCTACTGGCCCAATGACCATCCCACCCAGATTCCAGTGGTTGCTAGAAAAAGTTTAAGGTTTATTTAGGCAAGTGAAACAAACTGGACCCTTTGTTGTGCTCCTATTTTGTGAATGGCCTACTGCCACACTGTTACTTTGGGGTACTTCTGTTCGCCTCCTGCCCAGAAGCCCAGTGATGACTTTTTACTATTTAGATAGGAGTTCTCAAAGCCCTGCTAGGTTACACTGTATGCTCTGGTATCGATTGTTCTGGATTTAGTGCTCTGCTGCCTGGAATATATGAGCTGTGTATAGTGCGAAGTGCTGTAATTAACTGTAGGAGCAATGATCTGCAAGGTAACTTTGATCCGTACCAAGTGTGGCTTGATTTTACTGGATGAGAGAGTTGGCAGTGAAGGGAGGAGAGTGGTGAAGAGGCTGTGGAAATACCCTCGGTGAAAAGTCCCTATCGTTGAACTTCTACCTGTCAGAACAAGTTCCTCCTGGCAAACCGCATTAATGGTGTGAGCCCCAGCCCATTGTCATTACCCTCTCTTTGCACCAGGAGCAGGAAAGTTCAGTTCTGAGTTTCTATCATGCTTAGTAATAACAGAGAATCAGAGTGAGGTGGAAGAAGAATCAGATTTGCATTAAGTCCCTTTTCTTCTACTCATTAGCTGTGGCTTTGGCACTTTGCCTATATTTTCAGAAGGTCAGTTTTCCCATTTGTCAAATAATAATCAAGTCTACATTCTACCCAGTGGGTTTCTTAAATGAAGTTTTGAGAAATGTTGTCTATAAAAATTCTTCAAAAACTGTAAAATATTTTTTGATGACAAATATTAACTATATACCGCAGAGTCTGTGCTTGAAATTCTCTAGCCACAAAAATGATTTTCTTAAAGGAGAAAAGTGTATCTCCCTTTCTCAGACTTTGACTATCCCTCTGCCTCTGACTCCTTCTGGGGTGGGTTGCTGTGAATGGAGCATAGATGCCACATCAGAGTGTGCATGGTTCCCTTGCCTGTAAATTGGGAACAATAACACCCACCTCGGAGGGTTATTGTGAGGATGAAACGACAATTTCTAAAAGCACAGAACACTGTGGGAGTTCAGTGAACATTAGTTTCCACACTCCTTCCCTCTCCACCCCAGGCCTCTACTCCAGTGAAATAAAATACTCCTTGTATAACTCAGGAAGCCCCAGGAACACATTCCTGCAAGCCATGGAGGAAATAAATACTTCCCTGTGTCCTTTTGGAGAGAGCAGGGCTTTGGCTGGGCTGATGTCATAGCTGTGCTCCTGGCTGCCTTTTGGTCAAAAGAAATTTCAGTGTGCTGAGACATAGCCAAGAAGACCTTTTTCCTATGCATGGGAAAGAAGACATTTTTTTGTCTAACCTCCAAGTCCTCCCTGCACAGATTACTGTCAAAACCAAGCGCCTTATTTATAAAAATGCCAACATGCTCTGATTATTTGGCGAATAACCATGCTGCTGTCAGTGCAGAACTACATAGAGTATAAAAAACAAAAACAATCTCCATTTTTATCATGCTTGTCACAGTTGGGAGGCCACGGAACAAGCATGCATTGTCTGAAGGAAGGGCTGCAGAGGCAACACTCAGGTCCTTCAGTGGCCTCCTAGGCAGAAGGACTGTGGTCATATTTGGTAAACAGTTGTATGTTCTTTTACTGAAAGACATCAGTCTTGCCATTAATTAATTTCTGGGTTCACTATTGAGATCTTGACCTATTGTTGTTCTTAGATAATCTTTCCCTTGTCTGTCTGTCTGTCTGTCTGTCTGTCTGTCTCTCCTTCAATTCATAGGCTCTTCAATATCTGTGTACTTCCGTGATACAGAAAGGTAGATCCAACAGCTATGAGACAAAGGCAATTCAGAGTTCACTGGTGAATTTCTAATGACTTCATGTTTCACTGTGGGAGCAAGGGGATAAGGAGGTGATGACCCTTTATTGAGCATTTGTTTCTGAATTCCTCAAGTGGTTATTTCTCAGGTCAAGCTTGATCCTAAGGACAGTAGTTCTTCCTGTCTTGGTTGATGATGACTCTACATGTCCTGGGCATACTAGGTTGGACCCAAAATATTATGTTTTCCCTGTAGAATCATTTCTTTTTATTTTTTTTATAGCATGTTCCATCATTTTATGAGCTTCCTGATGAGTGAATCTAGTTATCAAATACCTTTAGTAGCTGTTCACTGGCATTCTCTATTTTTAAGATTTTTTTTTCTCTAGAATGGTGAAATATTCTTTCAGAAAGAATTAATCATATGAACTTTACTTCTTGAAGCTGGACCTTTATCAAGTTGTTCAGTTGATTTCCCTCTGGTTTGTTGTGGTCAGCTTGGGAGAAAGAGCTTTCAAGGGATTTTTAAAGAGGAAGCTCCTTATGCCTAGAGCTTATTGAGAAATTAGTGTAGTAAGCTGTGGAGGGGGAGGACACATGGATAAGGGAAGTAAAGCAGTATACAAAAGACAAAGCCTTAGCTCCTTCATGTAAAGGTAAGACAAGATTGAAGCTTTGCACCTAATCTCTACTTCTGTCAGATAGGTGTTACCTTTATACCTCTATTGGCAGGTTTCATCCCATTTCAGTAGAGAGTGGAGAAAAAAAATATTTGGGTCCAGATAACAGTAGGATTAGAAATACTCTCAGTACCACTTTGGAGGAAGCACACAATAAACCCAGCTAATCCTTCTGCAAAATCTAAGTGTTAGATTGCACTGCCAGAAAGTGTCTTCTTATAGCTCAGAAATAAATAATTGTGCTTATAGGGGATGATGCCATGGGTGGAAAGATCAATATTATTTCATAAGGTCATATAAACAAAGTTGAAGATATTTGGAAAAACTGGTTCTTAATAATTCCAACTCTGGAAGGACAGCCTTGAAAACTGGAAAAAAAGAATCTTCATTTTCTCCCTGTTTTTTTGAAAAAGAAATCCAATTCATTAGTTGGGTACTGAATTAAGATAACTATTAAGAGTGTATTTACTCTTTCCTTCTAATTATATATTGTCTGTGATCTCTTCTTCTAGCCCCACACCTTGTATTCTAACACTCACCTTCTTCTCGCACCTTGCTTGACTGTTCTCCAAGGCTTCCTTAACCACCCTCCACCAAACGACATGTGGACCCATTCCATCTCCCTGGAAAATTAATTGCCCCACTCTTGAGACTTTGCTTAGCTGCCTACTCGCCTGTGACACATTTTCTGATCAGATCAAGCCAATTAAACCAGATTTAAACTCAAACTCTACTTTTGTCTTCAGTAGTACTCACTCTACTCCATTTACCATTTCATGGTTTATTTTTAATTTACTGGTTTATAATTTCTTTTTTTATCCAATGAGCTTTACTTCTTGAGCATAGAACCCATAGACTGTATGTTTCCCCAAAGGCTCAGGTATAAAGGGACTCAGCAAATATCAGCAGTGACTGCAGATTTCTCATCAAATTACTTGTCAGGTTGTTTACAAGATTAGTAAAAATATTTAAATATATATGTTTATATTTTATATTCTCTCTATATTTTTGTTTATCTGTATGATTATATATAATTATATGTATAATTTCTGATTTCAGACTTCTTATCAAATTAATTATCAGGATTTTATAAAATAAGTGAAAAAATTCTATAGAATATAAACTTACATATACATACATACATACATACATACATACATACATACATACATATATAATATTTTAGTGATTTCCTAAACAACCTGACAACTAATTTGATAAGAAATCTATGGCTCAGGGGCACTAAATCACCTAAAAGAAAATGACCCACATGGGTCATTGTGAGGGGATTTGACAATGGGTATGTGTTTTAAAGCTGGCGTTTCATATTAGCTAATATAACCATACCAAGGTAGAAAGGCGGTCATATTGCAATTCTACAGACATTTGCTGAGCCCCTTTATACCTGAGCCATTGGAGAGGATGTATAGTCTATGGGTTCCGATATATATATATATATACATACATACATACACACACATATCTATTATCTATTATCTATTATATATTAAAATTTCAAAATGAATAATATGTGGCCAATAAAGAAAGAAAATGCACTGAATTAATTATATTGACTATGCTTTTCAAATTACAACTTGCCTAGAGAAATTCTTGAACATTTTCTCAAAAGTGAATATCACATGTTTTCTTGTTGGACAATCTCATGCCCTTTCTTCACCCATGGCCTACCACCTTCCCCTATCCCTGTCCCCCGCCACCATCTTATGATATTTGGTGCACTAAACTGTTAGTTTTCCAAAAAAGGGGTATAGCTCATTTTTAATCTGTGTCTGGCACATGGGAAAGAGTTAAACTTTTTATTCCTCTTACTCCTACCAACTATGTATCTACTCAGATCCCACTTTCTCCTTCTTTAGGGATCTTCCTCCACTAGTTCTTCTTTCCTTTTCTTTATCTTCAACATCTCCCTTTATCCTAAGAGTCACCAGACTCTCTGGTTGGCCTGGGAATATTCCAGTTTACTCTTATTGTCCCAACATAATTATTAGTAACAATCACTTTCAATCTCAAAAATGTCTGTTTTGGGTGATATATTGTCCTATTTATATCTGACCATGACCTTCAGCCATGCAGTTGCTCAAACTCTCCCATACCAAAGACACCCAGGAGACACACACATTCCAAAACCTATGCCCAATCCCATATTTCTCTGTCTTTGCTTCACAGCCACATTTTTGAAGGTTTTGTCCATATCTATTTTCTCCATTTTTTTGCCTACTCTTATTTCTCTACACAGTTGTTCTTGTCTTCACTATGCTTCTGAAACTACTCTAGTGAGGGTCACTCAGCGACCTCCTGCTTGCTAAATCTTTTAAACATGTAAAGGGTTCTGGTTAGGTCATTTACAAGCTTTTTTTTTTTTTCCTGTCCTGAGGTGATGTTGTACTTTTGAAATATCTCTTGACTCTCATCTTTTTAAACAAGACAGTTAATTTGTTGAGGTTCTATCACCCATGTGCTCATAATCAAGTTACTCATGTTATGTATTTTAACACACTCAACAGCTCTGTGAGGTAGATATCATTTCCTCATTTTGACATAAAGCAAGGGAAACATTGAATAACTTTCCTACTTTTTCACAACTAGTGAAGGATGCAGCTGAGATTCTAATTTCCAATATGGATCTTATTTTCCCACTACACTATTTTATCTTCCTTCTTCCCAACCAAATATTAATAGCTGTTTCTATATGATCCATTCATTGTAGATACTAAAGACTGGTGATCTGATATTATTAAAATGTGCAGATTTTGAAAATTAGACCCACTAAGAGTTAAGTATTGTTCTGTAGAATATACCTGGGAGTGGTGACAGTTATGGATGTTTAAATCAGGAATAAGGGAAGTGGCTGTTACTATATAAGTGGTGAGTTTCTGGATTTCAGTAAAATAAACCAGGATTTTGTTTCTTGAAGTAATTATACTCTGGAGAGAGTAAAGAAAGATGGAGACAATTATGAATGACCTTGCATATCTGAGCTGTTGAGAACTTCTGGACCAGTGGCTGATGTTTTCATAGCCTTTCAAGTGAAATCTTTCAGTGAAATCTCAAGCCACAGATGATCAATTGACAAAAGGAATTCTTTTCCAAAATATTAACCTTAATTTAAATGTCATATAATGATTGTCATTTTAACAAATAAACACATATTCTAATACTGTTTAACCTTTCCAAAAATTGAATCAAAAACATTTTTAATATCATTTAATTTTTTAGGTACTACATTTGAGTGTTATCATTCCAATGACTTGTTTAACTTTAATGTGAGAATTGGTAGAGAGTTTCTATAAAGCAAATCAAACTTTTCTAACAGATTAAATCAGTAATATTGTTGATATCACTCAAACCCTCATCCCTGGGCCCTGTCTCACTGAGCACAATAGTAACTGAAGAGAACTGTTCAATACATTCTTTGTAAGGTCTTGACACTGGGGAAAAGTTAACTCTATTTCTGTATCTCTGGGATCATGCCCTTTGTAATCTAGTTTGTTAAATGTCATGACTGCTAATGTCATGAGAGTTCTAAGATAGACAGATATAAATGAGGATAAGGGGCAGGATTTTTTTTTCTTTTTTTGACTACTGAAATGTATAATAATGAAGACTTGATTAAAATTATATTTCTTCTATGTGAAAAATGTTTGACAAATGTGAATACACATGGAACCTCCTATCTATGTGACATTTGTGCCCTATGCTTCATTTTACAGAGCCCTAGTTACAAAATAATATCATCAAACTTTGTTGATGTGTAAGCTACAAATGCATGTCACTCATGGAATTAAAAGATTTTAAGTTCATTGAGATGTCCTAGGAAACTGTTTTTTTTCTTTTTTTAATAACGAGACTGTTTAATATTTGGGTGTTTCTGGCAGGCAGCGTGTGTACTCTGCCTTCTCGTTTAGGGCCACCACCTTTTTGCAAGATGTGAGGGATGGGTTAGCTCTTCTGTGTTGTTTTTGAGCTGTATATTTGCTTAGCAACTTCATTCTCTGAATAGTTGTTGAAAGAACAGAAGTTTGTAAATTATACAACACTAAACAGTAGATGCTATCCATGGCTTTTAGCCCAGACCTTGTCAAAAAGTTTTTTATTTCCTGGTTAGGCGGTAAAATGTACTGTAAATTACAGAAGTACAAGGATTTCTCAGTTCAAATGTATTGTTTCTTAATTAGTTTCTAAAACTCTAATTAAGAAAGTTCAAGCTCTTGTTGAATATGGGAAAATAATTATGGATCGAAGAATAAATGACTTTCATCTTAAAAATTTGGGTTTATATTTGACCTTACCTGTGTTAGGCAATTTACAATGTCATGAGGCTATGTCTGATGATGACATGTGTCTATAACAGAAATAGCAAATTGATTTAAATTCTGTGCTCATTATCATCTATTGTTAATGTCTGTTTGTAGTAATATGTTATGAAGGATTCTGAAGCTCTATTCTGGCTCAGTGAGAATTTGTTGAAATCAAATAATAATAATTGCTATTGATGCTAGAGGGACACAGGATAGTATAGGGCTATGAATTTTTATTCCTAACATGTACATATCCATAAAATTTGTCCAAAAACGTAATATACAAAGACACACAGGCTCTTAGCTTTCCGATAACTTTTCTTCTGTCAGTAAGGTGGCTGAATTCTTCTCTTTCCTATCCGTTCTCAGAAGGAGACAGAACATCTCCAGAAAGGGTTTCTGTCTGTGTACTTTGGTTTCCAACTTGTGAGCACAAATGTATTTTAAAAAGAATAAACAGTTATATCCAAATGAAGTGTCAAAAGAGCAGAACAGGACAGCGTGAGTCTTGGATGAGTGTCTGGGTCCCATCTGCTTCACATTCAGGTCCCTGGGGTCAGGGAGCACAGAGCTGATCCCGGTGGCTCCTCATGTCTCCCTTCTCGGTTTTCCTCTGGACTTGGCTTGAGAAGTCTGGGAGATGTGAGAAAGCCTTGTCAGCTGGCTCAGATTTCACCCTGGTCTGAATATCCTGATTACAAAAGCTGCTTGGGCAAAGAGGAGATGAGCTAAGGGGGTAAGAGTATGGGAGGGTCTGGATTTGAGGCTCAGCAATCCACTCACTGTGTGTTTTAGTAAATTATTCAGTGCCTCAGTTTCCCTTTTTGTAAAATAAGGGTAATAGTAGTTGTGAAGAATTATAGGCATGATAACTATAGGGGGCTGTACAGTGGTTTTTACATAGTAAATGCTCAGTAAATACTACCTGTTGTTACTACTAAAATATTCAACAATAGAAGAATAAATGTTGCTATAAATATTCCAGAATTCTCCAGCTTTTATTCCTAGGATTTCTGAATTAGGTGCTTTGTAAACAATTCCTTTAATGTCCCTTCCTTGTGATCTTTTCCTCTTCCTCCATCACTGCCACGAATGCTTTTTGCTTTCTCCTCATTTCTTCTTCTGTATTTTCCCCTCTGCTTCTGTTTCATTCCCTTCTTTTTTCCCCTCTTCATTTCCTTCTTGAACATTTTTTTACTATCTTTTTTCCATTCTCTTCTCATGTCTTTTTTCCACACTTCCCTATCAAAAGGTAATTGTGAGAATTATTAAGAAAATGCCAAGAGAGAATGTAAAAAGAAATTGCAAAGCAGTAATTGTAACTTACTAAACAGTAATTTCAATTAACAAATTACATTGGTAGTGTTATGTTAGAGAACGTGGATGAAGGCATTACCTATGAACTATGCATGTTTCATAAATTCCATTTTCTCTTAACCCACCCAGCTCTAGAGATAAATGATTATGGATGAACTTATGGTTGAGAACTTATTCATTCATTTATCTGTAAACAAGTGCTAAGTATATGCCAGTAATTATGCAGGAGTTTGTAGGGAAACTATTCACTATTCAATGAGGTCAGTTCATGCTTGGCCCACTTTAGGAGGTGATCAGTAAAATAATTGTGGAATGAATGGCCAGAGCAGAGAAGTGACCAAGTAGGGCTGACCTGATGAAGAAGACAGAAAGGAGGTAGCTTTGGATATTCTAGGAAACTGGAACTAAATGTGTATGGCGGATCACAAAGAAATAGAATGCAGAAATAAAATGGGATTGGATCACAAAGAACATCATATTCTAAATTAATTATGTTAGGTTCGGATCTAGTAGCAGATAGACCCAAAAAGTTTTTTGGCTTAACAAAACAGATGTTTATTTCTGGGTCAGTGATTGTCCTGATCGGTTGTCCTGGCTCAGTAGTCTTAAACAGTTTGGCCCATCATTTATAAACACTCTTTAACATATACCCTCAACTCATGTATATCTCAACTGGCCAGTCCCAAACCCAAGTTAAATCCAATTCTCCAGCTACTCTTGCCTCTATATCATTCCTAAACAACTATTGTCTTAGTCCATTTGGGCTCTTATAACAAAATAGCACATTCTAACTAGGTCCTAAACAACAGAGATTTATTTCTCATGTTCTGAAGGCTGGCAAATCTAAGATCAAGGCACTGAAAGATTCAATGTCCAGTGAGGGCCTGCTTTCTGGTTCATAGTTGGGCATTTTTTCTCTGCATCCTCACTTGGATGTAGGGTCAGGAAAGCTTTCTGGGGCCTCTTTTATAAGAGCATTTAGTCCATTCATGAGGGTTCCATACTAATGACTTAATTACCTCCCCAAATCCCTACCTCCATATACCATCACTTTGGGGATTAAGCTCCAATATATGAATTGGGAGGAAGTGTCATAAACATCCACTCTATAGCAAGTATTTATACACACACACACACACACACACACACACATGCACACACACATCTTCTATTTCCTTGTATCCAATACCTCATCTCCTTTTCCCTATCATCCAGTGGCTATATTTGTTATTTCACTAAGATAAGAATGTCCACATGCCACATCACCAAAATTGATGAAGCCTCCTATATCTGTCACCTCTCCTGTCCTGTTACCCTGTGCCATGTGTCCTGGCCCCAATCTAAGGTGAACTCATTCCTTTGTGCACTGGATTTTACCCTTTCTAATCTACCTACAGACATACTCTAGCATCTATCCCCTCTCTGCAGCATCACCAGATTTTCTCTCATTTTTTATCATTTCTATCAATGTATAAATACACTGTAAATTTTTCATCTTTAGAAACAAACCTCTTTCATTTAACATTCCAGTTATTGCATTATTTCTCTGCTCTTCTTTAGAACAAAACACTGTAATCTAGTTTCTCTTTCTCCCTCATTCTTATGTCATATCACCAAAAAGACTCTCTTGTTAAGACTGTCAGCGATCTCCATATTGCATAATCCAGGGGTCAATCCACAGACTTCATTTTATTCAATTTACTTCTAAAATTTGACTTAGTTAATCATTTCCTCTTTTTCAAAAAGCTCTAGTCACTTGAATTCTTATGAATGGTTTAATCCTGCTTCTCTCCTTGCTTCAGTGGTTGATCCTAAATCTCTTTTGCTGATACTCGCTAAGTACTAGAGCACCTGAGACCTCTTCTCATTTCTGTTCATACACCTCTTTTTGGACAGTGATCTCTTTCAATCTCACAGCTTTAGGATTAGCCCTATCTGATGACTCCTATTTTCTCTTCATCCCAGACCTTTCTTTAACTACATCCTTCAAGATCCAACTTTCAAATGATATCTCCATGTAGATGTTCAACAGACATCTTACTATTAACATGTCAAAAATTAAACTGTTTATTTTTTCCCTCCCTTCCCAAATTTTCTTCTTCTATACTTTCCCCCATTCTCTCAAGTGCTCAGGTCAGAAAAAAAAAACCTTGGAATCATACTTGTTTCTTCTCATTCTCTCATACCTACATCTAATTAATCATTAAATCACATCAGTTAATTTATTCAACATATATCAGAATCCATTTGCCTCTTGCCACCTTCTTTATATTGTCCTAAATCACCACCACTTATGCGCTTATGAAAATAATATATATATATGTAATTGGTCTCCTTGTTTCACCTCTGTTGTACTATAATCTATTCTCTCTGTTGCAGCCAAGGTGCCTGATTATAAACCTAAGTTCATTCTTCTGCTCAGAACTTCCAGTGGCTTCTCAATGCACTCAGAGTAAATGAAAAGTCCCTACAAGACTCATAAGGCCCCGAAGACCCCCAACTGGTCTGACCCCAGCTTCTCTCTTTCCACCTCCTCTGTCTAATCAGCCACAGTGGTTACCTCACTTCTCAAACTCTCCAAGTAGTTCTTACCTCAAGCCCTTTGAGTTTATTTATTTTTTTAAAGTGGCTATTTCACCTTAAACTGTGGAATCAACTTTTCCTGACTCATAGCCCTTTTCTTTTTCCTTTTTTTTTTTTTGACTACCTGTAGAACTCATGAAAAAGTCATGAGCTTGCCTTTTAGCAAAGTATTTCTTAGAGTGCATTGCTCTCCATATCTGTCCAGTTTCCATTTTTTAATTTAGGGAAATATAATTTGTGAAAAACAAAAGTACAAAAAAAAAACATAAAATGTAAAAGAAACATTTTTTTTCCTTTAAGGCTTTTGACTTGATCAAAAAGACCAGGAACCAGATGAAGCCATTTCCTGTATTATATAAACTGTGTCTCAAGAAGAAATATGTTTGCACTGTACAGGAAAGCATGGCATTGTCTCCAGTGCCATTTGACATTTCTTGCTCTATGAGGCATTTGATATGTGCACTACATGCTAATCATTTAGGGAAGTGTGTCAACTTTGCTTAGATAGGTATAGTATTCAAATTTTAAGACAACTATTCAAAATTGGGATATTTTCAGCTATTTGTTTATTTTGAGAGAAAGCTCCATTTAAAGAAAGTCTCACTGTGGTTGGATATTTTGAACTCTCCATGGTCTTTGTATAAACTCACCAAGCTTTTCCCTTGTTATATCACAATGCAAACCTTATTATTCATTTTCCTGACAAATATTTTCCTTTCCTAGGCAGAACTGGAAATTTGCTTGTAGTAACTGGCATAACTAGATGTTCTTACTATCCAATGCACAAATCTCTCTAATGTGCTAGCTATACCCAAGAACTCGTATATTTTGATACTATGATCTTTTTTTAGAGTTATTATGAAGAATAGCTTTAGAATATGATATGACTGCCACTACTATAGCATGTGACAAATAGTAGCATAGTTGGCAAGAAATGTAATATCTGTTTTTCCATGGCTTTCATTTTTTGATATTACTATATCATTTCAACTAGATAGCTTCATTTATAATTTAATTTATCATTCAGTTGGTAATTTTCTTGTGCCTACTGCATGCAGGACCCTGGGATAGAGGCTGTAGGTCATATAAAAAAGCATAAACTCTGACCCTACTCTCAGCCAGTCTAAAATCCTTTTATGGAAATAAGTTTTGAGGAAAGGAATATAGCTATATCTTCTAGAAGAAAAGGAGGAGTAAGAAAAAGGAATAAGTTACCTTGTGTGTATACGTGCATCGTAAGTAACTAATGCTGAGGAGATTGTAGATTGATTAATTATTAACTGGCTATGGAAAAGGCATTGAAACTAATGCATAAAAACAATAATTATTAAAAGCATATTTTTAAACAACAATGACAATAACACACACTTTCTGAAAACAAAGTAAACAATGAAAATCCTTGTTAAGAAATTTTCCTAGCTAATCACTAAATGATATTGTAATGACTTTCCAGAATTAATGGGACTTTCCAAAATGCTGATGGTAATTTTAAGGATTACTCTTTTTGATGACACAACTTGCTCTAAAACAATTAGGTTGAGATACATGAAATTGCCATTTTGTGAGACATAAAGTGTTGAGTATCAGCATTTACATATCATAAAGATACAATGTCATTGAGACATTAAAATTACAGAGTAAGAGGTATGTTGGTTTTTAACGAGAGAAAAGGGTCTAAAGCACTCACCTGTCGTTCATTTGGAATGACTTCTCTTAACCCTGATGTATAGTATATCTGGGGTGTTTAGTTTTGCCTTGTGGTGATCATTGTGGCTGATTCTATGGCTCTTTTCATAGAATCACATAATATAATGGGGCTGCAGACATCATTAAGCTCACATCCTCACTATGCAGGTAAGGAAACTGATGCTCAAGGTGACTAAATGACAGCTTTGGTGGGAGTCATGTGCTAGCACAATGGGTGGCAAGACTCATGTTCTGGACTCTCAGGTTGTTGCCTTATCTTTTATATCATGGTGCTCTAACAAAAATTCAAGGTGGCTACACCAAATTTTGGTATCAGTGGTTATATGTGTCTAGGATAAGATCTGAGGCAGTTGTGGGAATAAGACCAATTCTACTATTTGTTATAAAAAGCCACAAGAATCCCAATAATAAAATAATTTATATTTCTTTTGCAATCTATATCCTATAGCTTTCTGTTTCTCTTTATAGGTATTTGTCGTTGATTTCCAGATAAAGTTAATTCTTGGAAGAGAGGGTTGGAAAAGACATGAGAGTATGATGATATCAGTAGTTTATGCTGCACTGTTGATATTATTTAATATATTTTAAATGTTGTATCAAATTCTCTGATATTTTTGAGAGGGTTAAAATATATATATATATGTATGTATTTTTATATTGACTTTCAAGATTGCTTTAACATTTTGTAATTTAAACTAGCACATGTCATTCAAGCTATTTAGTATTTCCTCACAAGAATGTACTGTTGACTTATTTGAGAATATTAAGCAGAATTCCTTTCATACTATTATTTTTTAGGTCTTGCATGTTTGTAGAGTACTGTTTCAGGGGAATTCCTTTGGTAGTTTTTATTGAGCATCAGAAAAAAATATTATTCTTGGCTTCTGTCCTGATTAACCCAGACATTTTAATGTGTGTTATGATGGGTTATTTGATGGATAGTCACCTGTACCCTGTAGTCAACTAAAACTTGGCTACTTGAGTTAAACCTTAGTGGCTGTGTGTCATAATTTCCCATCTTTTGTTTGATTAATACTTCCTTTTGACATCTGAAAGGGAAATGTCTGGAGTGTCCTTCGATATACAGCCATGCTCAGGATGAGAAGGAAGACGTGTCTTTTACAGGGAGAGAATTCACAAAGTTGATCATAACAAGTTTGTTCAGGACAAAACATCAGACACCTCCCTTTTTTAAAAGGAAAGAAGAAATAAACACTTCATTCATACTTAAAAGTGTTTTTTCCTAAAATTTTATTGACTTAGTATCTTTATTTAGATTAAAAGTAATAGCATGTGCAGTAATATAAGTTAAAGAATATTCTTAAACAACAAATGACAAAGGACTTTAGTTACAATGCATGAAAGTTCCATGCAGGGGCTTAAGATTAATAAATATATTGTTAGATGTCATGCAAAAATATGTAATTCTTTCTTGCCCTTTATTTTTCAAGAGTATATGAAATATTTGTTATACCTAGAATAGCCTTTGTGTACAAAACCACGACTTTCTTTAACACATAGAAATTTTTAAAGAATCCTACATCCCCACTTTTTTTTAAAAGGGGTGAAGGATTCCTTTTATAGATCAATTTATATAATGTGTCTCACTGCATCTGTGAATATAAATATTCAGAAAATGTCTAATTAAATATCAGTGTTTACATAGGTAGAAAATATTAATTAATTTGCTTTATTTAATGTTCACCGAGCCCTTTGAGTCCATCTGTAGGTGTAGCAGCTGTAGGAAGATGAGTTAAAAAGACCCAGCACGTGCTCTCTTGGAGTTTATCGTCTACTGAAAGAGATAGTCAAGGAACAAGTATATAAATTAACATATAATTACAACTTGTGATCTGTTTGATAAAGAAGTAACAGAGGAGAATCTACTTTGCCACGAGATGGCATTTGAGGAGAGGTGGGGAAAACATGGAAGAGAGAGGAAGAGTAGTCTAGTGAAGGCAAATAATGTGGGGTAAATGCCTGAGGTGAGAAAGAATTTGGTTAATTCATGAAACTAAAGAAAGTCAGGAACATAGAGAGGGAGAAGCTTGAAACAAGGTGAGCTAGAGAATGAGCAGGGCCTCATCTGGCCCAGCTCACAAGCCAGGACAAGCTGTCTGCATCTTATTAGAATTGTAGTGGCGCACGAGAATGTAGGAGCAGTGCTTGTCTATGGAGGTGGGTGGAATTAGGTAAATGGGAATCTAGGGTGGTAGCAAGACTTTACACTATCTTTTTTATGCTCTTTATTTATTTAGAAATATATGAATGTATTACCTTTTAATAATTAAAATTTTAAAAAATTAATGGGAAGACAGTTTTAAGTCAGGATGTATCTTAACATGATTCTGCTTTTAAAAGATTACATTGGCTTCTACGTAAAGAATAGTTTGGATGGGGCAAGATTAGGAGTGGAAGATTGGAGCATATTCTAGGGAAGTGATGAAGTAGATGGGACTAAAATGATGGCAGTAAAATGGAGAAGAGAAGAAGGATCTAAGATTTATTTGTGAGAGAGAAAGAAAAGCTAAAAATTATGGGTAAGATGTTAAAAGTAAGGAAAGCAGGGTGAAACTAAGGTATTGCAGCCATGTCCCACGATATGGAATCTCAGAATATAAACCAGTTTGGGGAGGATAAGTCAGAAATTTTCTTTATACATGGTAAGCTGAATATGGCTGTGAAATCCCAAAGAGGAGCTAGTAAGTGGGCAGTTATATATATTAGTTTACACCTAAGAAAGAGGTCTGGGTTGGGAGACATCAAATGACATATGGAATTTAAAGCTTCCATGGTATATGAGCCCCAGGTCTTGTCCTCATTTGAGGATGAAAAAGAAAGAGGAATCCTTAAGTAGTCAGAAATACAAAGCAACAGGCAGAAAACCAGGACAGGGAGGTATCTCAGAAGCTAAAAGCATTTCAAGCAGGGCAAGAATCCAGATGACTCTAGTTCTAGTCTGGATTTATTCACTTCTTATTTTTGTTTCACACAGGTCATCTAACTTCTTTGGATTTTTCATTTTTCATCTGTGAAATTTATCTGTCTCATAGCTTAAGGTGGTCAATGTGGAGAAAATAAATCAAATTAATGTTTCACATATTGATCTACTTATATGGTACATATTAATCTATAAAAATCTATTATACTTATTATATAATCTACTATAATTATATAAAGGCAGATGATAAAATGAATTTCTTTATAACCTTGGTAATGCCTTGCTTAAAACACTTGTGCATTAGTGGAATAAAAAATTTAAATCAGAATTAGATTACAAGTAATATTGAATTAATATATTTACTTGAAAGAATTGGAGGGGTATATTTATAAAGATATATTTATAAATATATATAAATATTTATATATTTATAAAGGAAAAATCTTTAACCAAACTGGAGTATATTGTTTGAAATCAAAATACGTTGTTCCATATTTGTTAACAACTAATGTGTGTCTAAGTGGAGAGACATCCCTAATAACTATGGTTGTTTTAGAGTTAAAGTAAGTCATTGCAAAGGGAAAAAGAAAGAAAAAAACCTTTACACACTTTGTTAAAACAAGAACAAAGAGCCCATGGAAAGTACCAGGTGTGACATGGAAAAGATAAGGAACAAACTCTTCTGTGTACATATCACTCTAAGATTATTTAATGACTCGAAAGATGACCTCCACCAAAAGGTGTGGCATGAAAGTGAGCATGAAATAGAACACTAATCATATATTTCAGCAACTCTGATTTCCAGTGGGCAGGGCCTTGGTGCTTACAGTCAAGGTATCCATTGTAAGGCAGGTTTATTTCTTGCATAAGTTTACCAGTATCCTGGAAGCCCTGGTTACTGGCAAGGAACTCTCTGCCTCGTGCCCTCTATGTTTTTTCTTTCATTCTCCGCCACTATAGAACTCAAATATCTGGTCTCAGAATTCTGAAGTGCTTTGGGCTTTCTTGTGACTTTTTCTTTTAGCCCCCACTATTAGGTAATCATTTATTAGTCCTTGCCTTGTAATTGAGATGCAAGTTATAATTCCCCTTGGCTTTAGAGATGACTTGTTGCACCTACATTTTCCACCTCCTTATATCATGAGATTAAAGCATTAAGGGAGCACAAGTAATGTAATAAAATCTAGAATTAATTAACCTCACTGAAGATGATTATATTATGAATTAAGTTGCTCTTTCTTAGAGTGCACTGTAACTACCACAATAAATAAATGTATAAAAATGTAGTTTTCAAGGGGTTTAATTTTCAAAAGAGCCTTCAGCAATTCTATTAATATTTATTGAGCCCTATTGGTAACATTTGTATCTAACCTCATTCATTCTGATTAGAACTGTAAATTTATTGGTGACAATAAAAAAATCATAAGGCCTCCCACATAAGATCTCATTGTAATAAACATTTATTGAGAATCAACTATGTACTAAGAACTGTAGCACAGTAGCTGGCACATAGGAATAACTTGGTACAAGCTCCAGGAGAGAATTTGGCTGGGAAGAGAGAGAAGTTTTTATAAAAACTAACTATAAGATAACATTTTAAGAGACAAGATAGAGGAAAGTATAAAGAAATATAGGAAAAAGAAAAAACATCAAAGTATGTTTGCAATCATATAAATAACTAAAGATTCTCTTATTTTATATATTTTTTATCATGGTAACAAAATATTTTCAGGATTATCTAACTATTTAGAGGACTGAGTAGAATGGTGAGAAATATTCTATACAACATTGGTTCAGGTATCTTGCCATCTTATACTCTGTGTAGCTCAGTAATTCTTGTTTAGAATATGAGGAAATTACTTTGACTTCTGAGTAGCCCAGCAACTTTCATCACCATTAATTCATATTAGGTCATTTATATTCAATTTATATTTTCATAAATTTTATTATAAATTATATTTTCATAAATTTTATTATATTTTCATAAATTTTATTAGTTGGCTCCATCCAGAAAAATAAGGTTGGAATAACAGGAGCTGAGGATACATAATGGGTTTTATATGTGTCAGCTTGGCTGTCTTATTCTTATAAGAACAAAAGACAAAGTAAGTTAACACTAAAATAAATTTTTTAATGTTAAAACTCCAACTGAACAGGTGATGTAAAGAGATGTATGAAAATAGTTTAAGATAGAAAATTATTGTAAAACATTGAGGTTGTCATTAAATGAGCAACTGACTCGACCATTACAAATATTTGCTGAGCCAAATATTATATTGATTATTTGATTCAACTGATTCATCGGGGGTGGGATGACTGGAAAATTCCTCTGAAACTTATCTGTCATGCATGAAAGGTGATGAAATTGCTTTCATTTAGCAAACATGAAAGTAATTTCATTGCTTTGTAGACACTTGGGCTTAACGTTCATATTTTTTGAAAGCAACTATAATTCTCCTGGTGACTCCTCTTGATAGCCAGCAGTGTCTGATCTCCTTGGTTAGAAGCTGATCCTTTTCTTCCTGAGAAGGTACTTTTCGTCATTCAATAAATATAGCAAAGAGGAGAGAGAAGAAAAACTCCAAACTAAACCAATAAATAAAATCATTTAATGGTTTAGGAATATTGAAGTAAAATGGCAGAGAGTGAAGAGCATAAAGCTTTCTAGTTGATAGATTTATGACATTGAAAACATGGTGTGATTCAGATTATTTGAAAAAAAAAAATAAAGAGGTTAGACAAAATCATGATTGCCAACTTCTAGCCTGTAGGCTGCTTCTCGCAGATGTGATATTCAGAAAAAAAAAAAAAAGAACTGAGTTTGTATGTCTTAAAAGTGCCATGTATTTTTTTAGTTTCACACAGACTTCACCACTCCCTATTATCTTACACCTGACGCTTCACATTTTTACACTACCTGTCCTGCCACAAAGGCCCCAGAGATCACAATACCTGGTGTGAATGACTTCCAATGTATCTTCACTTCTAGTGTTATATGGGTCTGTAGGCCAGGCACAGAATTAGCATTTAGTCAATATAAACATATGTTGACCAAATGAGTAAACAGTAGTGGGAAAAATATATAATTATTTTTAACCATATTTCATGAGTGCAATTTTGTTTTAAGTCAGTTTAGTTAGGTATTGCATGAATTCAATTTTCTGAAAATGCTATCAATGTGTGCCATTGAATGGAGAGGAGGGAATAGCAAGGAGCTTTCTAGTTCCCTGGGGAGAGGGAGAGTTAGACTTTTGATGACACTGCAGACTATTTGACTTGGAATTTACTAAATATAGGAAGTTTCTTTTTTTTCAGTATTTTGACAGGCAATCTGAAAACCTTTTTTACCCATACTTGTGAGTAACCTATTATACATGTGTTCGTTTCTTCTCCACCCCCATTTTCACTCTCCTCAGAACAATTTTTTTTGTCAGTCTAATTGCTGACATGAGTTAAAATAATATTACTGTTTTTCTTGTGAATTTTTTAGATGATCATTGTCTCAAAAAGTTGTAATATGTATGAGTCCTTGAATATGTGCTACTTCTCTTCAAATGAGAAATATTAAAAATGTAGGAATACTCTGAAAGAGGCTCCCTCATTGTGTTCAGGTTGTGGTTCTATTAAAAAAAGCTAAAAGAAGGTTTTAGGCCAGTTCTGTAGAATCTTGATTGATTCTAAATCAAAAATTTTTTATTCATTTTAATAAATATTTATCAAGTATTCATTACATGCTAATTGTATGAATTCACCAGATTTCTTTTTCTTTCAGTTTAACAAATATGACAAAAAAATGTTTAAGCTAATAGGAAAGGGCATGTGAAACAAACTGCAATTTTCACAGCAGTAGGTGTTGCCACCAGGGCATTCCTTGTCCCTGTGCTTGGCCAAGAATTGGCAATGTGCAGGGACTGACCTTGGAGCATTGATTATCTTCTGTTATCTAACATTATGCTCCTTTTCAAACAGGGAGTGGTGCATAGATTTCTTTCTTTTCTCTTACCTCTCTTGAAGTCACAGATAGAGATTCTACACATTCAAGTTCAGCAAATATTACCAGTGCCTAGTACCTGCCTAGCCCTGATTATGTTTAGAAAGGCTAAGTTTGTAACTCTCTCCATATTCTACATCCTAGAGAGAACATTTATAGCCTCCCCAGACATTTAAACAGGCAAATGTTCACTAAAAAACTCTCATCTTAACATCTCTTAGAATAATCACATTCTCCTAAATATCATCTGGGTGTTTAAACAAGCTGCCCTGATGTCAGTTCTAAGCCCTCTCTCCTTTGTGTTGCTCCCATCACATTGATTTATACCTGAAAGAAATGGATATAAAAGGATTCTGTGTTTGGGGTTTATAAATTGCACAGAAGAGTTTGGCTATAAATGAAGGATTAGTTTTTAAGTTTCACCTTGGTATGATTCTTAATAATGTAAATCTTGTATACATACTCTATTTCTTTACTGCGAGTTAAAACTGTCATCAAAATCAGCATATCTTTTAAGTATTAGAAGCATCTTACCTCTCGGTAATTATGTTATATTGATTTTCCTAGAGTAATGGGGAAGAATTTAATTTTGTTTAAAATATGAATAATGTTCACACCTGCAAGCCATTATTCTGCCTCCTTAAATTTCAGGGTCTCATTCACATCATCTTACATTTCATAGCTTTGTTTGGGAATGGTGCTGAAAAAGTAAAATCACAGAATGTGCTACTATTGTTGATTCTAAATGAAAAGCCATAGGCTATCAACACTGCTAGTGCTTATTTTCTGTATTATGATAGAAAAATATAAAAGGCATATTATTTTCTTCCAAGTTTCTCTAGGGTAGATTGGGTGGCATCTTGCTTTATGTGATATGAATCATACATATTCTCTTCAGAAATCTGTAGTCTTATAATCACTTTAAGAGGGAGAGGAAAAGGTTTTGATTGGAAGAAAAAAATTCTTTTCAGGTTGTAATCCAATCAGACACTCATCTTGGGCAGCTCTTTTAGTTTCAGACAATAACCACAACACTGTGTAGAGTGATGATGAGATGTGTTATTATCTAACGGAATCACACTAAGGTTTCATTAATTCCACATTAACCAACATGACATCATGTTAAACAGCAGGAGCTATGGTCAGCATTTGAATATTGACTCCAAGAAATAGATTCAAAATAGAGTTAAGAAGAATTGCTTCAAGTTAATTCATTAACTAGTGGCAGCAGAAGAAACAAAGTAAAAGTTCACATCTTAGTTCGGGCCACTTATTGAGCGAGGCCGTTTCAAATCATAATATAACCCAACAAGGTGCTGGAGTGGCTATAAAAGCTAATAGAACCCCAGGCTCTAGTATAGAAGTACAGTGACCTAATTAAATGGGGGTAATGGTTAGCTCTGTTTTACTTAGAGCCTATTGGGGTTATTGTCTTTATTTTGGGGTGGGTTTTAAGAGAGATATTTATGGACTGGACAGCTTCCAAAGAAAGGGCACAAAGATTGCAAGAGGTGAGGGGATCATATCAACAAGTTGAAGGATCTAGGGATATTTTGATAAGAAAAGGTTTAGAGAGAACATGAGCAATAACGTCAACTATTTAAAGAGCTGTCATGTAGTAGCATGGTTTACCCTTATTCATTATTGCACAAGCTGGTATAGAATTAATTAAAATTATAAATCTAAAATTTTAAGGGGAAATGGAACATTTCAACAGTTAGAGCTATTTTGACTGAACTTGGCTAATTCAAAAAGGTATGAAATAGTGTAGCCATAGGTATTCAAACAGATGCTGCAAAATCGTCTGTTATACAAATAACTTTTGTATTTGAATTATTTATAATAGAAGATATCATCTAAGAGCTCCTTGTTCTAAAATTCTAAGGCTTCTTTTATTAGCATGTAAATTTTGATTATTTGATATAAATTATAGTCCATTTTCTTATTATGAGAGCAGAAACTCAATGTTTAGTTGCTTGCATTTTCTTTATCAAGAGAGTCAGATCTGTAATTACGGCAGTAGACTGGACTTCTCTTAAACAAAGGTTATGACATGGAAATAGGCCGAGGTCCAAGAGATAATGATCTTATAGAGACATAAATCTGAAACACTCCATAAATATGTTGAAAGTTATTGTCGGAGCGCATTCAGTTAGTGCTATCATCTTAAGCAGTGCACAAACAATGGGTCCCTTAATTTTTGCAAGTTTTCTATGAGGCACTCATAGCTCTTTTAGAAAGGTGGGGGAGTGAAGTGGAAAGCAAGGTGAAATGACATGGAATAAATCAAGAATCAACAGGTTTGTGACATCTGAAATACACAACCATATTCATCTTGAAAGACTTCTCTAGCTCATATTTTAAGAAAAAAGATTTAATTTAGGTTTGCATATGATTTTTGGGAGGGAGTGTTTAGAGAGTGAGAGACCCAGATTATTAGCATCAGGACTCAAGGTACATTACCCAGAAAAAATGTGTAGCTACACTAAAGTATAAAAAATTTAAATGAAAATATGGGAGTGAAAATTACCATAGTGGCTAAGTGTATGCTGGTGTATTTAGAATGAGGGTGTTGGTTCGACAATTTCTGCCGAGAAAAGTTTATGTGGATCAGATTCCTGGTTTATTGAGATGAGCTCTGGTCTGACTGGGGTGAACTTTACTTTGACAGATGATTTGCCCATGGTCATGCGGCTGTAAACAGCACAGTGGTCACTCGACCCCAAATCTAGTGACCTAATCTTTTACTCCATGCTTAATTCTTCACTTAATTTTACCTCAAGAACATTTTAATCCTGGGGAAATTAAATGAGGAAAGGACAGCAGCCATAGCCCAGGTGAGGAGAGAAATCATGAGAAACCCAAGTGTGGGTGTGTACTGGGTGGGGAGCACACTCCTCTTTGTCCCACCTCCTTGCCTCAGTTTGGGTGTAGACTTATAGTCCCTCTTTACACTAGGAGAGCTACTTTTTGAACCATTAACCATCTGTCTGCAATAAACAGGCCTCCTGAGTGTTGTGTCTTGGGTCTTAATCCTTGAGTAATGATTATAGGTGGAAAGTGTCTCTGAGGCAATTCCTACTGAGAATAGGGAGTCCTAGAAAGGATCTATTTATCAAAAATCAGCCAACAGCAATTTTCCTTTTGACTGTCTTCTTTGGGTCTTGCCTTGTTAAATATTCATGAAGCCTGCAGTGACTTCACATTAAAGATCTCCACAAAATGAGTAGTTCCTGGAATCTTATATCTAAGGACGTGTTTGGATTTGTTTCTTAGTTTCCCATGTAATAGTTAAAAATCCCTTTGCAAAGCTTGTATTGCTTTCATTTACTGAAAATGAACAATGCTGAGGCAGGGCCCAGAGGATATTAAAACCCCATTATAGTTCACTTCCTGAAACCGTGGATTTGGTTATCCTACAGGTAAAATCACTTCCCTGTATGTAGAGGGAAGTGTAGTGTTTCTTTCTCAGTGCAGCTGCAATGTTTCTAATGTCGTGTCTTTCCTAAGTGTTAGTTGGATAAATGCATCCAGATAATTCCATGCTCTGTGTCTTCTTGTTTTGGTCGAATCTGATTCTTCGAACAGAAATGGAACATTCTGTACCAATGATCTTTAAATCATTACAATACGCTGGGACCAAATTTTGTCTTTGATTTTAATTAAATACTGCATAATATAATTGTGTTATTAATATTAAAATTATAGTTAAAGAGACATAAAGAAACATTTTGTTTTTTTTCATATCAATAACATTTAAAATGATATATGTTAAAGAAATATTTTGATACTTATTTCCATCCCATTGTACTTTCTGAAAAATAGGTAGACTATAAATACAGATACAATGATGTTAATCCACTCCTTAAATAAGAGATGTTTTTATAACACACAGATTTTTCCAAGAAGGAAATTGGTTCTTCTCCCATCTTATAACTTGCTCTTTATTAAAAAGAAAAGTATTTGTTTAGTTTTATTTCTCTCAGTACTGGATGGTAATGTGGCTGTGGATGATGTATAATCAGTGTTTATGGGAGATATTCCCACAAAAGGAGTGGTTTAGAAGTGAGGAAAGTATGACTTGATATTACCCTATGATATTCGAAGCTCTCACTCTGTCATATTAGACATTCATCTTACTCTGTGGTTTCAGATCTTAAGAAAATTAATCAAAATTTGTTTTAATGAGCTTTTCAAATCTTTAGTTGAAATGCTCCTGAGGGTTTGTGTATTTGCCAAGAACAAGAATACCTATGACAACACAGCAGTCTTGTAGCTATCAGACTGTGTTTTTCTGAGGTATTCCTTCCTCTTAAGCTAGCCAGTCAAACTTGCCATAAAAGTTAATACTGAGATGTTGAAAGCTGATTTTTTTTTAAATATATGATTACCAACAACATTTAAGTCATAAAAGAGATACTTCAAGTTGAACCTGGGGCATGTTCTCAACCCCTCTTAGTTCTATTATGGCAGTTGAAAAAATTTTGTAACAAACCAAGGCAAAACAACTTTAGATGGTCAAAAGGATTTGTAACTGCAAAGATTTCCTCTGACGTGAGTGTTAATGAATGTCAAAGCAATAACATAAAAGACATTACTAGTTTAATGATTGATAGAATAAGAAAAACACAAGGTCTTTTGTCAGATAAATGACTACTGTTTGGTGTTCCTTTACCATGAGAGTATCAAAAGGGATCTAAAGATAGGCAATACTGGCCCAGAAGCAAGGCAGCAGGTCATAATGTAGCCTGTTATATAATAACCAAAGCAGGAAGGCTACTTACTGTGTGTTAGTATACTTGTTTTTTCACTTGGCAACTTTGACATTGAGCATTTTTGGTTTATTTGAATTCTTTGTGGAAACTTTCTATTTCTGAAGACTTTAAATATACATAAAATTTTATGTGACTGGCTTTGTACATCTACAGTATAAGTATAAACAAACTTTAAATATTGCTTTGTACTGTTAGAAGAGAACAGCTGGTAGTATTTGGTTTTATATAGGTGATGCTGTGATACAAATTCATAGATCAAATGACAGTAGTAACACCCATCAATTGCAAAGTAATGGTCATCAATGAGTTTTACTTTAAGCAACGGTTCAGACCACTTGGGGTGTCCAATACTTGCTATGACTCTTAGTGAGCTGAAAGAATTAATGGTAACACATACTCTAAATGATAAAAATCAACTTTGCTTCATCTTTTATAAGTATGAGTAGCCCGGTAGGTTATGGTCATGTTCACGTAGAGAAAAATACCCTTAAATTTCAAAAGTGCTAACTTGATTCTTGTTATTTCCCTGTCCTTGCTCTTTTATTACTCTCAGTTAATTACTTGCTCTGAATCAAGTCATATTTAGCTCCTTATAATTGACTTGAGGAAAAGCTGATAAACAATGCTGGGTGAATTTTAGGGGAACTAGGCATGGGTTTCAGTTAGAAACTGTGCCAGTTTGGCTAATTGTTATTTTCTCAGAGCATCATGTGCCCACTGATAGTCTACGAAGAATTCACAGGCATGTAATCTTGCTGGCAAATCCACATTTGATACAAAGTAACTATGGATTCTTAAGGAGTAAGTTTGCTGCAGCTGTTGAAGGCCCATGAGCAATAATCCTGCTTTCTGTGTCCTCTAGCCTGCCCCCCAAAATATTTCTTTGGTGTTCCCACCTTCCCTCCCACTCACTCTATTCTCCACAGATCTGGGAGTGTTGTGACACACCCTTGGCCTATCTTGTTGAATCTCTCATGTCCTGCCTGCCAACTTAATCTAAGACAACCACTGTGAGCAAGGGGACAATGATACAGCCAGAGAAGATGGGTAAGGGGCACCACATACTGCTGGGAAGAGGTCCCTGTGGGTCTGAATGGAGAAGCAGCTGAGGTTGGCAAGGCTCGGGTTTCATTGCCCCCCTCCCCTATCTAGGTGCTTAACTTACTGGTCCCTATTCCTGAGTGCTAAAAATATTTTACCTGAACAAGGCATTGTCCAATCAGGCCAGAGCAAGGTCAGTGTGATTAGAGTGAACAAAACCAAAATAATATATTGTTGTTGTATGAGAGCTGAAAGACCTGAAAAGGAAAAATCTCACTTTCTTCCTTCACTCCTCCATGAATGTACTTGAGATTGTAGTAGTACTTGTTTCCTATTCTCTTTGCGCAGTCATTTATAAAGGTTTGTGCAAAGGTGTCTTTGCTTTTTTTTTTTTTTTTTTTTTTTTGCTTTGTTTTATTTTGGTGGATGTGGAATGTAGCACAGGAAATATCTCAGGTAGAATTTATCCAGGAACTGAGTATTTATATTGACTCCAAAAGGAAGAAAAAAATAAAACTTTCTCCCAGGTATTTGAAGATAAATAACATTGATGTTCAAATGTTAAAACGTTAAAACTAGTTTAGTTGACCTTACTGAAATTTTTAAGACACAATGAAAATATTTTCTTAAGTTGTATGAGATCCATACATCAAATTAATTCATCTTTGGAATCCTAATCTTCAAATATTATCACATTGCATTTTGAAAGTGATATCATACTTATTAATGCATTTTTCATAATTATATTTAATCCTCTGAGATATTTCTGATACCTCCTTATAATTTTGAGATAGCAGATTCAACTTGTTCCTGGTTAAAGATTTAGGTATGTTGAAATTTGGGTATGCTGCCACCAGGTGGTGGCAAATCCTTTGAGTCATGAACTACTGTAATTTAAAAGTTTTTTTTTTAACCCTTTTAAATAAAAGCAATCAAAATCTATTTTTAAACAATATCTTACTCAGAAGCTCAATATATAAACCAGGTAAAAGTCAGCTAAGTTATATAGTAAAGGTGAGGAAAGTTTTTCAAAACCCAATATCTGTGCCCACCTCTTTTCTCTGATGATCTCTGAATAACCACAGGAACACAGTTTGAAAATTACCAGTCTCAATTAAAATGTGCACATTTTGTCTGACATTAAGGTACAAAGCATTTTTTTTTCAATTAAAAATGAACTATTTAAGCTATTACAATGATAATCTTCTAGAAGAGGAAGACTGAGAAAATACTTTTCAGAGCCAGGCGGAGGGGCAGGAGAATGTTTTTGGATCAAGATCCAGTATGGTGTGGTGAAAGAAACAGATATGGACAAGAGCATAAATATAAGCCCAGACAACTGAGAGCCCTGTCCAAATAGATCAAGTTCTATTTGGACAGAGCTAGGACATATGGGAGATTCTGGAAGGATTGGGGCAAGAGGGTGTGATTCTCCTGAGAGTCAATGATTGTCAGGGTAAACATGGAAGCATGAAAGTGAGTTAGAAGCCTTCTCTGAAATTCCTGGAGAATGTTCGATGGTGGCTTGGACTAGCAAGCACTTCTCATGCCAGACAATTCCTCTCTGAATCTTTGCATGCTCTGTTTGATTCATTCTTGCAAACTCCTCCTGTTTAATAGTCATAGAGGTACCCACTATTGGTTATAAGATGGGCTGGTACTGAAGTCTCGCCTAAGTCACTTCATCTCAATGACTTAGGCGACCCACATAGGGTCTTTTTTAGGCTTGACATCCTATGAGTCCTAATTTTTGTGATCGAACCTAAATGAGCTCCACCACCCAAGATGACCACAGGGGTAATGGAAATCATTAGAATGCCCCACATGCCTCCAAATTGAATATAATTTGATCCAGATCTTTTTTTCCCCCACTCCCTGTGAGCCTGCAAACATTCTACACTACCCAAATTCAGATCTTCAATCTCCTATAAGACAGATTTAGAGAACTCTGATGGCAGGAGTGGTCACTGAGTAGAGGAGGCCCCACCAGAGATCCCCTCTCCTTCTTGTATCCAATTCTCATGTGACCTGTGGCCCTTACTAGCTTTTTTAGGGCCCTTGTTAGAATTCATATGAATCTGACCTTGAAGATCTGGGAGATACAGAAGGGACTTGCTTGCAGCTTCTGAGATTAGCACAAAGCTCACAGTAGGATTCTGGCATCTTCCTCAGAAAACAAAAAATAAAATGATATTAACAACAAACTTTAATCATGAGTTTCAGGAAAGGATACTGAAGCTGCATTTCATCTTTCCATAGTAAATACATGCTGCTTTATCCTTACCAATTTAATTTCTTTAAAATGCAAAATACCAAATCAATTGTCTAGACATTTGTAGCCAAGTATGTCATTTTTCATGCTTCATACACAGATATAAGGCAATAAATTAAAAAATTTACTGAGATAAATATGAGTTTTTGCCTGTTGTATGTGGTTCTGTCCAGTATTAGTTATATGATCAAAATTTACAGATTTGGATATCTGATCTTCAAGGCGATACTCTAATTTGGACATAGAATCTAATGCTTGATATGAAACATGCAGAATAGCTATCTTTACCCAAAACAAAGCAAAGTAATCTTTTATTGGATCATTGTATACTTACTGCTTAAAAAGCATTTTGGAGTCTTGAAATAGAGGCTTAAAATGAAGCCGACTTTCAGTAATAGATGCTCTGATGATGACTATATCAAATGGGTTAAATAACTTGCCTTTCAATGTTAGAAATCTTGACTTAGGTTACAAGGGAACAGATTTCTCTGGTTTTAATCTGTTCCATACCAGACATTTGCCCACTTTTCTTAAATATAAACTGATCTCCCCTGTCACTGACACAGAGGATTGAACATTTCTGAAGTAGTTGAGGAGAAATTTGAGAATTTCCTGAGCAACTTAGAGTAAGGCATAAGCCAGGTTTTATGGCAATTGTATCTACTATTTAAAATTAATAATCATTATAGTCTTATATAATATGTAATGTTATAATTAGTCATAATATATAACTAATTCTCCCAGGAACTCAGTTATGTCTTGATAGTGAGTTGGAGGCTGAATATTATGGGGAAGGCCCTGGGGAGTTGGACTTATTCAAGTGGGGGAAATGAAGGATACAGAGTGATTTATTGACCATTTTCAAATAATGGGTTTTTCCCATAAAGAGGATGATGTTGGACTACTGGTAACAGAAGTTTGAATAATATGAAATGAGCTTTAACTGAAGGATGCAGGATTTAGTTAAAGTATACAGAAGGATTTCCTTTTAATAAGTGGAATTCAGCATAGATGGATTCCTAGACCGCAGAGGTAGGACTGGTAGTTGGAAAATGGCTGGTCACTTTTGAAAACATGAGGAAATCACCAAAAGTAAGTGAAATTATGGAGTCTAAGTCATGATTGTGTTTGTTCTGATACATTCTACAAATCGCAGATTTTTCATCAGGGTGGAAGCTTGAAAACCACCACCATATCCAAATAGAGTCCATGCCTTACTGAAGGAAACCCCAAAGTAGAATAGCTAAATAAAATTGTCTTCCCTACCTCAAATGAAAAGTTAGAATTCCTGCTTTCATTTCCTTGGCTCAGTCCTCTTCCCTCCACTAACCTAGCCCTACAAAACTCATCAGGGATTATTATTATTTTTTTACCTTCAAGTTGTGATCATTTCATTATAGCCAAAGTCCAATTGGCTGATACAAATGCCTAGAGAGAGATGAGGGTTGCACAGCCTGTCAGGAGCAGCTCAAGTGCTGTTTGTTCAAAGTACTTGCTGAAGCAGAAACAACTTTGTTTTGAAAGCATGTTAATGTGATAATGAAATGCACAAAGCAAAGAGGTTCATCCATATAAATGGGTCATTTAAATAATGAGCAAGGAGGAAGGATGTGGTTTGGTGTCAGTACTGATTAATTAGGACATAAAATAAATAACCACTCCAACACTAGCTGCCTCCCTTAAAACTTACTCTATTAGTTGGCAATGAAGTTAATGCAATTGACAATATAATTACAGGTTAGTTAACAGAACAATCCATGAAGAGCATCTTGCTTCGTTTACAGCTTTAATTAGCTAGATTGCAACACTCTTAATTTTATCATCTCTACCTTGCTAATCTTCTGGTCCTCATAGAGAAATCTAGCGTTTTCAACTATCTCTTAGATTGTATTGGATACAATATACACGCATAGTGTTGTTCAAGGTATTCAATTCAACCAATATTTATTAAATGCCTTTCACATGATAGTCACTGGCACACATTGGTAGTGAGTTTATAAACCTACACTTCAGAAAAATGCAACAATGTTTTCCAGTGACTTTCGTCTACAGTAATCCTTTTCTCTGGAATCTTTGCATCTTTCATGGGCCAAGTACACAGTTTCTAAGATCCGATGTTAGTAGATTATATTAAAGTTGTTGGCATATTGTCAGATTTATTCCCTTACCAAAGAAGTAAACCTTGAGATGACTTTATTCAGTCAATTTACACAATCATGATTGAGGATAATGCAAGGTAGTTGAAAGTTAATAATTAACTCAGCTTCAAATACTCAAGGAACACATTACTTGAGATCTATTAGCATCACTAGAGGTCACTGAGACTATTGGAAGGGCACTTGGAAAACACGCAAGCACCAGACTATATAATATAAAACAACCTCAAAAACCCACATAAAAGCCTCCCCACCCCCATAGGATACAAGTAAGCATGATGTGATTGGGTTGATATTTTTCCGTTACTGTTAAACAGTGAATCTGAGGCTGGTTTGGGCTTAGGACAAGTCAGCGATAAGTTGGTAGATATTCTCAAAGAACTAATTTCATTCTGATAGAGAGAACCTTTTCCATGTTATTTTTAAAAGCCTATTTTTCCCTTCCAGTGTACATATAACTTTCCTATATTATAAAATAATAGAAGAAATCAAAATTGAATTGTGTTTTGGAAAATAAACAAGAAAAATGCTCTTCATGTTGCGGCAATGATTGGTGTCTTCAGATCCCTTCTCTAAGCTTTACGTATTTATGTATGTATGTAGGTATGTATGTACTTTCCTGCACGTTACCCAGGTTTTTCATTCAAAAGAAATTATTAAGATTTTTTTTTAACTTGCCCCCTTTCTCCTTTTCTCTCCTGTTCTCTCTTTTTTTCTCTGTCTTTCTCTCAGTATTAAAACATGGAAAAAACAGAACTTTCTGTTTTTTTTTCACAATGGTTCATTTGTATTCTCTGAACCTAAAACGAAGGCAAGTTCTAATGTCTTACTGTTTTATGTCACCACTGAGGTAGCAGTGACATGCTGGCTGCTGATGAATAAATATATTTATCTGGCTTCTAAACCTGCATATACTGTTGAATAATGAGCAGATGTTAACAATTACTCTAAATGTCCTGGATATTTCATAAAACTTTTATCAAACTTAGGGTTGTTTATTGATTTAGTCAGAATCATGCCTTGGGCACAAAACATATTGTCATTTGGGAATCTATGTGGGCAAATGGATGTCCATTAACATTTAAAACTCAGACGCTAGGGTCTTGCTTCTGGAACCTTCTGAACAATAGGTCTCTCTAACATGTTCTTACTCTTCCTGCAAACAAAGCATATCCATTGGCAAATTTTCTATAGCTTTACCTTTTAAAGGTACAAAAAATCAGGTATGATAATTAATGAATATGAAATTTGAACACCAGCTCTGTGCATTTCAGGTAATCATTATGAGCCAGCACAGTGAAAACTACCCATGTTTGTTTTTAAAATAAATGAACGAAAATCTATATTCCCATTTCTCTCCAGTTATGTTTTTTTTCTTTTTTGTAACATCAAGCCATTTTAGCTGAATGATACAGAAAGTCACTTTGAATTCAAATATAAAATAAGGCCATCCATCATGTTAACAATTTAATTACCTGAGTATATATTTTTCCAGCAAAAAACCCCATTATTTGTTGTGTATCTTATTACTGAAGCATTGCCTCGGGACAACTTGGCTGTCATGGAGCAGGCCTTGTGGTAAGAAATGGCGAGATAGGGTGCAGATAAGCTGTGCGGTCCTCTGCCTGCTTCCCGGGCCCACTCCAGTCCCGTGTTTGCTTGAGGCCTCACCTGTTAGAGTCCCTGTAAGCTTTGTGGCCACAGTGAAATGGTGACTTGTAAAGGCAGCAAAGCGTGACCGAGAGAGTGAAAGGGTCGAATGAAATAGGAACGTGATATTTTCTATCTTCGGAGGGCCCGGGAAATAGGACTCCTGCCGAGCTGGGGTTTGGCATTCACCATCACACCGAGCACAGGAAAAGTTGTGAGATTCATTGTTCAGGACTCGCAGAAGAGGCAACGTGAACAATGCACTCGGTTTCTCTGTTTAAGCATCTACCTTCCCGGTGATTGTGGATTAGGGAATAAATTTGTCGTTGAGGAAATGAGGACATTCGTATAAAGGAGGCAGAGCAGCTTCTGGGACTTCTCAGGCCACTGGGATTTCGGGGACCCTTTTTCCCCTTTCCTGCCCTCACCAGATGGTGGGCAAATAAATGCCTGTGACATGAGCCTGTTGTTTGTTTGCTTGCTTGCTTTTTAATTGCATGCCCTGACTACTAAAAATATCTATAAAAATGTAAGCTAATAAATTTGTAATATAGCAGTAACAATCCTATCTACTTGGGGGTTTGGTGGGCATGAAGCAGCGAGGACATTTTTCCTGCTTTTACAGTTTTACACAACATGGTGGTTGGCAGTTTTATTTGGGCTTGCTCTCTTGCAGCAAGCGTTGTCAACTGAGGAAGACAGAAAACAAAGACCAGACTTCAACCAACCATTTGTACATGCTGCCTGTTTCCTGGCTGGATAATGTTACAAGAAGGGAAGGTGTTCTGTCCTTACCGAGGCCCTGAATTGAGGATAATTCTTGCATTTCAGAGCAGAGGCCTGATAAATGGTAGAGACAATAGGATGTGGTGGACAACTTTGGGTAGGATTCTCCCAGGTAGCAAGGCACGAGCTGCCTAGTGGAAAATCTTTGCTTCTAAACTTTGTCCAGGTGGCCCTACTGGGAACTCTCTCTCTCATTCTCTCTCTCTCTCTCTCTCTCTCTCTCTCTCTCTCTCTCTCTCTCTCTCTCTGTCTCTGTCTTTCTCTGTCTCTTTCTGTCTCTCTGTCTCTTGGTCTCTCTCTCCTCCCTCCCTCTGTCTCTCTGTATCTCTGTTTCTGTCTCTATCTTAACTTCAGGACACATAACTCAAGAAATATGCTCATTCCAGTTTTTGCCTGAAAAAAGGCTGCTGGTCATTTTATGGTTAAACAAATTCATGGACATTTCTTCAAAGCAGATTTTCATCAGTGGAGATGATTCAGCAACTGCCGACGATGACAAGGAGAGGGTTGTTTTTCTTATGAGTTCCTTGATAACTTTACAAATGCATCTGATTTTCACAGTGAACGCATGTTTTCATAACTGGAAACAAATAAAACAGTAGGCAAGGGCTTTCTCAAAAGGCTTGCCAAGTATATTAAACACACAAAAGTACATTCACAGTGAAAGTTGGTTGAAAACAGCTGTTTTAAAGGATTTCTGATGAATGCAGTTAACAGCATCATCATTATAAGGCCTGAAGCAAACGTGTTACTGATTACACCCCATTAAGAAATTGGAATGTGTTCCCCCAAGGAAACAGCACAGCACATGCTATTTGAAAACAACTGACTCCAAAACACTTAAGACTTTCTTCTAGATTGTGCAGCCTATCTATAAAGATAAAACTCTCAGGAAAATGAAAGTACATTTTATCTTAACTAATCAGAATATTTTTAACAGTATTGTTTGAGTGGAGGTTTCCTTAGCGTCTTTTACCTTTTCCCCAAACCTGCCTTGTCTACTCCAGTCATACACTGTGTTGAAATTTTGCAAGAAACCAGGTATGAAGGGAGTTTGGGCTTCAGTTTATTACAGCATGCAACTCCAGCTGTCCAGTTTGTTTGAACACACACCATGATGCCGTTCTAGGTCAGCTTCTTAGAGAATGTGTTTGCCCTGGGAGCAGAGAGTGCTCTTCAGGGTGAGATGGAAGGCTGTCTGGTGGGGTCTGTGGGATATGGAAAATTTAATAAGGACCATGGGATTACTGCTCCAAGAAATAATGTTCATGTGTTGAAAAGGCACTGTCAGAATGCCACGGAAGCAGGGCCTGCTGCATGTCTGCAGCTTGGCTGTTATTGTTCGGCTTGCGTCTGCACTGCCTGTCCACCATGGCACTGAAGGGCTCTACAAACACTTCTCATAATGGCCCAGAAGCCTCCCAGGGGCCTTTGGGGGTTAGTTGGGAAGGAATTTAAGACCAATACTTGGTAAAGAAAAAAAAAAGGCTTTTTCACCTTTTCCACACATCTGAAAGAAGGGTCAGGTTTCTCCTTGTGATGAAAGAGTCACCACTGGGGACTAACCTCCTTTCACACCATGGGGTCACACTGTGGGGTGTGTTAGGAAAGCCAACTTCTCTCCCACTTCCTGAAAGGGAGAGTCACTGCCTGAGATGGAGGGATGGGAAGCACCCCGATGTCCATGAAAGTAGGGGTGTCCTATATGCACATAAAACTCAGCAATAATTATAGCAATGCTAATATAAAAATAATATGATTATATATTGAGAATTTTGTTATAATTTCACTTGTACAAGACACATTTGAGTCCTAGCAGTGGGACTTTTGATAAAGTATAAAAATCTGTGGGTCCCTATGTCCTTTCTAAAGAGAGAATAATACAAATACACATACAAATTTTGTAAGTCACACACACAAGACATATATAGATTTGCGCATATATATGTATACACGCTCACACATATGCATATACATACACATATATATGTTTAAATGCATGTTTTTGTGTGCACATACTTTATCAAAATAGATGCCAGCATTTTTGCTGCAAGAATATCCTCAGAGATTTAGGGACAGTTTTAGATTTCTGATTGTGAGATGGGGAAAAGGGTTCTTGGGAAAATCCTTCTCCTCTACCAGTTTGGAACTTTGGAGACCCTCAGGATTAAGAAGAGGCAAAAATAGACTTTTTCCCCTGTAGTACATTCCTGCCCAGAGTGAACAGTGATCTCAATCTAAATACTCAGGATTCCCAAGCCTTTGGAGGAAGCTGCTAGAATGTGACCTAGGGATTTCTGACAATCATATCTGTGAGCATTAGGACCTCATAATGCAGCAGCTTGTGTGGAAACCTGACATTCATTTATCTTTATGGCACTGCTCTCAGAGTGTGGAAGGCTCTCTTCTGCAGACTCTTGAAGGGTGAGTTCTAAACTCAACAGAGAAATCTGGTCGTAGAACCTGGCACTGGTCTGTGCACCTGAAGGAACTGTTTCTAATGGGGACACACTTTACAAAGCACCTTTTGTCCAAGCCAACAGTGAGCATGGGGGAAACTAGTGGAAATGGTGATAAGTTTATTACACCAAAACTTTGATGTAACAGATAAATATACTATTGATAACGCTGCAACCATGACTCTTAGGAAATGTTTTTGATAACATGACACAAATATTAGTATTACCAACTATCAGTAGAAGTCATTTGCTGCAAAGAAAATATGATTGATTTTGAACAAAGGAAATGGTTATAGGTGTCAGCTATGAGGCCATGTAACTATGTAACCATGTCTATCACCATTTCCTTTTCAATGAATTATGGGCAAGGTAAATGATTTTAAGGAGCCTACATTTGAATGCACTTTAATTACGACAATTATTTATAGTAAAATTAACTTATTATCCTTTAAAAAAGAGAGAAACAGAGTAAAATCATATCCAGAAATTCTGGAGATAAGATCTATGATCAGATATTTCAGCCTGCCAAAAAGAAGTGAGCTGGAGATAGGTTCTTTTTCATATGAATTTATTGTTTTATCATTGTTACTACTACTATTATTTTAATAGTTCAGGTAACTCATTTTTTTCCACTGGCAAACAAGCTATTTTTTTTTGGTACAAATAATTCTTTTTTATAATACATATACTTGTTATCTTCCTTCACCCTTCAATCTTCCCTTTTCTTCTAAATTCTATACAGTAATTATTTACTAGACATCTACTATGTTCTAGGTGCAATTTAAGTTACAAGACATACAAAGAGAAAGTACATTGAGTCTCTGATTCTGAACAACTCATATAATTTCTTTTGTCCAAATTATGGAGGCAATTGGAGTTATCATATACTCTGGATAGCATTATCCCCATGACAAAAATTCTTTCATAGAAATTATTCTAAAGGAAGGACCTCTCAAGTGGGTGCCCACCTGCTAAGGGTTATAAAAGATGATCTGTTGGGGTGCATAAAAGTATTAAGACCTGTTTCTACTATTTTAATGTCATTAAAAATTTTAATATACATATTAATATTGTCTTAATCCAGTAGCACAGTGAAAAATTTATAAAGAAATATATATATCTATTGGGGATGCATCCTCAATAAGTTTTATTGATAGGGTATGTTATGATGAACATTTGAGGACCATTGTTCTAGGTTATATCCCCTACAAGAGCAGAGAGCCTCTTCATCTTATTTGGCCCTTTATTCTGAGAGAAATGATTTCTATCTCTTTCTTTCAGAACTGCTAAATAGAAACTGCCTACTCTAATAAACTCATTACAATGTGACAATTTGCTAGACATTATATATTTTTTAAAAGACTTCTATATGCAAATGCTATCTTTTCTGTAGGTTTAAGTCTAATAATGGGTCTATAAAGTGCCATATGAGAGGGGAAAACTTCTGGAAAGAATAGTGATCCCTCAAACCAAACCTTATGGGCTACTGTGCACCCTGATTATTTACTTGGTCTTGAAAATAGTGTAATGTGGAGCCAGCACTTGAAAAAATCTCAAAAGGTCATCTGGTCAATCAACATTTCCTTTCTAGGCAAGACAATACAGACAAATAGGCTTGCCCTCGGCTTTAAAGCATCTCTACCTCCTCCCCCAGAAACCTATTTAAGTACTGGAATTTGGGTGTACTTTTAAAGATAATAGTCACTTGATCAGGAAAAATGTGGTATGGATAGCCCTTTTGGCTCGTAGAATGAGAAACACATAACATAGTCATTCTTTCTCCTCTTTTTTTGTTTCATCAGAGAGAAGAAGATCACTTTTATGAATTAATGGAAGGGTTGGAAGTCTAGCAATATAGCCAAAGGAAATAATATGAAAAACAAACAAACCAACAAAAATCCCAAAACACTAAATGACTAAATGACCCTGATGACTAAGATTCTGATGTTTTTATCTGTAGATTTGTTCCCTTTACCATTTCTACCTTATGGTTCCAAGAATTCTTTTTTACAAACAAATAAAACATACACTTCATAATGAAACAAGATGATCACAATGATATCCGGTATGTGCCTCTGAGTACATGAAGCATTTTAACATTGGTTATCATGTCTAACTCTGATAGCCAATTAGCATATGTTTCCTAATTTTATGGAGGAAAAAAATGGAAATTACAAGGAACAAGTGACAGAATCAGGATCCCACTACCTCTAGGCCCTGAGTTATTTCCTTTGCATCGGTACATCTGTGACTGTAATGTGAATATAATTTCTGTGGGGACCTTGTTAAAATGCAGATGCTGATTCAGCAGTCTGAGCAGGAATGGAGAGTCTGCACTTCTAACGGTTCCCACTTGGTGCTGATGCTTTTATCCACAGCTCATACTCCGAGTAGCTAGATTCTGAATCATACCCGGTTCTTATGCAGTGTGATTAAAGATAGCTTTGCTGAGTAGCTTGTTGCAGTATGTTTAGACTATTCAGAGCAAAAGTTTTGAACTTGGTTCTTACCACTTTGCTGCTGGGCCGTCACGACAACCTGAGGCTCAGGGTAGCATTTCTTCTCTGGTCTCAGACACCCCCACTGATATCAGTCCTTTCCATCTAAAGCACAGTCACATCATGCTAAGGCCCACAGTGGTGCTCCATTTTCAACAGGATGAACTGCAACTTTTGAGCACTGCATATTAAGAGCTCTCGCTCTGCCTCTTACCCTTCTATCAATATCTCTAGCTATTTCCTACATCATGGCAACAACCTACACTATACTTCATACACTCCACATACCTCACACTTCACAAATATAACATATGGGTTTTTTGTTTCCATGAAATTTTATTTCTAAATCTGTTCTGGTTCTTTGCATAATTATTTGTTTATAAACTATCATTAGGTCAAATTGAATTGTTTATAAACTTCTTATTACAAGGGAGTGGGAGAAGTGTGTGTGTGTGTGTGTGTGTGTGTGTGTGTGTGTGTGTGTCTGTTTGTCTGTCTGTCTGATACCTGGCACTGTTTCTCACCTAATAAGCACGCAGTAAATATTTATTGAATGGATCCACTGGATGCTGGTACAGCCACAATCATGTTGAATTAGTATGTGAGATTAGCGAATAGTTTGAAACTTGAAAGAAAGTAAATTCATTAGGCTCAGATATTTGCCTGGATTTCTTAGCAAATTGCTTAAGAAAATCATTTCATGGTTAAAGAAATACATGGAAATTGCAGACATTGCAGAGCAGTGTATTTAGCTGGTCTTTACAAATAACTGGCAAGTTTCAAGTAAGAAAGGAAGATAGCTCTAGCTCTAGAGTGTGCCTCATCATGCAGCATGTTCTGGAGACTTTTTCCAACTTCTTGCCAACTTTATTTCATTCAGAAGAGTTATAGTTTGGGTGACTTATATCAGATAATGATGGCTAGCCCATTTGTCTTTCTTCCCTCTTCTTCTGTTTTATAATTTCTATCTGTGGGCCTACTGTTCATTTCAGAGGGATCTCTGTGGAAGAACTTCAAAGAGTGGTGCTTTAAAAACATCTCGGCCCTTTTTTGGGGTGATCATTTTATGAACATTATACGTATTTAACTAATGTACTGTATCCTTGAAACTAATTTAAATAATAAATTTATTTAAAAAATCTTGGCTCTTTTATAACAACAATAAAACACTGCTTTTATTTTGGCAAGGAAAATAGCTTTTGCATTTTGAGAAGCAACAAAAATGTCAAAAATCAAAGGGTAAGCTTGTTCTATTAGAAGAATGTCAGTATTGTGTTGTGGCTAAGAAAAGAAATGAAACAGCAAGTCACCAGGCAAATTTATTGTTAAATAAAATGTAGATTGACTACTGAGTCGATTTATAAGATGTACATGAATAAGTAGATATTAACTAAATAGTATCATCCGATTATGTTATCATGAGACAAAACTGTATGTGTATACAGTTATATTTCCACACCTACAAATAAATATCCACGTATTTATACAAACATGTAAAATATTTTCAATTTCTCAGAATTGAATTCTCTAGCTTTCTACCGTTGGGAAATCTAGAAGTTTCCCTTTTTCTTTTTTGCCTCTCTTTTCTGCTCCCAAATTTTCCTTTTTGGGCTTCTACCACCACTACCCACTTACTTTTTCTTCTCTCCTCCTCTCCTCATATGTATCACATATTTCCCACTCAATAACTGTTTAACAGGCAACTTACTCTGGTTTTCTTGTATGCAGTGGGGGGAGGAAGGGAGAGTGAGTGGGACTGAAGAAATCTAACCAGAATATTTCAATTTTCCAGCCAGTTGACAAGACCATTGGTTCTAAATACAAGACAAAGGCATGACTCGGACTATAGAAAAGATTAAGTTTTGTGGTTGGACCTCAGCCTGACTCTAAGTTTTTGAATTCCTGGTTTTTAGGGTAGTAGGTGAGGTGTAGGGAAGCCAAGTTCTTGCCCAGTTTAGAGGAAATGCTTAGAAATTCAAAAAGTAGAGATCAAAGTAGGAACATATGTGGGTAAACTAAGCTAACCCTTAACTTATCATTCAATTTAATTTAATCTAATGTTCTGTCAAATGGTACGGGTGAAGGCTATTATTCTGGGTGTTTTTTTTTTTTTTATTTGCAACTAACTCAGGCAAGTATACATGAACCTACCCTGGACATCAGTGGACATTGGTGGCCCTCTACTGAGGGGAGTTGGGAGTGGCCAAGCAGTATGATCTAGTTTCAAAGTACCAAGTGTTTTTTTAACACCCGTGGAAAATATCAGGCAGTTCTCAATATTTGACTTGTCTTCTCAAGGTCAAATAAATGTTGTGGCTGTGGATAAGGCAAGGGACTGACTAAAAGGAAGGTCAGTTGGTCACGTGTCAGGAGCCTTCACTGCTCCCTCTAGATGGTACTGGTAGAGACTGCTCTAACGGAGCCAGGCAGCTTCACCTTTTTCTTATTTTGTTGTCTGTCATTCTAGTACATTGGTTATCAGAAAAAGTATTAGTGAATTAATATGAATAATCTTTTAGTTGTATGAATGAGCCTAATAAAGCTTTCCATCTAAACTTTGGAAACAACCCTCCGAGAACAATGTTTCTGAGATTATACAAAAGCTTTGGTTTTCCATGTTGACTTTTATGTTTCAAATCTCAAGAAAAATTTGGAAGCTCACTAATTTTCGTTGCATGAATTTGCCGCATTGTGGTTTAAAATTTACACTCTAGCACTAAAAATAAAATAGACCCCAGTTATAGGCACTTAAGATTTTATCCTGGCTTGTGTATTGGACTTGTTCAATACACAGACTGACTAAAACACCAGAGATTTGGGCAAAATTAAGATTGGAGTGAGTGCAAAATTCAGATAATGGCCCAGAGAACATTAAGAGGCTTAAGGCTAATATAGTCCTTTAAAGAGAGAGCAAGAAATATGGAGTATTTATGTTCATATTGGCACAGATCTTGGTGAAAATGTAAACATAGTGTAGAAATGAGACTTATTTATTGTATTCTTAAAACTGTGCCATCATTCATTCAATCAATGTTTTTTGAATTTACTTAGTTTCAGAAACTGTGCCTGGTATTGTGGAGGTAAGTCTAGCATCTGTGATGCTCCTCCACTGAGGGAAACTTGAGATGGTCTCTTCAGAAATACTTTGAACCAGGAGGATAATTAAGATTTCTTCAGGGTTAGAAAAGGAAACTCTGAGACTGACATGATTAATGGAATGGGCTTGAGTTTTTCTGGAGCAGATGGTTTGGGGGCATCTCTTTGGGAGAAACCCAGGTTGGAAGTCAAGAAGAATGTTTTGTGTTGTGAATTCCCTTGCTACAGTCTTATTTAGTAGCTGGAGCAGAGTTCATGTCTGGGACCCCTCTGAGAATTAGCCATTGCAAAGAAAAGTGAACCAAGAGGAAACAGAAGTAATATATATTGAAAGGCTTAATCTGATCTCTTGTGTGTCCTGAAAGGAAGCTTCATTTGTAAAGGACATGCATGATTGTGAAGAAAGGACCCCCATTAGGCAATGCAGAAATAATGAAAGACTGAATGTCCAAAGTCTCTGATGAAGGGAGGTTAAGGGACTTTCTTTGTGCCCAACACTGACTCTAAGGGAGCAGGACTAAAATTCATCTTTTGATCCTCTGCTCAGTAGTGCACAATTTCTTTCTTTTGCTATAAATTAAGATTTATCTGACAAGAGGCTTCCACGTGGAAATGAAAGAGTTAGAACCTGGCAAAGCAGGGTTCACGCTCATTCAATTTTGTTGGCTGCTTCTTTCTTATCCACTTCTTTGTTTCGCGGGGAGGGCTTATGTTTGAGCTCCCCATGGGTTTATGGCGTCAAGGATAAAATAAACTATCTTTGAAAGCTACTATGGATGAGGAGCAAATAAAATACACATACCTGTCTCCTCTCTAACTCTACCATGTTGTGGGTCATAGATTGGAAGTATCCTCATGACCTAAAGAGGGAAGGATACCTCATGGAGTGAAGGGAATCCTGAAATGCCTAGAAAATATTTAAGTGTGTGTGTGTGTGTGTGTGTGTGTGTGTGTGTGTGTGTGTGTGACATGAATTGGCTCATACTTTATGTATTTTGTGTCTTTCTCCCAATATATTCATTATCAAACGTTTCCTATGTATTGGTGAAAGAAAACGCTTGGTATATAGTGCTCAGGCTGTGCTAGGTATTTTTAAAGTGCTTGAAATACTTCAAATTATTTAATATAGACAGCCACATTCTTTAAAATTATGATTAGTTTGGGTATGCCCTAGTTTTTGGATAGTAGAGTACAACAATGTCGTGCCAAATCTTATGCATGCCTTCTTGGATATGTATGAGTGGTTGCAAAAGAATCAAAAAGATCTGGTACACATCATTTGATATATAGTGGTTGCCTCTGAGGAGAGAAGTGGACATAGTTTAAGTTGTGGTTGGAGGAGTTTAACCTTATATGTAATGCTTCATAAGATTTTCTAAGAAAAATGCATTCATGTATTACTCGTGTAATTAAAAAAAAGTTTTTAGAAATAAATACTGGGCTAGAAGTCCTTAGGCACATAACGTAACTAATCTGATATTTCACCCCCCCACCTGCCACTGCTGCACCCTCACACTTTTAAAATACCACCTGCTGTAAAATCCTGTATGCATGGCTATGGCAGACAAATGCAATGTTACATTTTACAGTGGTTTGTAAAATGCTATCTGTATTCAAATGACTATTATTCTAACATAAGCTGGATTTCAGCCATCAGTAAAAACACCAGAGAATCCACAAGAAGTAAATACACCAGTGAGTGTTCCCTGGTTTTGACAAAGATATCATCTATGTTGAAAAAAGAATTTAGCTTGCATTGGTAAAGAATCAATTCAATACAACTGATGCATAGTTTTAAAGTTTCATAATCGCTAAGTATAAATACCAGCTCTTTTATTTTATTACAATTGTACTAATTAGAAATAGGCATATTTTTAAATATTTGTGTTGTGTCTAGCATTGCAAGCCAATTTAATCGGTAAGTCATACTGAATGTACTGTTTCTGGAGCCTTAGTTCTGTACAGCTGTAATAACCACGTGACTGCTGTGACTGTGCAAGCACGTGGACACACACATTAGTGAATGGAAGCAGTAAAAACAGAAAAAAAGAAAACGAAGAGGGTGAAATCAAATAGTGTATTTTAAATTGGCATTTGCGTATCATTAGAAAACTCAGGTATTTTCCAGGATATCAATGTTCCAGCATAGAGGATGACCTTGGGACGTTATCAAGCCCTCCTGCTCACAAAGTACAGCATAGTTTAATTACTCTAGGCAGACTACCTTCCAAAAGCAGACCCGATGATAACACCTGGATAACCATTTTAATCTTGAGCAAATTTCAAGGATAAAAATTTCTTTCAATAGCTAACCCGGTGAAGACAGAAAATGTCTGTTTGCTCTATTCTGTTTCAGGATTACCTTTTCTATAGCAGTCTGTTTTGAAAGTCAGATCAAATGGTACCAGCCCTTTCCTTACTTTAATATCCCAACTTGGGGCCATTCACATCATCTGGCAGTTTCTAGGATAAACATTTCTCTGTGTAAGTTCATGCTTCGAATATCTCAGAGAATATTTGTGCATATGCATGTGCAAACACACACACACACACACACACACACACACACACACACACACTTATATCTGTGCTTTACCGCATTGCAGAGAGAAGGAAAAGTATGAACACTCCCTGCAACTTGGCTACTGAGCCTAAGTTTTGCCCTTCCTGGTTTCTGAAAGTTATTTTTTCCTAAAGAAGGATTGAGCCAAAACAAGAATAAAAGTATGTTATGGTTCAAATATGCCTCTCCTTATTGTGCACTTTTATGAAGCTACGGCTTTTATTTTAGTTTATATTGTATACCTATGCTCACTTTAAAGTCCATTATGAGCTCTGGAATCTGAACTGTTCAACAGAACTTTCTGCAGTGACAAATGTTCTACAGCGTCGGCTAAACAAGGTAGTAGCCACTAGTTCTATGTGTTTATGGAGCATTTGAATGTGACTAGTACAGATGAGGAACTGAATTTTTACTTATCCTTATTTAAATAATTTTCAATTTAAATAATCACATGTGTCAGTACGACTATAGATAATTTGTCACATTCATACAGGACTAGAGGACCTTGAACATTTTGTTGGTAGATTTTTTTCATGTAAAGCTATCCCCTTGGCTCTATTTAGCATTATTTAATTTGCCTCTGAAATTTAAATTCTAATCCTCTCATCCAGGTTTATTGTGCTCCACCTTTTCGTTTTTCCCTTTTCAAAGCCCCTGGTGCCTTTAGGTATTTTTTTTTTTTTTTTTGGAAACTTACATTCGGAAAACATTGCAATGCTATGAAATGGGAAAATATGCTTAGTCCATGAAGCGTATTATAAAAGTTTACATACACACAGATAACAATATGGTGGTTACCAGAAGGGAAGAGGTGTAGGAAGAGGACGAAGAGGGTAAAGGAGGCCAAATATATGGCGATGGAAGGAGACTGGACTGTGGGTGGAGAGTACACATTGGACTATGCAGATAAGTATCATAGAATTGTATGTCTGAAACGTATACGACGTTATTAACCAATGTCACTCTAATAAATTGAACTTTAAAAAATCTTATACACATTTAAAAAGCAAAGTTTACAGATTGTCTTCCCTTAGATTTCTAGTTTGTATTATCAAATTAACTTGGATGGAAACAAATGATGTTTACTGAATCTGTATTTCTCCTTTCTTGAAAACCAGGCAGATTTCAAGATTAGCACTAAATCTCACTCCTCTTTAAGGAGCTTTGGAGAGGTGTGACACATTCCTTCCTGCCTGTCCAGCTTTCGGGATGAGCTGGCTTAGTGACCTCCACACAGCCATGACTTGGCACAGTTGTGACAAAGCTCATCTTCCTCCCAGGGTTTCCAAGAACCACATTACCAGTGAGTAGGAGCTTCCTGCTGCCCTTTTGAGGCGTTTGAATGGAATTAGGATGAGCAATGACTCTCCAGAGGTGGGTAGAATGTTGAAGCAATAAACATGCCGGTTGCATGCCGTATCCACCCCATTCTTCACACATGCCGCCTGAGATAATAGTCCTATAGAGAAACTGCAGCATTCCCAAGGCCCGCTCACAGCTTCCTTTTCTTTACTTAAAGGCCAACCAGGATGAGAACATAACTGATACCGCCTAGATAATTATTGACCAGTTTTAGGATTAACGGCGGGGTTGTATTTATTTTCTCTTCCTGGTTATATTTCACTGATGGCATTTGCTTCTATCTCTGTAGAAGCATGATGATTTTCACTCTTCCTGATGAGAACTTCAGCAACAGAGACAGGTAATTTGGTCGAGGGCTCCTGTACAATATCTGGCTTAAACATTTGAATATTCCCTTTCAAATCTCTCTCTCTGATTTTGCACATGCCGGTGGGGGAAGATGTATATTATAAATAGTATATTATATTTTGTATACCTTGCTTTTTGACAGTTGTTCTGAATTGTGAAGAAGTCACATTTGGCAAAGAGGCACTGTGAAAATGTGTTTTTATGAATATCTATGTGTTCACATGAAACAGCATGTGGGCAGCTGAAGTACAACTAACGTGTTTTTTGGATGCAATTTTCCTCCTCTTTTTCACATTCCTGTGTGTTGAGGAGGTAGGTGTTTTAAGCACAAGTTAACAGGGTAAGATGTCTCTCTGTCCAGCTTCCTCTCCTCTGCCCTGGCTCATGCTCTTCCCCCAGTCCTTTTCACCTTCCCTCCTTTCTGTCCCATCTTCTCTGATCTCGTGCACCCAGTTCCCACCCTAATACCCTTTTCTCTCTATTGGAGAAGTGTGAGGGATAGAGTATGAAGAATTACATTATCAGACCAAGGGAAGTTGCTCAAAAGTGTACATCGAACTAAATGTGCAGTCCTTGACCTTTCAAGGTCATGGGGGCCGGCCAGGTACGTGAATGAGCTGCTTTTCCATTTCTTGGCACTCTTACTGTGAAGTCATCACCCACTGCCAGCTTCCAAGATGGTCTCCTCGGTACCTACATATCATTTAAAAATTATACCGGAATTTTATCAGAATATGTTTTAGAGATTATCCTGATACATAATATTTTGTCTTCATTTACCACTATGTTTCTTTTATAACAATATAATGATATTTTCTTTCTCTATAGCCGGGTTTCTTCTGCCACTATTTCTCTCACCCCAGAACATTCTGGGGCAGTGGAAAGAAAGCTAGACTGAGTTCCTGTCACTAACTAGTTGTGTGGTGCATTGAAAGGGCTGCGCTAGGCGATCACTAAGGTTTTCTTTAGCTCCAGGAGTCTGCTATTCTGTTCCTTTCAGAACCTGTCTCACCCCCAACTCCCAAATCAGCCACTTCTTCTCTTTGCCTCTCATGAATCATCTCAGACCTCCAGCTGTCCCTGGGTCCTATTTTGGGAATTAATGCACGTTCTCAAGCCTCAGGAGCGATTCTCTTTGTGCTTAGCACTGTGAATTCATACTGCCAAAGGGTTAACCTTCCAAGACTAACTGCAGATTGGGTAAAATAAGAGAAGATCAATGGTTGTACCCTGCCATGGTGGGGTGTTCAATCATGCAGGTTTCTAGCCAGATTGTTAGAAATCTGCATCACAGAAATCACCTGGGTGTCACACCCGGAGGAACTCTGGGTTAATATGTGGTGAGCAGAAATATCAAGTTTATGCCTATAGGGTAGTTTTCATTGGCATGAGCTTAAGCATAGGGAAAAATGGCCTTGGTAGTGTTAATTTTTTTATAAGCAGTTGCACAATAGCTGGTCTTGGAATGTTAGCAGCACTGTTGCAGAACTAAAAATGCTACCTTGAGACATTTTAAAAGAGTAATAAATATCTGGTTTTAAAACACAGACATGAAAAAAATTATAAACTTGGAAAGTCTTTTTTGGTGGTTGTTGTTTTAACTTTGGAGTGTTAAAGGTGTCTTTTCTTTCCCTGATTTTCTCCATACTTTGTTGTTTGGCTTGGTAATTTAATGATTATCTGACTGTTTTGACATTGGGATGTTTATGCTTTAATGAAAGGCAATGAGACTGGGTCCCCTTATCCATGCAATTTGGCTTCGCAGTGAAGATATGGCTGTGCTCAGGGCTGGGGCTGCCCACTCTCTGCGTAATGTGCCAGGGACTGTCCTCTGATGTGGAGTGAGTGGCTCTCAAGGAGAGAGCGTGTCATTTCCAGACCTGGATTGTATGACTTTGGTACATTTTCAGGAAGCAAACCACATTCTCAGTGGCACTTGGAAATAGCTGTCTTATGGCAGTGACTCCCACTGGAGAAATGGGACTAGTTCCTGCTGCTGTGTACATGCACAGGGGTTCTTAGGTCAGGGAGGGCTGTACCTAACACTAAGATGTGGCCAAGGAGGACTCAGCTTCTTGTCATTACTTTCAAAATACATAAACAACGTTGGAAAAAAATTTAAAAACTGAGAATTTTACTCTCTAGAAAGTTTTGCTGGCTCTACCTAATTAAATTTACTATTAGTTCCAAATTTTTTTTGATTAATATTTTACCTTCAAAGTGGGCCCATTTTTATGTTAGCTTTCTAATTATTATTGTAATTATAAATAGTAACCTGTCTATGTACAGTAATTTACTTACTTCACCCCATTATTAGTTTCTTGCATGATTTCTTTTGTGCTATGAAAGGTAACACAACAAATAAACTAATGAATGTAGCTTTTACCTGTCATTGATATGTATTTAAGGAAAATTACCAACAATAGAATTATCAAGACCAAGAGTATAAATACCTTAACATGAGTATATGTATTATAAATTTTCTTTCCTTGCTTTCTAAAGAGGTTCTAAAAGTTTTCAAAGCCTCTGGCATATGAGTGCTCTTAGTTGTACTGAGTTTTATATTTAACAGTATATTTTAATATAGAAACTTAGATATACAAATCATAAATTGTATATATGTACATATATAGATATAACATAGAACCTTGAAATTTCTTCATGAAGAACTTAAGTTACCTGTGAAGGTGCATCATTTGTTTATGTACTGAGGATTTTTTTTTCTTTTTCTCTTTCTCTATCCTCTCTCTTATAGTTTTTGTACACTTGACTTATGTAGCTAGCTAGATGCAAGACTTTGGCATAGTCCAACTTTAAAAAATTTATTATTTATTATACAGATTCTCATATAGATACTAGGCTAAAACATTGTCCTTTATTGATTGGGAATCGGTGAGTTTGCAACTACTATTATTGCCCGTATTGTTGGGTGTGCCTGAACATGCACAGTGAAATGATTCTTTTTTTAATGACCCTGTTTAAATTCACAAAATACCTATGCAGTGGGCCAAACAAGTGAAATTAAAACATATATATCTTGTGAAAGCAAGATTTAGGCAAAAATATTTCTGAATCCAATTAATGGCAAGTTGTATCATAATGAAAACTTACTCTCTTTTTTAAAGCCTAGATAAAATTGAAGAAACCAAAGATATTCATGTAACTAAAAAGAGCACCAAAGAACTAGAATAATTAACTTGAGGTGTGAGAGAAATCTTAAATGACTTGAGAACCTACTCCAGACATACTTGGAAGCCAGAGGCAAATGATGCCTTCATTTTCCTGGCATTAAGTGAGGTTAGATGAAGGATTCCTGTTACAGAGAGCATGACCAGGATTTTATTGAGTAGGATGCAAAAATATTTAGGAAACATGTTCTAATTTGGCAAGAGATTAATTAACTGGAATCCAGTGATGTTTTCTGCCACAGCAAACCTATAATATGTGGAATTGTTTTTATTCTCCAGTCACACTGCTAGTGTTTTGAGCTCATTGTAACTAAATTCAGTGCGTCTTAACCAGAGCATTTGTCCACATAGTGTCATAGTTTTTTTTATAAGGAGAATTTTTAATGGGTGACTTCTACCACAAGGAATCAATCAGCTGATATTTTGTTTTTTAAAGCTGGATACAAAGATGTAGGATACAGAGTAAGCTGTCTTTTTCAGAGTTAGAAACTTGGCCTGGTGATTCTAGCCTTCATTTAATCATTAACTTAACATACTACCTTGGGTAGACAGAGCGTTCAACAAACTCTCCATGACTAAGAGTATTAATTTAGAAAAGGAAGGCAGCAACATCATGGCAGTCTGACCACTGAGGAATAGCGTTAGAACACGAAAGTAACCCCATGAAAATGGGCTTTGTGTGCATGGAGAGTAACACTATTCACAGATGCAAGGTATTATTCAGAAACTGGATATGATAAGGCATGAGTTTCCATTATTCCTTAAAGGACTCCTTCTCAATTCGGCCTCTTGTTCTAATAAGTCCAGACCTGAGCTATTTACTCATTAAATCCACTCAGCAATTAGAAAGAACCTGTGTGTCTCCCCATCGTCCGCATCCTCCTCTCTGCCTGAAATTCTTAAACAAGTACTGGGTGTGTGGTAAATGGTGCATTTTAATAAATGTTTTATAAAGGCCAATTATTCAGTCAATATTGAATCGTGTGATAGGAAATATGGCTGCTTAGCTACAGGTAAGATGTCTACATACTATTGGCATCTGTTTGGTAGGTAATGTTCTTAAGTGGCCTGGCCTTCCTCCAAACTTTGATTATTCATAAATCTATTGAGTGTGGTAAGTTGCCCTATTAGCATTTAATCTTTTATTGAAGCAAACTCAGAAGCCTGAAATCTATTTGCTTTAGCAAGCTTGTTCACTGATAAATGTGTGATTTAAAATTTTCCTTTTGTGAATTCTTCAGTGCAAGAAAAACACAGCTGGGCATAGCACAGATCATATTTATCTTTTCATTAACTGAAGTACAAAAAGATAGTATCATTGGAGGCTTAGAAGGAAGGATTGCTAAAGAACAGTCCTCCTCCTATTTGCACACCCACTTGAGAAAAGCTTTCCAAACAAGTATTTGAGATACTTGTAAGAAAAGCTAGTTGAATCGTCAAAAGAAGACCAAGTGAATGTATATAAAGTGGTTGGATTTCAGATAACATTTTCCCCCTGAGTGCTCAGATTGGTTAAATATTAGAGAAAGGGAGATAATGACACTGTTTGTCGCTATAAACTTAGACATATCTTTTTTCACAAGGTTGGTATGAAAGGCATATCAAAGATTTTCCACCCCAGATGACTTAGTTTCAGTGTGGTAAAGGGCACAATGCTTGAATGTTAACTGCCATACAGGAACATGGAAACTTTGTATAGACTTTATAATATATATATATAACGTTTTTGCTTCTTGCAAATAACAACATAAACAAATTGACTGTCATTGTAGGGTTGTTAAAATATATATTTAAAAATTTCAGCATTATTCTCTCTGCTAGAGGGAAGATTATAAAAAAATCTTAGAGATTTTGGGGGTACTTATTTGCAGTGTGCCCTAAACCAGGTCATGAAAGGAAATCTTCCAGAATGAAATAAGTGACTTCTGGCTTATGTATGTTAACCATACATTCTTCATTTGGGAAAGGAAGATGAAATTATGAGTATTACCCCTCTTTTCTCACAACCTTGGATCATGAGAGTTGAGATTATTCCTGTTTCTAGAGTTCTTACAGCTCCTGGAAAAATGGAATGTACACCTACTGTGACAGTCAGTAGGTGATAGAACTACAGACTGATTGGTGTACCCCTGCACAACTGCTGGGCTCTGCAAAAATGGAATATCCTAGAGAGATGTTCTTCTGTCATCCTTCCTAGTGTACCCCAGAAGTACTCAAGAAGGGATCGATAACAGAAAGAATAGAGAAGGGAGCTTCTTTTGAGCCAAAGGCAACCTAACTCCACCTCAAGCTCAACTCTGACCCAGGACTACCCCAAATAGGCTAATATTCCATCATATGAGTCAAACAGACACAACTTGTGCCGGGGGTCATCTCTTCCCTTACTGCCCACCCCCCAAACTCCAGAGGTCCCTTTCCTAAATGGAGCTAGAAGTAGGTGCAGGCAACTCTTTCCTGCTCTATTTATCTGTCCTAGCCAGATTCTCTGAGAGTCAGGCCCAAACATTTTCTGTTGGTGATGGCGTTTATTCAGACATTAGCTTACTTTAATGAAAACTTGTTTAAATTGTCATGTGCTGGTTTGGGGATTCTAGAATTAGTTTCTACTTGTCCTTCCTACTCTTTTATTTTAAAATTCACCAACCCAGTATCAAGTTTTTAATTTTTTACATAGAATTTAAGAATGATATTGGAAAAGTAGAGATAGATGGTTACAAATCACAACTAGCAAAATGAAAATGTTTCCTTAAGATCAGCACCTTCTCATCTCTGCACCCCCATATTTCATATTAAATAATTACTTTAAGGTTTAGAGGCATAATATTTTATAGTATTTTTTTTTCTTTAATAGTAGTTCCTCAAATTGGCAGCGTGAAATGACCAAATATAATATGAAATCAAAAATTCTGGTAGTTTTATGTGAGTGAAACAATAGGAAGAAAACTTAAGAACTATCCTTTCTGTACTGTATGTTCGTTTTCCACGTTCAGTAAGATGCTGTTTTCATTGTTTCCATTGGCTTGAAAGTGAGTCTGGCAATGGGTACCAATGCTGACATAACCTAGGCATGCTTAGTAGATAACTAATAATATAAACTATTTAAATATTTAAAAGTAAATAGCACATAGTTTTTTCTACTTCACTCTGCATGTTTAATGGGTATTAAATTTTCAAAAGCCTGAAGTCGCACTTCATGCTAAATAATTTAGGACTGTAACTAACAATTACAGAATCTCCTAGGTTCTATGAGAGGAAGTAAGTGTATTCACACCTAACTTTACCAGCTGATGCTTTTGTGGGCAACACTGAGGAGGATTTGTTTTCCAATATCTTTTTAGTCATATTGTCTAGCTCTGAATTTGTCTTTAACTAAGGTTAGTTTCCTTTGTTGAGTTAATTCCTTTTATTTATGTTGATTAAAATGTAGGATAATTATTTAGAATAAGAAATTACCAAAGTGAAAACGCTCCTTCTATGTGTACTATTTGTTCTCGGCAGAATACAGATTAGAGACCTCTGAAGATAGCTAGGATATTTTAAGAAGCAATAATAGTGTAAGACTGCCATACCAAGAAATCCATTAACGTCACTGTATCCCGTAAATGAAGAATGGCTTTATAGCCCAGTGCTACCTAACCTTTAGCTACCAACTACTAGCGTAGAACTATAGGTCCTAGTGAAAGGAAAAATTGTGAAGAATTGGGATCTGATAAGTCACCTGGTATGTATGGAAAAATATAGTCAATGATAGGGGCAGAACCTATCCTCTCCCATTAGATTTTTCCTGAAGTATTGACTTGCTATGCGTTAACGTACCATTCTCTTCTACTGATGTTGCATTGCACTCAGGGCTGGCCAACAGCCTGTGGGTTCTCAGCTCTCTCGTGTCACATACCCCTCCACTACAAATCTCTAAGCTGAAAAGAACCTAATGACAAGGCTTGCCAACTACAATCTTCTGATGACTACTGCTGTGTCAGGTTCCACACTCTCCCTCACCATTTGAAAATTGGCTCTGTATAGATCTACAGGTTAGAGGCATTAATATCAGTGTTTATAAGATATTAGAGCTTCTTAAGTGTACTTTACCAAATAATTGTTATACCTCCTAGTTATCGAGCAAGAATATTGGGAATATGTTAATTTTCAAATAACAGAGTTTCTCTGGAGTCTCTTTCATTCTGCGTGCACACAGGTACAGCCCTCTGTCTGGAGTCCGTCATGCTTGATTGCCATTTCTTATCAGCGCAGAGCCCTATGAAGAGGGTCCTATATATTAGCCATAACATGACCTGTGTGGCCAGGAGCAGTCCCAGTCATTACCCTCCTGGTGGTGCGGTGATTTAGAATGAATGGCTTGGGGATGCCATGATTTACCACATATCCTAGCCCAGGATAAGGTTAACAAAATCTTCCCCCAATTTGGGGTTGATTTATATATCAAGAATATTGGCAACTGGCATTCTTTAACTTCTTTATGTTTTGCTGTGGCTGAAATAGATCCTAATTGGGAGAGATCCTGACAGCTCTAACTCCTGACTAATGTAACTACTCAAAGCAACAGTTAGCCCTGAGCACAGTCCCCAGCCAGGCTCCTGGCAGGCATCCATGGGAATAATCTCCTTCCTTGGCAGCCGCCTGTGCAGCAGTCTGTGGAAAGGATGACAGTGGGTCTCGATAGTACATTAGGTTTAAATACTCACGCTTTATGTAGAAAGCTCTGAAAACTTGTGTTAAGTAAATAAATTAAGCTCGTATAGTATGTGGTGATTTGGACACTGTATTTGAAGTACAGATACATCTCACAGTGAAAAGGGGTGAGATAATGCAGGAAAAAATGGTCTCTAATTATCTGTGTATCTTAAAAAAGTTAACTTCTTTGGGATTGGCTACCTATCTATTTAACAAGGGTTTTGGATAAGATGGCTTCCAAGGCCCCTTCCCTTCTAATAGTTTGTGGTTTCCTATTGACTCTAAATAGTCTCAGAAATGGGATCATGTTTGTACCTGATACTTTGCTATTTTTTGATTAATTGATTTTTTTTTTGTTTATAGCACCACTGTTTCCACAAAGCACTTAAGGCAGCTTGCAACCAAAATACAGGCACAAAAAAATCAAAGACAGCTAACACAAGGTAAATACTGAGAAGTTAAAGAAGGGAGAAATTCTGAAGAGAGCTACAAGAAAGAACAGACCCTGTCTCTGAGCTTCCTTGCAGCCAAGGCAAAAAATATATGTATCAGCACCATATTATGGAAGAGAAAATGGCACTTGGTGCTTATTTTCCCATGTTGCACGTTAGATTGGTAGTCCAAGACTATCAGTCCTGGACCTAGAATATCTAACATCGGAATCTCCCTTCTATGGATTAATCAGATTCCTACTTGATCTCTTAATTAATAGCATAGTTTATTTTCCTGTCTCTACATCTACTTTAACTATTGCCTGGAGGCATAGTTATTTTTCCACATGCAATAAAATTTATAATTTTCATTTGTTACCAACATACAGTGAAATTTGACATATTGAAGAGAAGCAAAAATAATTTTACTTAATATTAAATCTTTCACTGAGAATATAAGCTTTGTACTCACATTCCCTCATTTCCTCAATTTCTTTATGCTAAAACAGGGTACAGACCTTATTATGCAAGAAATGGGTACTGTTTTTAATCATTATAAGCAATCTTTATTAACCTTTGATAGTCTAAATTCTAATTACTTTAAGAGAGCAAACTCAGATTTTTATTTAATATTTCAGTGGTAAAATTAATTGGGATCCTTTCAACTGTTCTATTTTTGAAGAGAATGTTTAAAAATAAACTCTGTGTGTGTGTGTGTGTGTGTGTGTGTGTGTGAAGAAAATGCTTTATACATGATCTAGAAGTGATTTATACATAGAATTACCTGCTCTGTCAATTTTCAGTGGCAGGATTTGAATACCTTTTTTTCTTTTTCTTTCTTTCTTTCTTTTTTTTTTTTTTTTTTTGAGGAAAAGATAACAGATGTAGCTAATGTAAGCCCAGCTAATTGTTTAAGAGAAATTTATGGGATTTCTTGTTTTGAATCAGGAGAAAGTTTTAGAGAGAGAGACAGCTAACCTGGGGTAAAAGAGTGTGCTCAGTTCTGCTCCCAGTCCTTGCAGAGGTGGTAGCAACCCAATGCATCTTCAATGTCACTCCTTGTCTCTTATATAAAAGAAGTGCTGCTTGGGGACAAAAACAAAACAAAGTCATTTTTCTGTCACTGTATCAGTCACAGTAATTAATGTTGGTTGCCTCAACAGACAAATTCCCAAATCTCATGGCTTAACACAACAATAAAATATGTTGTGCTCCACAAGTGTTCACAAGTGTTCAAGTGCTGATTGTTGGGGGTTTTCTCCAGATATGGAGCCCCAGGTTTCCTTGTGATGCTACCATTGCAAACAGGCTTCTAAACTGTGAGGGAGAGGGTATGAAAGAGGAATCATTGACACTACTGTGCTAAGACGGAAGTGACGCATCGTCTTGGTTTACATCGCATTTGTCAAATTCAGTCGTGTGACTCTAGCTCAGGGGAACAGCTGGGGAATGAGGAGATTGAACACAGGAACTGATATAGTATGGGAAAATTAGACCCGTAATTTTCCTTGCTATCTGAGAAGCATCTTGTGTAACATAAAATTGATTTGCTTGATGGGTCAGGGAGGGCTTCCTAGAGGAAGCATTTGAGCTTTCCATTTGGGTAGGAGTATGGTCAAGAAGGATCTTTTAGGCACAAAGGCCTATTCTCCTGTTGTGAAAATCGAATATCAACGTGTGTGCCCGTATGCTATGAAATAAAGTATGTTATTACTAAAATGCCTTTGGTCAGCAGTTGTCTTTGGCCAAGAGTGGCAAGATTTATTTTTAAATTTAGGATGTTGCTATGAAAAGTTAAAATGGAAGCTCCTAGAGAGCAGCCTGTGCCTCTTCTTATCTGCACACTGACTTATTCCAAGCACCTAGATCAGGGCGTGGGACAAGGTAGGCATTCCATAAATATTTGATGAACAAATAACAGAACTTGCACAGGACTCAACCCAGCACGTCTGTTTCTAGGGGTATCTGATTCTACTAAGATTGTCTCTTCACAGTCAAAGATGGAGTGTTGAGCAAGCATTGAAAATGAATTTGTCCTTCTGTGCTGCTTTTTTGTTTTTGGTTTGAGGATAAAACCATGAAGGTGGATACTGCCCAGCAAGTGGTTAGAACCATAGATACTGCATCACTGATAGGTACATCCTCCTTTTTAAGTTCCTTAATCTGTAACATGGAATTAGGAGAAAGCTGACGATGGCTGATCTACACAGAACTTTGACTATCTTACATCAGTAATTTGAGATGGTACATAATTAGTCAATAAACACAGTATTTCATGCATAAAATTTGTTATTAAGAGCCAAAGAAAAATATTTAGATCTACTAGAAAAGCAAAAAGCAAAAGCCAAAATAAAAACAAAATACAAAAACAACAAAAAAAGGAATTTTTATCTTCTAGAACATCTCTGTCTCTTATAATAATATAAATTACATTTATTTAACTTTACTTAGGATCTGGTATTTCAGACAGAAATTGTTAATCTTTATACTATTTTTAAAGAAAACACTTGAGAGGAAAAGCTATTATGCAACTAGGATCCCAAAGAGAATGAACAAACTACTTACGGAAAAAGTAGTCTATGATCGTGGAATGTTTTTCATCGTTTTTTTCTTGTATCTTTAGAATCATTAGAACTAACCTCTTATCTATCTATATACTGAATTCTAACACAGCAAGTGCCATCTTTTTATTAATGATTTGTTAAACATCTGTCCTAAATATGACTAAGAAGTTTAAAATGTTCAGAGACATTATTCATTAGCAAGTAACAAATAACTTTGTTTCTCCTGCAAGGAAATTTAAGAATAAATATTTAACCTTTCTTTTCCTCACTGAAGCTCCTGTATTGATCAACAAATAGAAATACTTAGATGTTGTTTCAACATCTATTATCATTTTTGACAAGGGCAGACTGAAAAGGGGGGAACAAAGCTCAGTGTATAACTATTTTAGCAGACTTTGATCATACGGGAATATGGGCAGTGGATAGAGACTGATAAATTCATATAGTTCTTTGCCATGAAGGTTACTTCAGCGTGAAGCCAAAAAATGAGAGGGGCAGGCTTACTTTTCACAGATTTAACCAAGAACAATGACACCATTTGCAACCACAGTGCAGAGCCAAAAAAAAAAAAAAAAAAAAAATCATTGCCAGCATGCCAATATATACTCCCTAGAGAGTAACTAGAAAATGAGAAACGCCTGTCAGAGATTAAGTTCTATTTCTAATGGACATACAGAGCAGACTGATGTCTTTTTAATGAAAATGAACATATCACAACAGATGAGTTTTATTTGTTAGTTTTTGTATAAGTTCTTTAGCCCTGACTACTGAGTATATTCTTTTTAAAAGGCAAATTTCAGAATGCGATAAGTAAGCTTAGCTAATTTTAGAACAAATATAAATGAAACATTTAGTGGACCAAATGTCAAGGAACCCGACATTATCTAAAACAAAGGGACACAAACCTATTAATACCAATTAATAAAAAATTAAAATTAAAGATTAATGAACATTTTCCTCATTTTATACCTGCTTTCAGCCATAATAGGTAATTTAAATAGTTATTTTGTTTCAGTTATTGTTTTAAGCCTTTATATGCATAAACCCATTAAAGTCTCATAAGAACCCATTTTATAGAAAGGACACTGAGGCACGAAAAAATTAAATAATTTGTTTAGGGTCACACAACTTGTGAACTGTTGAGCTGTGAATTCACATGTTTAGGCTCTAGAGGCTGTGCACTTACCCAGTATATTACTCTGCTTTTAGTGAACATATTCTTCATTGAATCCTTTTAGTCAATATGGCCTGGATTTAAGTAGCCCCTGCTCTGAAAAATGGAAGATTTTTCTTTGGGAAAAGAATAAAAAAGGCATGATCACAATCATGGCAAAAACCTAAGCGTAGCACTCAAAGGTGTTCTCAGGACTGATCTTGAGCCAATCATACTGAGAAACGTAAGATTTGAGTGCCTTAAAATGTGGGAAAAAGAGATTGAACCATGGAACGTTGAAAAATGGTAGTTATTAGAATAGCTCAAGTTATTTCTCTAAGAGATAGTAGCCAGCAGTAGAGAAACCAAAAACAAACAAACAAAAAAAGTTAAAAACACTTTTCCCTTTTGTATTAGCTTCTGTCTTGGTTTCCTGGACTACACAGTGCTGCCTGTTAAATAGGACACAACTTGAAAGGACAGACCTTGATAAAGGACAGTTTCAGCTATATGAGCTCAGTATTTCAACTTAAGGAGTTTTAACACTCATAGTAGAGTAGAGAACCTGAGATTTGGGATCCCAAACCTTAGACACCACATTGTTGATGTTTATTGTGTGGCCTCATTCTTATTTGTAAAACAGGAATGCTAAAATGGCTACTTTATTGGGGTCATTTTAAGTATTAAATGACATTAGATATGTAAATACAGTGTGACAGTGCTTTTAACTGAATACAGATAATAGTTGATATTGTTAACCTTAAATACCTCCCTGTGACTTTATAGGTTCAGAATTTGGGGGGCAGTGGAGGTGCTTAAATTATTTGTGACAAAATTTGGATTTAATGGCTTAGAATGGCAGCCATATTGATTACTCCCCATTTACAGAAAATTGGTGTGGGTGTCTTCAGTGTTGTTAGATGTAATTCCTGAGGTGGGTATCATCTAAACGGTGAGCTAGTATAGTCTAACCAAAGTAACAGCAACAATCAAAAACAAAAACAAAACAAAAAATTGAAAGAAACAACAACAAACTCAGAGGGACAAAAGTCAGAGAAGGGAGCCAAGAAGGATTTGGTGAAGAGGTTGGAGAGAGGTCAGTCCATTGTCTAATATGGCAATCAGTTTAGCAGAATTTAGAACAACAATGGAGACAACAATAGATTTTTTTTTTTTAATGGGCAACTGGAAATAATCTATGACTTGCGCAAATAGTCTCTCTTCCTTGGGCCTCAATTTCAAAACTATGAGAAAAGTGTGATTGAAAATAAATAAATGCTAAAGTATCTTTCAGCTCTGTACTCTGGTTTTTAAGATCTTTCTATGATTCTATCCTGATGTGTTTGTCATGAATTTTCTGAAATTTACTTTTTTTTTTAACGCATTACCTCTACTTACCCATGGTAATTGCCTTCTTGAGAAATAAGATATCAAAATAGCTGTGTATCAAAATACAATATACAGGTTACATCTCTAAAGAAAGTAAAACAATTATCCACACAGTTCAGACCGCTCCTTCATAGCTAACTGGTCTTACTTGATAGTTGAGAAAAGGCCAAAATATTATATGAGAGAAGGAAAAAGGGAGGAGGGAATAAACTTAATTATCCAAGGTCTTTCTCTAGAGAAATAATTATTTCACTTAACTTAGCTGAGTTGCCATAGCACCAAAATCGGAAGAATTAGAATCTAAAAATGGCATAAAAATTGGTCTATGTAGTTCAGGGATTTTCTTCAATGAGGCCTTGAATAAAAACATGAAGATTAAATAGCTGACTAGCCTCAGTCTAATACTGCCTAGAATAAACTATTACACCAACATAAATATAGAGTGGTAACAGGAGATTGATCAACTTTGGTAGAGAATTTCAGCTTTGATGCCAGAAATTCAAAATTATCCTGGCAAAGGAGAAGGATACACTTAATGTTTTCTGGAAGAAACATGCAAATTACCTCATTCTTAAACATTCCCTAGAGGCCATTATTATTTTTCTATCCCATTCCCAAATATTACTCACAAAGTGGAAAGGGATGACCAATTTCTTAAAATGCTCTTGACACTCTTTGGTGTTTATAATGTATATTGTAGCCTTAGCTGATGGCCAGGTACATTTATACCGGCTATTTATTTTTGTCTGGCGTTGCTCCTTTCCTTCTTTCTTTCTACCTTTACTTCTGTCTTTCTTCCTGTCCTTCTCTCTTTCCTCCTTTCTTTCCTTCTGTCTTTCCTCCTTTCCTTTTCTCCTCCTTTCTTCTCTCTTTCCTCCTTTCCTCCTTTCCTTCCTTTCCTCCTTTCCTTCCTTCCTTCCTTCCTTCCTTCCTTCCTTCCTTCCTTCCTTCCTTCCTTCCCTCTGTCACACTCCCCCCACTTCTCTTCCTCCCTTTCTCCCTTCCATCTCAAATATTATTTTAATTCACTTTTTAAAAACCAACCATAAAATTTTTAAAAAACCAAGTGACTTTAATTTTTGGACCACTTTCAAGTTATTCTTCTTACATTTATTATCGTTGTCCTGGCCATCTCCCTGCAAGCGTACTTGAAAAGCTGTTTCTGCTCAGCTCCGGCTCTTGCTGCCCTAGGACTTATTTCAGTAGGATTGGCATCTTGAAGTCTTGGAAGTCAGACGATGTCTCTAAGCCTGTTCTGCTAAGACTGGGACCCTGAAAAATCTGTGTTGTAGAATCCATTTACTTTTTTTCTTTCATTCTCTCGATAAAAGTCATGGCCTTCATAACATTTAATTCCTTGAAATGACTATTACTAATAATTGATCAAAGAATATGTTACCTTGGTGCTGGAAAGTGTATACAATAGAATTATTTTTATTTCAGAATAACTTATAAATAACTTTGAATTTAAATTCAGTAGAACAGGCAATGTTATTTGTTTAGAGGGCAGGACCATTAAAGTCAACTATTTTTTTTCTTGTTTGAATTGGGTAAAATTGTAATATATCCTTTACATCACAGTAGCACCCTAGTGGTTATCATATTGCATTAGTTACATGAGTTTTCAGGGAACATTATACAGTATACACTGCCTCCAGTAAATACACCAGTCATGCTTATGGTTACATAGTCAGCGCCAGGAAATTTGGGATGACATTCCCTGCAGGTTAGTAATTCTACCCATTATTTATATTGGTTTGATTTGAAACTGGATGTGGCTAAGTATTTTGAAGAGTTTTCTGACAGAATTCTAGAAAAACTAGAGAATGAATATTTTAAATGGGATAAATAGCTTTGTATTTTTTTTTTTTTTGAGAACACCTAAATTTTGTGACTAAGACAAACCATTGAGAAAATCAGGAGAGGACTTCTTCTGAACATAAGGTATAAACATGTCTCGTCTATAAATTGAAACCACTCATAAAAAAAAAATCTGTCTTCGGTGTACTCTTATGACCTGCTTCGGGGAAACAAAACTTTCCTAATTCTTAAGAAATGGAGAAGAAAATTAGTAATGAGGCTCTGACAGAGGAGCTGAAGCAGATGTGGAAATTGTGGAACATCATCTTGGCAGTTGAAGGAGCCTCACCAGCTGGATGTTTTCTGAAAGTGAGAATTTATCATATTTAAGCCACAATACAGAAGTCAGTACTTGAAAATGGTTGTCATAACACTGCAAGATTTTGATAGAAATACTAGATGATTGTAATTAATTTGACCAATAGAGTTTATGCTACCACAATAAAGATCAGATTATTTTGAGCTTCTACAATAGCATCTGACTTCCAAGAAGGTAAAAATATTTCACATTCTCTAGCTTATTTACCTAAGGAGGAAACGAAAAAACAGAAGCTGATCACTGAGAATTCCCCTGAGCCGCACCATTTTGTTTTGTTCAATAATCTACACTTACCTATATCTCTCCCATGGGAGGATCCCTGTACCTAGTGGTCAGGAGAGGCAATACAAACACAGGGAAAAACCAAAGTCTACAAGTTTGTTTGCTAATTTTTGCCACTTTAGGCATGGTATCTGATCAGGAAGCATTGCATGGCTTCTAATTTGTAAAAGGATACTATTCAGTTCACAAGATTAGTGTTTTAATTAAGTGAGATACTGTGTTGGTTTTGTGTCCTGGGCACTTGGGAGATATCTGCTTTCCTTTCTCTTTCAATGCAAGCCATTCGCTTTTCTGTCAATTACAAAGAAACATTGTAAGCAATGTGAAGGGCTAGTAGCTGTGTAGCTATGGGCAAGTCATTTAAACCTGGATGAGCTGGATTATCAGAGAAGTCAAATAGGTTTCAACTCTCACACATCCTTTTCTTTGGTAGATCTCTAATCCTTTGGAATATCTCAGGAGCTGTGGTCTGGCTCTCTGGTCTGCCAGCAGCATTGTGAGGAGAAAAGGACACCTGTGAATACTGGGTTTGCAATTGCTAGACTAGATGAACTATAAGACAATGTCTACATCTATCGTTCTGCCCTGCTGTTTGCACCATTGATCCGTTCTTCTCTGTCTAGTTCTAATTTTTTTTCATTGCCCTAAAACATTCTTCTGGAATGTTTCCAATTTTTTTTCTCATTTTCCTTATGACACCTTGTGGATACTGCTTTTCATTCTTTATACCTTCTGTGAGAGGTTATCTGAAAGCATTATCACATTTGTGAAGACCAGAACTTGTTGAAAACAGTGTCAATTATTTTACATCACAAGTCAGGAAAGTATCATTTTATGTATTTTCTCAATATAAAAAATAAAAATGAAATGTACAAAAAACATTGTGTTCCTGAGAGAGTGGACTGTTAAGGGAGTGAAGGTGGTAAATTTCTAGAGGGGATGAGGTTTCATAGTGAGGAGCATCTGCAACAAAGTAGATGCTCTCTAGCATTTCATTTATTGAAGGAATGAATTAGTGTCTGCTGAGTCAGGTAGGAGAGACTCTTGGAACATCTGTTGGTTTGAGAAGCTTAGACAATGGGGCTAGAGTGAAAGCTAAAAATCAGTTCCTAGTTTTGGAGACCAAGTCCTTTGATGGTGCATTCGTGGGACTGCATTCCTAGAAAGGTATTTGGGATATGGTAGATTGCTCCCTATACTATAGATTGCAAACTTTATTTTGCTTCTTGCTGGTGTATTCTGGTTAATTTAAGATGTTCACTCCAGGATTTTCACCTTCTATTCCCCGAAACAATATGCTTATAGTATAACAATTGTATCCTACTGGCTGTAGGAACTCAGAAGAAAGAATTTCATTGACGAAAAAAATAAAATGACATCACACAATAGTTATAGGGAATAATTTATACAAATGGTTTTAACTATTTTAAAGAAATTACAGTGTTATTATTTGAGTCACCAACACATGGCTCATCACTTATGTCACTGGATTCAATTCAACTTTATCCAATAAGAATGTAATGAGCACCTTCCCTGAACCTGGCTGTGTTAAATATGGTTGCAATACAAAGGAGTATAAAATGTGATTAGGGGGTGGTATGTTTGATTACTCCTTTATTAATTAAGGTTCCTTTTTAAAATGCGTTTATGTTGACATCATATGTTGGCATTAAGTTATGTTAAGCCAGTATAAGAAATGTCACTACTTTTCTTTTTTTCTGGGGAAAATAATTCTGAAAATACCTCAGTTCAGAAAATAATATGGAGTATATACTGATGTTGTCCATAAGCAATAAAGTTTTCTCAATAAAAATGTAAATACATGTCTTCCTACCTTCAAAATATGTAACAGTTAGGTCCTTGCAATGGATGATTTTTTTTACTAGTGTATGTTCCAAACAATTTTTAGAACATGAAATACTAAAATCTAAGGGGAAAGAAACAGAAGTTGCTTATTTTACAATAGACTTACTAAGGATTCTTTTTGTATCATACTCAAGAGTTGTTTCTTTCTCATCTTGTGGGTCAGCTTCAGTAAAGTTCATTATTTTAACTTTAAATGATGGTAATCACTGTCTAGGTGCAGACAGATTCAGAAAGGCATACATATGTGTGTGTATATATACATATGTGTGTGTACATATGTATACATTTTGCATATGTTTAAATACATGTGTATATATACATATATACACATTTTTAATTGTGGGCATGTTTGTGAAGTTGCAATTTCCAACCAAATTCAAAACTTTTTGGTGAGGGATTAACATATTATATTTATATTCACATTCATGTATACTTGGCAAAATGTAACTTTCTGTTTTGATGGAAGAAATTGTTAAAAACCTCTAATAAAAAATAAAAAGCTAAGGAAACCTCTAGTTTTAAAAAAGACAAGGTTTTGAATGTCAAATGGCTTATATAAAAAATATTTGATGAGTTAAGTGAAAAAAAATAAGAAACATATGGATTAAATTTCATTGAAAATGCACATGGGCTTAAAAATTAAGGGAGAAAGTACTTGGCAAAATGTGGTTTTGGTTTTGCCAAATCCAAAGTTTGAGAATTGATTAAGACATTGAACAAACCCAAACCATACCTGGCTTTAGCTGTCTGCTAGCCTGCTGTCTACAAAAGCCTTTGATGAGACCAGGCCTTACTAAAACTATTGACGACACCTGAATTTGCCATGTGGCATCTTCTCGTGCCTCTGTAGGCCAGCTACCTTGACTGTGTAAACTGATAGCCCCAAACTTTGTTAACAGATTTGTTAACACATCTTCTAAGTGTAGACTTTAATAATGAAATAATTAGTCTGAGACATGACTATATTATTAATTCAATGAATGTTATGTTTAAATATATAAGTATTTATAAAACTGTACTTTATAGTTACAAATGTTAGTCATTTTAAATAGAATAAAAATATTTGAATGCTACTATATTTAAATATTTTGTCATATTATAATACAGATTTATTAATATTAATATATACTTGGGCATATCCCATAAATCTCTACTTTCTGATCTACCAAAATGTTTTTCTGTTATTCTCTTCTGATGTCTAGCATTTAGATCATTTATTATGGTTATCTATATGTGTATCTTCTCCTCTCAAACTTAAAATTGAGAAGAATATTTTGTCTGATTTGTATTCTTACATCTGAAAGATATCTAGGCTAGTATACCTAAATATATAAATTTAGATGAGATTTGTTGCATGAATGGCTAAGTATTTTACAAAATATTTTAATAATCTTTAAAAATGAACTATGATACCATCTTGGCGAGAGGTATCTCTGCTAAATTCCTATGTGCTTATAAATAGTGTAACTTTATATTTGATTAAAGCTGCCCTACATCTACTTCTGATCATGAACAGCTTTATATAAATTTCTAACATCACAGTGTCAGTAAAATGATTGTGTGTCAAAGATTTTACAACAGGTATGCAACAAATGATAAACATACTTGGGAATGACTTTCCTCTCTCTGTTTCTTCAAGGATTATGTAGCAGTAAATTCATAACCTGAGTAATTAGAACTCCCCTGAAACATATACTTGTTCCCAAAGTCAATAGGCTTTTAATAAATTAGCACCACTTCCCTTTGCAAGTGGTAGTATGATAGGCTTACATTTTAATTATACACATATTCAAAAGTTCCAAGTCTCTCTGTAGTGCTGTCCACATTTCATGCTGGAGACACTTGGCCAAGACTCGATTCACATGTCCTACAGGGTTACATATGATGTGGCTCCTCTCCCACTGGGTTACACAGGATATGAGCTGGATCCTGGCGGCTTCTGAAACAAGAATGAGAGAAGCTCTTGTGGAGTGAATTTAAAGAGAGAGAAAAAAACCTCTCTCTGGCATTGAAGTCACTGTAAGTTTGGCATGTCTAACTGGGAGTAGGCCTTGGCTCACAGAACTGAGAGATAGCTAAACAAAGATTTGTTGAATTTGATAAACTCCCTGGCTAAGACCTTCTTGCCAATTTTCTTTCTAGAGCAACTCTTCACAGCTGAATTTAAAAACCTTGAAAATCAAAGGTTTGTAATGGGGATGCTGACACATGTAACTAACATAAAATTGTACCAACCAAGCTTTGCTATCATATTTTATAATTGTCTGAGAAGCTTATAGAAAGAAATGATACATTTGCTACATGAGATCCATTTCTTTTGCTAAAACCTAGCAAATGGATTTATAGTAGACTCCTTCAGATTTAGAACTGTCTTGAGAGAGATTATATATCTATATCTATATCCATCTATCTATCTATCTATCTATCTATCATCTATTTTTTTAATTAAGAGAAGTGTTAAGACTACGAACTTCCTACAAGGCTTCAAAGCAACATCCTATATTTCAGTTTCAAATTTGATAAAGAAAACTCGGACTCTGCCATTGGTGCTCAGTATTCATTACTTATGTGTTCTTGTAAAGCTGTTCAACTTTTTTGAAATTCTATATAAAAAAGATATTCGTAGATGTGAACCTTTTTGTAGCTTTTGAGCAAATAGAAAAATTTACCCTAATATCAAAGTGTATATTGTGGGCCAGTATGTGAAAAAAAATTTCAATGCAAACTCTCTTAAAGGTGCTATAATAGTTATACAGATATATAGGTACTAAGTGACATTTATACATATTTTTGAATTCTTATTGCTTTTTTGTTGATTCTTAAATTTTATATAACTCTATATTTCATGCATACTCAAATTAGATTTCATAAAAAATTATTGCTTAAAGATCACAGGAATAATTAGGACATAATTACTCATAGAAACAATAAGCTACAGTATTACTTATCCCTCTGTAATAGCTGAGAGTTTACATTTGGGCTTCTGAGAAAATCAAAAAGTTTTAAGTAGAGTTTACGTTCTAGAAAAATCTGATGAATATAATTTACTCTATCTAATATTCATGAGTGAGAAATGATTGCTCTAGAGACAAAGAAGGGCTGGTTGGTCAAAACATTTGCCTTTTGCTCTTTCACTTTGCATAAAGGCCTTCACTTGGTTTGTGGGTTCCTTAGCAGAAAGGAGAAGTTACAGTTAACAAATTAATGAAAACCAAGTGATGCCTTTGAAGAATTCTTAAGTGAACCTTAACCAATGCCTTGGGCTACATGTTCAATGTGAACAAAAAAATTAAGGTGAACTGGCCACTGCTACTAAGAGTCAATTGACAGAATGCATGGGTCATTAATTTTGTGTCCTTTGTTTTGTCAGTGTGTTTTCGTGAGGCCTGGTAAAGAAAGTAAAACCACTGAAGCTGAAAATTGTCTGCTCTGTAGCTCATTTCCCCTCCCAGCATGCACTGACCCAAGGGAGGGGGCTTCAGTTCACCCCTCCATTTCCCTTCAACACACGCCTGGCTCCTGCAAGATCCATTGGGTGGGTGGAATGGTTAATTCTTTGCAAGTTTGTGCTTAATCATATGCAGATCACAAGTACCAATAAAAATAAGATGTCTGCTCTCACCATTTTATTGTATTTCAAAAATAAATTCTGAAGCAGGCATGTAACCTTGGTTCCACTCAATTATAGGAGGGTAGAGAGTGAAACAAATTGGCTGGTTCACCTTAATTCCCATTGTTTCATCACTAATAATCTTTGAGGGCCAGCTTCTGGCTTTTGTGACATGACCGATATAAAATGCTCATTCTACTGGGTCTCTGTTTGGCTTTAAACTATGTTCTAAGTCATTGTGCCCAAAATGCTATGGCTTATCAATAATTCCATAATTCCACATCAGTGCATTCCAGACTCACATTTTGTTAACACATAACTTTATTTAAACACAGATTTTTAAGGATCAAAAATTTTAAAAGCTGGTTCTCAGAGCAGACCAGATTTTCAAATGCCAGCAAAACTTTTACATTCCTCAAAGTAGAAAGAATATAGATTGGCCGGGATTAGAGTGAACATGTTTCCAGCTTGGACAGGGAAGCAGGGAAGATTTCTAGATCTAAAGCAAAGAATATTTGTAGGTTTTGTTGGTTGAATTGTTCATAGTAGTTCAGAGATCATAGAATTGTGAGTTGTTTTGTTCTTTAATTTGGAAATTTACATCTGTGTGTTTTGTTTATTTACTGAGCACAAGTTGGTGACACATGGCAGGTGTAGGGATGATTTTGATGCAGTCAGTAGTGAGTCTGCTATGGGAATTTCTCTTCCATTTTTATAAGTACTTATTATTTATTCATTTGATTTGGTAGCTATTTAGGTGTTTGTTTGTTCACTCATTCATTCATTCACTCACTTAGCAATTATACCAGGTACGTAGTAGCTGTTAGGTAGACAGAAATAGATAATTGCAAGCCTAAGAAATCTCAGTTTTGTGGGCTGTCAGACATGTAAATAAATATGATACATTGCAGATTGTGTTGGAAGGTAGGGCATTTGGGAGAGAGGGGGAGCCTGGATCCTTATCTATGGATGAGTCAGTGAGTGGGGAGATGAATGCACTGATATTAATTTGCTAGGGTTACCATCACAAAATAGCACAGACTGGTTGGCTTAAAATACAGGAATTTATTTTACAGTTGCAAAGGCTCAAAATCCAAAATTAAGGTTTGGTTTTTTCCAAGGCTTCTTTCCTTGGCTTATTGATGGCCACCTTCTCCCTCTATCCTTGTGTGGCCTTTCCTCTGTGTATGTATGCCCAAAGTATCTCTTTCTTTGTCCAAATTTTCTCTTCTTTTGAGGACACCAGTCAGGTTGGATTAGAGCCCACCCTAATGGCCTCATTTTCACTTACTCACGTTTAAAGACTCTGAATATAGCTATATTCTGAGGTACTAGGGTTTAGGGCTTCAACACAAGAATTTTGTGAGGACATCATTCAGGTAATAAATAACAAAACTAAAAGAAGAAATGAATGGAGAGATGAATGGGGAGATGTCAAATAGCAGGAGACAAAGGGTAATCCTAGACCAATGCATAGAAATGCATTCTTGAATTTGTTGTATCATGTGTAAAAACTTAACTCTTAGACTAAAAATTTATGTAGTGCACGCTTGAGAAGTAGATTTTGAAGTTTTCTATTTTATTTGATAATTGTACATCAACTATATACAAATCACTGATGTAGGCTCTCCTATTGGAGGTTCTAGTGAAATAGTCAAAGTAGGTCATTTGGGGGTCATCGATTTTATGAATTTTGACATCTTCATGTGGGGTTCTCAATTCTAGCTATACATTGTAATTACCCCCATAGATTAATGGGTTTGGGATAATTTTCATAGATGATAATTATATTATGTGGTTTAATTACACAGTTTAAAATTTGTTAAAAATTCTGAATGTAATCATAATAAAAAAATGGCATTTTAACCATGATTTTAAATATTTTTAATGCTGTGCCAGGTACTATTTTAAGCTCCTCCATATTGTTTTATTTAATCTTCCTGATCATATGACATAGGTATCATTATCTAATTCTTATTTTAGAGGAGAAGAAAATGAGCACCTAGGTATAGCAACTGGCAAAAGTCACCTATCTAGTATCATACTGACCCAAGTTCCAATTTAACTGAATTCTACCACATTTTTAACAAAGTACTTTAGAAAAATAAGGAATACATTTAAAACATGTTACATTATTACATTATGTTGTTAACTCTGGAGTACAGGAATTCATTAAATAGTTAGAAATAGTTTTTTTTTCTTTTTTTCCCTATGAAGATCTTTTTAAATGGAATGGTATTGCTAGAAAAAATGGGTATATGTTTCCTAATATTGTTCATAGGGCCTGGAACTAGAGCACTAATAAACAAAGAACTGGCCCTGTGTCTTTCATACAATGAAATAGCTTAGTGAAAGAAAATAAGAACAAAAATAAGAAGCAAACACACTGGAGGAGAGGTAAACTCATGAAAAATATGTATGTACCGTTTCAGTTAATAGGTGGGATTATTTACTTAACTTCTATGGAGATGTGATAGGATTTAACGTATTTCAAAGACTGATAGGCTGTGTGCTGCATCTTAGTAAAGTGATCATGTAACAGCTGTGGTTTGGGATATACCTGTCCATCGAGACTCTTCCCTTGTGCGGCAGTTATCAGCTGCCCGTTAAAAGGCTTGGGAAGGATATGCCTGAGACTGCTGCCCAATTTTGTATTTATATAGCTTACAATGTGTTTTTCTCGGGGATGAAATAACTTGTTCAATGGCCTTCATGATTTAGCTAAGCAAAAACTGTTAATGCTTTATTATTTGATAATGCTTTCTGATAATGCTTTTAGATAAATAGTAGTTCTAATTATTATTTTTTTTTTCAGTTAGGTTCAAAACCTTCTTCTATGATATGGACTACCTTTGGAAAATACCATATTTTAATTGTATGGTTGCTTATTATCTATAAATCAGGCTTAGGGTCAATATCTAAGAATGTTCCATTAACTCCAAAGAGAAATGTTCACTTTTATTTGGGGTTAGTGGGGGTGGGGGGTTGGGAAAGTCTTGGCAGACTAACAGGGAACTACCAGATGGAGAAGGCTGTGCCACATGGATTATAAGTTTTTCCCTCTCTTCTTATTGATGTCTTAAGTTGAACATGTTCCATCTGTCCACTCTCAATAATGAATAGCGACTTTTTTATTGTAAAGGTAACAAATTCCATATAGGATAAATTAATTCAAGCATATAATGAAATGTGCAAGACTCAATGCTCTGTAGTGTGTAGATTTTTAAGGATTATGTAGGTAAGTGTGGAAATCCAATACAATTTCTAGAGCAAAGCATATTTCTACTTGGGGAAGGCATTAAAAAATTCTTTTCCAAGATCTCAATTTTGTTCTCATCTAGGGATTAAAAATCTGAGTGATGGGTTGTAAGAATTGTTTGAACCTCATTTATCTTTTGATTATTAGTTCTATGAAAATGATTATTTAAAACTAATTAATTTCTTATCACTCATAGTAAATTATTTTCCTATCACACTAATATATGACGGGAGAACACTAAGCCACCTTTCTTGTGTGTTGAGTACTGTCTAAATCCAGCTTGTGAAAGGTTATATATAGATAATGTTTAAATTTTTTTTTTACTTGTAGCTTTGGTCTTTTTGAGGCTAACTCCTCTGGTTTGAAAATTTCTTCTCTTTTGTTACAAGGATGTTTTCTCTACACTCAAACCCTGGTGTGGCTATTCTGTTGTTTTTTACATATTTCATTACTGATGTTATTATTATTAATACCTATATTTTAGTAACAACATACCATTAATACCTATCCATAGTAACAACAATGGATATTATTTAAGTTTTGTGTATTTAAAATTATTTTGGCAAGACTAAATCTTTTTTCTGCTTTTGTTAAATGGGTGCCCCAAACACTTCCAATGGAAAACCAATAAAGAAGTCATACGATGCTTTTAGAGTTTAAACAGGATTAAAATTTAAGCAGCTGTTTGGCCTGGTTACTACATATATTTCTAAAGCCTTGTGTTTTTTGGGGGGGGGCGGGGGGAGTGTATTTATCAACTATTTGTGGCAATATGCTTTGAAATGTTAACTCCTTCAATAGCTCAAGAGCTTTGGTTTTAATTTTTGATGTGACAATCTTTTGTTTCTGTGAATATTTTTTTTTTGATCCTTCTTATACTTGGAATTGGAAGTAACTCTTTGCTTACAGATAATTAAAACCGACCAAACTTGTTAAAGTCAAAACCAACCATGCCATGCTTTATTACATGCTCCTGTGTTTGGTCACAGACTCTAGTAGATTCTGCAAATGGCACAATTTATGCAGTGACATGTCAGAAACTTAATGCTGTGATTTTCCTCTTCCTAATGGAGAATTAAGAATCTAAGGGGCCTGAGCTGTTCACATGGACGGAATCCCCACGGCTTGGGTGCAGAGGTCTCACAAAAATTTAGTAAGTGAGAAGGAGAACAAAGATTCTTAGTTGGAGGGGAAAAAAATTGGATCGCCTGTGGCTGAGAAGCTGAGGGGGACAGGTAGGCACAGTGGGGTGCAGGATAATGAGGCACATGGCAAATGTGATGCACAGATGTTAAGCCAACTGTAGCTCCGGCTCCCAAAGTTGTGCATGCCACAGCACCATGCCTTGGGGCTATGTCTACACCAGAACATTTGGAGCAGTAAACGAGGCAACATTAGGTTCAAATTAATCTATTACTCCAGAGCTGTGAAATGTTGGTTGCTTGTTTCAGAATTACATTGCCTGTGGGTGAAATGTTTTAGGTAGATTTTAATGCAAGCTCATGGCTTGCTGAGGAGATTAAGAGGAGAAAGGGAAATTAGAACAGTTAGGAGAGTTGTGGAGGGGCACATTTCTGGTTAAAGTATATGAAAAAGTATTACATATTTCACAGGCAGGTCTGGTCTCCTGTTGGCCACCTGCTGGGACTGAAATATCCCACATCATAATGAAGGCAGGTTTGCAGAAGCCTTGTAAATACTTGAGCCCTGCAATTGAAGAAGGCAGACAAAGGCGGCTTTGGGGTCTCCTGGAGACTTTTGAGGGTTAGACCTGTCAGGCGGGTGATCCAAATGAATTTGGTAATTTATTATTCTGCACTTGTTAAGTGGAACATGTAAAATTTTGCATTTAGGTTTTTGCACTTATGAGTTTAAGTAAACTCCCAAGTAACAGGTAGCCCTGTGACTTTTCAGAGTATGTTACAAAGTTAATCTTGTCCCCCGCCCTCTGCCCTTGTTCCTTCACTGACTTTGGTAGGTCCATTTTCACAAACCTGTGTGGGATTCAAACCCCCTATTTTTCCAAAGTGGAAAAACTAAACCTTGAATTAACCTGGATTTTTTTTTTTTTTTTTTGTCAATTAAATAGAGTTTATTCAATCAGAAGAGGGAAAACTGTTTGGAAGTATCTATAAAGAACTTTTTTTTTTTTTTACAATATTGTAGTTTTTCTTATAAAAACACTTAATTGAAATGCCTAAGAGCTGCCCAGCACAAAAGTCAATAAAAACCCTAGAATAGAGTTTATAGGGGTTGTCTATGTACATAATTAAATCCTTCAGGCACTTTAAAACTCTGCAAAATAAATGGTTATGCAAGAATAGCCTGCTGAGAGAAGAAATGCTTGTATCAGCTTTAACCAGCTGCCCTGTGTTCCATGTTTCTGGGTTGGAATGAGAAAGCTATTAGACACTGGAAGACTGCAAGCCACATACAAATCATCTTTGTTACTGACACTTGGGGGAGTACTTTATAGTGGCTGTCAAGACCAATACAAAACATGGTTTGTGCCTGAAAAAGTCAAGTGCCATTATTTAAGAAGAAGATGTTAGTAATCCAAATAACTGAACAACTTCCAGGATCTTCATTGAGTTTAGCTGCTACAGAAGCTGATTTATTATGGGGTCTGACTTAAGTAAATGAACATGTAGGTTCGCCTTCTAGATTTGATGGAATAACAAAGGTTAATTACTTGCAATGATCTATGCTGGAATAGGAGTAAAAGGGGAGAACTGTATTTAGATTTAATTTCACCGTTCTTTAGGGAATTCTCTTGAGGGGATGGGATGATTACAGGGTGGAGGCAAAGGAAGGAGTGCTAAGGAAAAAAAAAAAAGAAAGAAAAGAAACCAACCTAATGAATGCAACCAATAGAAAAATTGTAGGGTTTTTTTTCACTCCCTGGCCCTCAAAGTTATGATAAATGATAGCACAAGGAAAAGATAACCTACCATGAGAGTAGGATCACCAAGGCCAAATACTAAAACTCCCAGCTGACCGGCCCATACACTGCAGCCTCTGTTCGTGTTTATTTTTTCTGCTCACTCTTGGTTTCGTCAATCAGTATGATAGACGATAAGTCCTGACTAGAGCAGCCCGCGTCCTGCTCTCTCACGGTGGGTAGCATGTTGTGGTTGGCGCCGAGCAGTCGGAGGATCGCCCGCATCAGGAGCAGCGAGGGGATGAGGTTCGGAGCCGTCTTCCAACAGCCGGCTCCTTGGAGAATAGCAGGCAGGAGTGTTATCAGCCGGGAGCGGAGTTGCCAAGAAACTGACCACACATTAGTAGCTTTGTTTGGGTAGAGTCTAAAGGGGCTGTAGCTCACCGACTTGAGACACTTTCTGTTAAATCATCCCTGGCTTTAAGTGTTAAAAGAAAGCTTGTTCAAAAAGAAACCATGGCTGATTGCCGCAGGCGGCCCTATGACAAGACCCTGAGTTAGGGCTTTGTGGAGGTACTGTGCAGAGGTGCACATGGACATCGATTAACGAATGATCCAAAAGACGACTCCTTCGTTGGGTCTGCCATTTACTTCTAAATAAACCATCTCCTAATGTGCAAAACGACATTAAAAATGTCTTTCAAAGAAATCTGTGCACACACTGGGGAGCTTTCGTTAGCTGGTGACATATGAAACACTGCTCAGTTAGCCAACAGCTCATCAGATAAATGGAATTTCCTGCATGCTAGTCACAGATCACTAATGTTGTTTATCTACTCTCTCAGCGCTAATACTTTTTTACATTTTATTCTACAAGAAGGTTTTTATTTTATTTCGCTCATCGGAAACATTGGGAAAAAAATTTACGGTCCCAAATATTTTTAAAAACTCATTTTGTAGAAGCTCGGAGACTATTAAAAAATCAAGAATGTCCTGACTTTGTTCACTGAATGAAATAGCTAAAGTGAAATTCTTTTGATATCTTGTGATGCAGCACTGGTCAAACATTTCCTGTTCTGCACTTTTTTTCTTAGGTATTAGAGATTCTTTTCCCAAGAGCAAACGCTTTGGAAATCTGGTGCTCTCTTTTTTTTTGTAAGAAACTTCTAAGAACCGATCAGCACACCTTCCCCAAAAGTCATGCTTCTTGATAGAAAGAGTAAGGTAAACTCGACAGTTCTCTTTGTATAGATAATTTTTTTCCCCTTTCTGAAATGACACAAATGTGTTAAGGAACATTTCTCCTTACCTTAACGTACATTCCATAAACAAAAGGAATACTTTCTGATTATAACTCTTTATACCTGTTGTTATTGCTTATAACTGCTGATGTACATTCGAGTGAAACTTAACACTGGAATATTAGTTTTATTTCAGTTAATTATGTTACTAAGAGCTCATGAACCCAAAGATTTAGGGGTTGGTCTGTTTCTAGTTATCCTGCCAACTTTTTTACTTGATGGAGGGGGTCTGTTTCATTCTACTTGGCCTCTCCACCTTTGTAACCCCTGGTTTCCTCTTTTCCTGAATCACAAGGTTTACGTTCTCCCCTTCTGTGAGAAGATTGAACGCTTATTCAACTCCAAAATGACTATGGTCACAAAATATCAACAGTGATTTTTAATAGATCTTTGCCTATCAAAATATTGTTGCTGAATAATAGGCTAAAGGTAGTTGTGGCTGCTGATAGGAAGGAATCTGACTATTAATAAAAAGCAGACAAGGGTCTTGAAACAGTACTTCCACTGTTACAATTTAGACACTTTATATTACTTTATTTAGTGCAACACCTGCAGCTACTCACATTGCTGGTGGCTGAAATAATCCAGGTCCACACTGAGAGAGAATGACAATTTCATTGTGCTATTTGTGCTTACTGTTTAAGCCTTTCTCACAGAAGAAAGCATTAGCTAAGAGTACAGTAGAGAATAAAAAGGGGGATTTGAGCTCATCTGTTCCCCTTAAATCTGTCTAATAAAATCTCCTTTTGTAATTACTATTTGATTCCTTTTCTATCACTGGCTGGCACCTGGAGGTGGGTAGGAGCACAAACTGGCATTTATTGAAGTTTTTTTTGAATGTCCCCCACCGTTCCTAGTTTTATGGATTGTGCCCTCTTCTGAGCCTCGGAAATAGTACACACTTCCTAAGATCTACGTCTGCAGATGCTGTAATAGATTTCGGATGGAAGACGTTTGTGATCTCAACATGGGAAAGATGGTGCCTCATCTTAAGGCAATAATAACAAGTCATTCTTCATCTTTAATTGACAACTTAATTTAGATTTCAAATGGCTTCTTTTTAGTCATGTGCTGGTTCAGTTTTGACCAAAAATGCTGATAATCATGAATCCAAAGGCATAGTCTATAAAAAGTTCACATTAAGCAAATTTCTGCTTCAGGGATAGAGACGTGGTAGTGGTGATGGGGCAGGGGTTGGTGGGTGGGGACTGCAGGGCAAAACCATGCCAGAGGTCATTTCTTCCTCATCTATGCTGAAACAGCTCAGAGTTCAGGGGGATTCATATTCTTTTGACTTTAATTGCTCTGGGCCCACTGAGGCAAAGCAATGGGGCTCTATTTGATTTGGGGTCAAAGAGGCGATCACAAAAGCCTTCCGAATATTTTCAAACATTTGAGGGAGATAAACAATTTTCAGGCATGTTATAATCAAAAAGTAGTTTCTAGATAGTTGTCTAATTTCCTAAGCCATGCTTGCTGAAGTTTATTTGGTTATTGAAACATTAAGCTTAACCAGTCATGTTCTTTCTACTTTATGAAAATGTAGACAGGAAATTATCAGCAAATTGCTCGTTTAGAATTAAAGACAGGAAATGAACTTCAGCAGTTGAATTCTTGTAGTAAAAAGCTTCTACCTGAAGCATAAGTAAAGCCAGCAAAACTTGCTTTTATTTTTAAGTCAGGTCTTTGTTATCCTAACACAATAGACTTAGATACTCTGTTCTTTTTCTCCTCAAATTTTCTATATTGCTTTTTACAGTATCCACAACTGTTTCTGTTACTAATTTCCTTGTAATTTTTAAAATGTAACTGGTGTTTCTGTTCTTTTCTTATTTGGAAAAATACCATTTCTTGGATTATATTAATAGATTAAAATAGGATATGACTCCGAAATAGTAACTTTGCTAATTTACTTATTAGGTCATAAAAATTTTGAACATCTTAAGTTTCCATATTAGTTTTTATCTGAAATTCTAGAACTTCTTATTGAAATATTGATTATGATATATTTTAGTATATTTCATAAATAGTTAATAGTTTTCCCTTGAGGTGAACTTTTGGAGCTATTTCTTTTGATAGTTATTGCTTAGATTTTATTCTCTATATATTATATTGTTAGTATGACCAATATATCAGTGGTATCTACAAAATAATTCCTGTACTTAATTTTCTTTTATATTTTTGTTTTGCCATTTTTATTTCTCTATATATTTTGAATACTCTATATTCTTTAAAGTTCCCCTTACTGGTATAACATTATTTAAATAAACCACAGACATAATTCTCCTCCAACAAAATGATTTGTACCATGTCTGACTATTTTGATTACCTTTAAGGAAAAACGAACTGCTTTGGATTAAACAAGAAAGAACCTCAAACTTTAGCCAAACTTTGAACCATTTACTCAACTTTGAACCATTTCGCTTGAGGAAGTTAGAAAATTCTGGTTTTGTGATTAGTTTAAATTTCACTTTTACAGCAATTCACATTTCTTAACATTTTTTCCCCAAGTATTTTGGGACCCATAAAAGGTGAGAATTATTGTACATTCCAAAAAACGTATATTATTAGTCTATTATTATAGATTCTTATTACATATCTGTTATTCTAAAGATATAATATACTCAAATACGATTTATATAAGTATAAGACATTCTTGGTATTTATTTGGTGTTAAAATTTTATAGGATCAATCATATTACATTTTAGCATTCATCAATTTGTCATCTTTCATTAAATGGCTAAATAGTGGATATATATATATATACATATATATATATATTCATAAATGCTATTTTACTACTACTTTGAATGTGAAAACTCACTTTTTTCTTTCTTAGTTTTCAAACTGAAATGTTCTTAATTGGATTTTATAGAAGATCTTATTTAAGAGAAAGTTGAATTTCTAATCAAATTTGCTTTAATGGGTCAGCTTTATGTCTTGTTCAAATTTTTATAACAAAGTCCAGGAGATAGTCTAGTTAACCCTTAGAAGAGATTGCCTCCAAATTGTTTTATTTAGCAATTATTTTGTTCAGTAGTATGTTTGACTGCTTTTTGTTTGTTTGTAGTTTCTGTTTTGGGTTTTTCTTATAATAATCTGAAGTGCATCATAAGTTTTAGATGGAATATGCCTAAGTGTAAAATTTTTGTAATTTCTTCAGATAGCAAAACATTAAAATTGATGTTCTCTAATGTTTTATTAACTCTTTTCAGATCCCTTTCAATCTAAATCTAGTTTCCTAATATAATATATGAATCTAGACATCAAATGAGAGGAACATGGCTATATTCTAATTAGCAAGAAGTACAACTTAAATCTTAAATTCATACTACAGCCAGCAGTTGAGGATAATTATCAACATTTACTAACTTGAGAGATTAATTTGAGAAGTTTTTGTAGGAGGGAAAATATCTTAATGGCAGAAAGTAATAAAGGTAAAATAAGATGCCAATATTAAAAGCCCAGGTTGAATTTCAAAAGCTATTGGACTTTTAAAAAATTGATGAACTATATAACTTTAAAATTAGCTAGGAAGATTTATTTTAAACTTGCTCTGATGTGCAGTTATGTGAAGTGATGTTTGGAGAGGACATTTGCATTTATGATAGCTATCCTTTTGTTCATTCAACAAATACTCGATAACCACAAAGTGCCAGGTATACCTTTTGCTGATGAGGCTTAATACCTTAGCAGACAAATTCCTTACTCTCATGAGGAGAGGCAGCACATCAGTAAATATCATTTGTATAGTGATTAGTGCTACAAAGATAATGAAATAGTGTTATGGATAGTGAGGGATAAAGGATGATCAGATAGCACTTAAAATATACCCAATTTTATATTGAATATTATAGTGAGTTACATAATCTTTATCCTGGTAAGATCTCTTGGTACTTATTGAGGCAATAGCTCTGACTCTGATGCATTAGTAATAAGATGATAAAATTCAATAATATTTACATTAAAGATGTTTCATTTTTAACTGGAGTAATTTAGTTTTTTCTAAAATGTGATCAGAACAAAGACATCTTCTCATAGAAGCTAATTCTGCGTTATTTGTTTGTAGTTTAACTGTTACGTAGTATTTTATAGCAATTTGATATATTATAGTCATTTCTTTAAAAAGTTATTTTGCACTATTTATGTATCATCCTAGGGGATACTACATTACTTACAGAAGTCTTGAAGTGTGTGGTTCTATGTTTCATTTACTTAGATTTAATTCAGGAGAGGCTTCATCCAGATGTTTTGTTTATTTGTTCCCAATTATATGTATGAGATTTCAGAATTTATGAGATCACAAGTCAAGTGAAAGGTCGCAGTTGAGAGGTCAAGTAAGAAGCTAAAATTTTCAAAACCAAAGAAATGACAGGACAGTGCCAAATGAAAGGTCAAAAGTCAAGTGACAGACTCAGTGTAGATGAAAGCAAGTGGTATGTTTATTGAACGTCTGAGCATAGTGAAATGTCTCAATATTCTTATATACAAAGTCAAAGGTTCTTAACCTTGGAATTCACAATTAATAACCACATGCCACTTGTTATTATACAAGTACATGCTATTTATTTATAGAGAAAAGCACCATTACCTAAAGTTAAGGAATTTTTTTATTCATTGATTATCATCAGTCAGGGCTACCCTTTTCCTCTGATAGCGCTTCAAGAAACACTTAGAACACCTAAATTTGGAAAATAATTTTTTTTTGTCAAATGTAAGAAGTGTAAACATAAAAGATCATTTGAGATGTGGAAAAGTTTACTGAAAATCAGTCTAAGACTGGATTTCTTTTTTCATCGACTTCAGATTGGTACTCACATGTTGTTTTATTGCTCCACTTACTTATTCATTTCTCTAGTCACTCATTTATTTAACAACTATTAATTGAAAGCCAAGGCATCCCTAGTTACGTATATTATAACACTAAGAGAAAGTTTACTTGTGAGAAAATATTTCTGTTTGAAATATTATGGCTGGGACAGCATTTTCAAGGTTTATGTACTGGCTCACAATTTTTTGATAAATATATTTTTTAAAGCAAAATGGTTTGATACAAGGATTTGTGCATGAGAGATAGCAAATTTTTGTATTTTGGGGGAACTAAGTAGGAAGATACAAAGGATCATTGTTTAACATGACTATGACATACATTACTACTATTATATTAATTCATTTGTTCTTTCTGTAAAGAAAATTAATATTTTCCTTTTCCTTGGTAACAGAAACATGGCAGCCCGTAGTTCTAATTTAGATACGTTGTCGGTTATCCACAGTACCTATCACTTTATTTTTGAGGAATAGTGAGCGCCATTAATATACTTGAGAGGTATGTGTGTGTGAGAGCGCATATGTCATTAACAATAAATGGTTATTTCAGGTGTAGGGACAGTTTGTCAGGGATTTGTTTTATGGGTCATACAAAGTGACCATTCTTCAAAAGCTAAGTCTTTAAGGGAAGTCTCTTTCTCTGTTCTGTAAAAAGCAGCATTTTATGACAAGCTCAAAAACAAATTAGTATGTTAGAGGTCTCTAGCTCTAAAACTGAAAATCACCAAAAAAGAATTTTCTTTATATAGAACCTTATGTTTTCTGCTGATAAAGCACATTAGATTGTTACCTTATTTTACAGGTAAAAATCTCATCAATGATTATATAAGTTAATAGAAAGTGAATAAAAGTCTAGTCCCTACCAAAGTATAAAATCAAGCTTTAAATCATAATATAAGTACTATCATTGTCCAAAAGTAGTGTTTATTTTTCCTAAGTTTTGCCTTTCATATCACTCTCATAAATTTTTTTTAAATATATACTTTGAAAACTTAAGGGAAAGCCCTGAAGGGTGAAATATTGCAAACCAATTAAAAACAACCGAAGTGAGATTCTAAAATACAGGAGTTTTCCAACTCACAAACAATATTTAGAGAGCTGGTTAATTTTAATTCCTCTGGGAACCATAAGTCTGGGCATTAATAGGCTTAGAGTGATAAAAACAACCATATACTATGCACATATAGATGGTATTGTCAAAAAAGAAGCAATTAGTGGCAAAAAAAAAGCATAAGTATGTACACATATGGTGAGCAGGTTGAAATGTGAAATACAGCTAGGAATAGGAACCAATGACAGTGCATGGCTTTCCTTCATTTCCCTCTCTTAACGCTTTCATTTTTGTGTTTTTTTTTCTTTCGTTCTTTTTCCCTATTATTTTTTCCTCCTAAATTGCTTTTATATCTCTTATCTCTAGTTTTCTTTCTTTCTCTTCCAATCATTTCCTCAATGACATAATTGACTAAATTGATAGTTTAATTCAATTTGCTTAACTTAAAGTACTGAAGAATCTAAAATGCTGATTTTTCTCAACCAAAGGGAAAAAAAAAGGCAGCAGAGAGAGGGGCCAAATGACTGTCGACATCTTTTGCAGTGCTTATTGTTTGGATGGCACAGAGTATCTCTTTGCGAAACAGTATATGCACAGCTTCACAGGTCCCAGTCTATTGTTAGGGCCTGTGTGTCAACCCCCAAAATCTGTCTCATCTTTTCTTTGAAGAAAACTACACCATAAGCACATTTTTATAGGAAGTTGACCTGAAGGGACGCATTTATATTTTAGTTTTTAAATGTTATACAGCTGTCGCTATAAAATGTAACAGGCAAGTTGTAACCTTATCTACTATGTTAGAGATTTTGTGTCACTTTCAAGAGAAGTAAGTGGATGTGAAAGGGAAATACATTTTAAAATCTGATAACCAGCAACACATATTTTACTCCTCCAAAGTCAGGAAATTGGGAGACATGCACAGGTTCATTTCCAGCATGAAAATCGTGTTACTGTGACTAATTTAGGTGAAGAATGTATTTTACAATGGAAGGCACTGTAGTATGAAATAAATAGGAATAAATTTTAGTATTATTCTCCATCTTAACTCTGTTTATTTTGGCTATGATTCTTTTTTGGGATGTCATCTTTCCCGAAACCCAATTGCTAAAAGCTGGTTTCACTGGCAGAGAAATAAAAAAAGACAGTTGAATGAGGTTTAGAGAGCACTGCAATTAGTTCTGTGTGTATGGAACTGCTTATCTGCCCACAACTGGGTCTGAGGAAACTCTGCTTAGTATTTATTAGGAGCTGAATTTATATGAGAAGAAAACAGATGCTCCATTTTGCTACCTTTCCTTTTAAAGTTTAATGTGCTGTAAAATACAAGGATCTGTACAATTAAGAAGACGGTGCTTTACCCTTTAACATGTGCCAAATGCCTCTCACCTCCCTTTTCTGCAGATGCCCTCCTGTTTCTACAAAGTGCCCAATAATAAGTTCATCCCCAGATGAGATTCCCTATACCATACCTGGATCCAGGTTGCCATGATTTAGGCAGAATGTCCTGGAGTTATCAAAATGTGATAGCTGGAATAATTTTCTGTATTCTCCAGTGTTGGTCCAGGATTGAGCACTATGTTGGGGATGCAGGTTCTATAAAGAGAATCTTTCAAAAGCAGCTCCAGGGTGCCCCCACAATAATTGAAACGTAAGGAAACCAGTATCAGACGTCAGTATCTTTCATTTGGATTTGAAAACAGGAAATGACTTGGCATTTCTAATCTTGACTGGGAGACAGGCCCTGACTCCACAATTACAGAGCATAATTACTCCAAGCTCAGACTCAGAAGAACCCCCAACTGCTTGCTGAGGACCTGCCAGGAAACTGACCTGGGTGAATGGTCTGGAAGAGAACATGAGGTGACAAGAGGCTGAGATGCCATTTTCAAGTAAATCTACATGAAAGGGCTGCTTAGAAAGGTAGAGGTTGTTAAAATCAGCTTGGCACAGGGACATACTTGAGTTTAAGCTGAGAAAAAACTGGCAACATGCAGTGTTTGGGGTTTGAGTCAAATATTCATTGAAGCTTTGAGTAGTGTGGTTAAAAAAAAAATCTTTTCAAGAATTTTATTTTTAAAAATTCTCATTTCCAAGCCACACCACAAACATAATTGAGAACGATGTATATACATATATATGTTTTCCAAATGGTTACTGGATTTTCATGTAAAATGGGGCCATAGTCCCTTCTATTCCCTCAGCGACTCATTTCCTCCTATAAACATATTACTCTCTATTGATGGGTCTGATGTTACTCTCTCCAAATTCACAGCTCACTGTGATTCTTATGCCAATTGTAATAAACAAGTTCTTTGAAGCTTTCCCTTTCTTTTAAAAAATCAACCTTTCAGCTATTAAGTTGGCTCCTAACAAAAGCTTTTGTTGTGGTTTTCTTATATCATGCTTGGAAGGACAGCAAATAGTAGGTTATAGTAGTGGAGCTGGAAAATTTTAAAAGACGTGATTCTTGTGTCCAACTTGTTTTTCACTTTTGTTGTCAAATGGCCTCAAAATGGCAATTTTTGGTATGGCGTTTTAGAAAGCCCACCAGGGTTTGGAATAACTCAAAAAGGTGAATTCAAGAGAAAAATGAGAAATTCACATAACCCTGGAACTGAACTGAACTTATGAGCAGAGAAGAGGAAAGGCTTTGAAGGCTCTTATGAGCTCCAGCTACACCAGCTGGTCATTTTGACCCATGGAAAGGAAAAGACCCTATTGCTGAACTTTGGAACAGTGTCCAAACCAAACCAAGTATCCGGGAAAAATATATACACTTGCATATTATTTTATTAAGCGACCAATCAAAAAAATACTGAGGACTTGCTCTAAGGAATAATATCCAAATCATTCCTTGGCTATGGGCCCATACATGATTTTTCTTTTACCTTCTCATCTCCCCTTCACTCACTTCATGTCCTTCAGCTACACTGGCTTTCTTTCTGCTCGTCAAAGTTTTCTCTTTCTGGGGAGCTTCTCTCAGCTTTTTGTGTGAAAAGCTCTTTCTCATACTTTAGGTCTTTGCTCAGAGATCAGTTTCTCAGGAGAGACTTCACTGACCACAGCTATCTAAAGGTTCCTACTTCAGTTTCTCCTAATCTCATCATCCTGTTTCTTTTATGTTCTTCATGACACTCACCATGAGTCATAAGTATCTTAGTTATTAATTAACTGATTATTAATTAGTTAGTTATTAGTTTCACCTTGTCCATTGTGAAACTGAGCCAATGATTAGCCATCACGATGACCAAGTAGGAAATAAAATTGAAGTCAGCCTAGGGTAAAAATTAGACTATAGACCCTAAAAGATAAAAGCTCCACTTTCTTTTTTCAGCAAGAACCTTGAGGCCAAACCAATTAGTCCTTACAGGTGTGGGTTTTTTCAGAACAGAATTTAACCATTCTGAAAAGAGCTAATATGTGAGTTGGAGTTCTGAGGAGAAATCTTAATTTAGAGCCTGATACATTATAGGAGTTCATTAAACATCTTTTAAATGCTTCAATATAAAAAAGAAGAATTAAGTAGTAATGAATTGGTACCTTGGGAATTCATCCAAATTTCTTTAGGAAGATTGGTCTATTTATAATATCCCCATAAAAACAACATTTGACCTGGTTTCCCAAAGAAAAGCTAATGGTCCTCTGTGTAAAATACAGTCACAATCATCAGATTATTAAGGAGGCAAGATGCTTCCTATCCCATGTACCTCAAGAAAGGGAAAACTGGTATACTTGACAAAGAGAGGCTGCAGGACAGAACAAAAAGGGAATATTCAGCACTAAAAAAGAATAGTCAGAGAAAGGCCAAGATGGCAGATTGAAGGGACAAAATTCTGGCCTAGCCTAGATAGAAAATAAGGTAAGTATGTAAGTAGTGGCTTCTGAGAAGAGGTCACTTCTTCAAGGCACCAAAGAAATTTTCTGACAAAAGAGAGAAAAATTTAAAGAGAAATTTGTATATTCAAGTATAACCTATAAAGAGCCCCCTGAAGTCACTCTTCCTTAAAAAAAAAATTGATTTGGAGCAGAGAAAGACAGCTCAAAAATATAATTAAGTTGAGCTTTTGGGGGAAGTTTTTAATCATCTTTTATTTGTATTTTTCTTTGTATAGTTTTATTATATTTAAATAAGTCCATGTTTCACAAATATTTTTGACCCACATTAGATTATTATGGTATTAAAAGAATTCATAGCTGAAGGAATAGAGAACCATATAATTGATTTAAATTAGCCTTATATAGGATTTAAAGGATAACAGTACCTGGTTGCAGAGGCTTCTGAGATACAGAAATCTCACATTCATGGGTGCTGTCTTCAGGGTATAATCAAAGTAGCCACTTTAGCCATGCCATTCAGAGGCCCAGCTTTTTCATAATGACCGCGGGAGAGGACCAGAAACTACGGAGAGTGGTAGAAATAGACTACACATCTAGAACCCAGGCCCTAGTCAGTTCAGTGGGCCACTCTCGTCCTCACCTAGCTCCCTATCTGGTGATTACTACTGACCTGGAATAGTATCTGCATCTTCTCTTAATCCTTAATCCATGATTAAGCCTTTCTAGTCTCTGGAAACTCTGACCAGAAGGCCAAGCAGGAGGTGTCATGCCTAATTGGAGAACATAATGTCTGAGCCTTTGGTTTTAGAGATTTTTGTTGACACCATTATGGTTTCTTTGGTATCTGCTGACTGCCTGGCCACCAACCATCTCACAGACGTGGATGACACTTTTTAGCTAAGCATGTCATATTTCCAAGTGGCCTAAGGAAGCATTTTGGCTTTCATATAGAGTGTTGGTAAGGTTGGCAGTTTCGTTCACAAGTAGAACATATTTTTGTGGAACTCCTTCAGAAGATTTTATTATATTTAAATAGACCATTGACCAGAAAGCCAGAAGCTACGTCTCTAAGCCAGTGCAGTTAACACATATATGTATATGTGAGTTTAAAAAGCCTGGACCATGTAATCAGCATGCATTTTATTAAATGATTTTATTAAAAACAAAGCAAAACAAAACATTGAATAGCATCTTTGCTGTATCCAGTGTTATCACACCCAGAGAGCTAAAATATTAGTGGGTAGTGTAAGCTCTAAGAGCAGCCCAGTTTGGGATTTGAGTTAAGAGCATAAAATACCTTAAACTTTTAAAACTGCAGACTATTGTATCCTTCTAACTCCAGAACAGCTCTGTCTAATGCTGTCCAACTTGGCAATAAAAACAAAATGAATAAAGCCGAAATACTTTTAGACTCACACCAAGTATGCAGTATTTCAGTCTGACAGGATTATTCCTTGGCTTGAGTGACTTATGTAGGAAAAGGGAAGTTTGCATGAAAATGCCTTTGAGGTTAATTGTAATGTCATTAGTATGATACTATAATCACATCTCTGAATTTCCTTCATAAATTTTTTTAATTTTTATCCTGTTTTTGTTTTGAATATATTACCTTCTTGAAAAAGTTTGCTGTAGTCTTATAAAAATACACCTCTCTTTTTTTCAGCCTCCTGAAAAACTGGTCTCTGCATAAATTATAGCTTAGAAGAGCATGGCAATCTGTTCTCTTACTTTTCAGTTCCTTTTTATTCCCTGATCTTAATATCCTCCTGTACAGTGAGTGACTTTAAATGATCAAATTCTTCAGGTGGCAGCAGGTATTGCACTGAGGTTAGGAAAAACAAGTCACGCGCCAGTATTACCATTATGACTTCCCGCTATAATATCACCCGAAATATGGCTAAACCACCATAGATAATTCTTTTTAAGAATATCATCTGTTTAGCCAAATCTGTGGTAGATTTGCGGCACAAACTACAGTAGAGGAACTCGGTCAAAACCACAGAAATTGCTCAGGAATGATGCAAGATTATTCTAATCAGATTGCTTCAAGCTACTTTAGCTGTTTAGCTGTTGTCAAATCTCTCTGATGACAGAAGCTCAGGGACTAGCCACTGGATTCTCTGGCTTTCCCAGCATTGTCTGTTCCCTTGACCTTTGAATGCATTTGTCTCAATTGTTCTTGAGCTCTGGGAGACAGATTCTCAGGGAGAAAACAATTGTTCCCATCGGGCATACTGCTCCAAACCCACACTGTTTTGGGCTAATTTTCACAGTGAGGAAGTCCCAAAATTGGCAGTGCCGCCCTACTGCCTCCTGCATGCAGACTCCCACTTTTGGAAGCACATCTCACAGAGCCTCATCCTGAAATATTGTCATGTTTCTAATCTTGTTTCCTTTTCAAAGAAGATATTTTATTCCATGGCTTGTACAATTCTGCATCTATATCAATGTCTCTTTTTTACTAATGTCCCCCCTTTCCTAGGCAAAAGGCTGCCAGTCAGGGATGGCCAAACTTTTGCTCATGTTGCTAAGAGAGCAGAGAGCAGACCTTCAAGTTCTTGTCACTCAGCTGTGCTACTTTATCGTCCTGGATGGAGTCTGAGTCTGTTCATGACATTTATCACACTGATACCTATCAGCTCTGATACAGAGAAAGGAAAATTTGTATAGGATTTTTTAGTAAGAAACTTTTACTCCATAAAGCATTTGGCAAATTCATTTCCGGTAGAGGAGAAAGTAGAATATTGTACCAGAATCACAAGAGATAGGAGAATTTTTAAAATGTGAATTGTGAAGTTCAGAATTTATTTACATGTGCTCTCTCTCCCTTTTACGCATAGCTTATAATCAAAATATTACAAAGAAAACTTGTATTTTGCTTTTTTCAGATCATAAGAATTTTTTTTAAATGTTGTTCAGTAAAAACTATTCTTTTTTCTATTAGTAAACTAGCTAATATTAGTACTGACCTATTCCTTCCTTCCCCCAGTACTCTATCACCATGGGCTACTTTATAAGACAAAATAGTGGGTTTGACTAAACTGTTCAAATACTTTTTTCAAAGAAGGAAGTTCCAGTGCCTATAGCAGTGACTTGCCTAAGGTCACGCCTGAAGAGGCTAAAAACTGATAAGGTTAGACCCCTTTTACATACAGGGCAAAGCTTCCTCTCCTTTTGTGGTCTACAAACATCTTTTCTCAAATCAAATGACTTCAAAGACTCCTGCTCAGTGCCATATATACAACAAAACAGAAGTCTTCTTTGGTAGGTGGGGGAAATAGAACTGCTTTTAGTGCAGTTCTGAGACATAGCACAAGTCAGGTAAATTCCTTGCTATTAATGAGAACTTTATGTATAATCTCTGTGTGTGAACCCTGGAGAACATCTCTGATTCTCCTTTTTGTGGCTGATTATTGTATATAGTCTCTTGACTATAAAAAGGATATATCCACATTATATATAGATATCTAAAGGAGAAAAAATATAGTTTTAATTCTTTGTTACATTGTTAGTTTTATAATATTGGGCAAGTTACCTAAATTCTCTATCACTTGATTTCCTCATATATAAAATGGAGAGGATAACTATACTTCCTTGGCCCACAGTAGATAAACATTAGCCCCAGGCACAGAACCAGTACAGAGAAATTATAAGAAAGATATTTTTAAGGGATAGAAAATAAAATCTATTTAACTCATGAAGTTTAAACAGATAAAATACTTTATGCATACTTAACACACATTGCTTTATTCACATTTATAATAGATCTGGAAAGAGCTACTCTGAGAGATAATAGGCCCTATGGAAAAATTGCACTCTGCTTTTTTGTAGGTGAAATTACGTATGATGATTCCCTTAATGTGTTCATAATTACCCATAATGTTTATTTCACCTTCTTGCACTTAGATTGAAAAAAGAAATATGGAGTGGGGGTGGAGGGAATACACCTTGAAGAAAACAAGGAGATACTTGGCCATCTAGGGCAGTGCATGATGAAATGTGTGTTCAGAAATTATATTAACTTAATAAATGGGTGAAAAGAGATGATGGAAGCTTACATGCTGAAATCAGGAGCCCTTTGCCAACTTTCATTCTGCTATCTCACCAAAACTTTTTGGAACCATTCCTGTTGTGTACTATTTATTTTCCTTACCCGTCTGTGGCTCTTCAACCAACAGTCTTAGGATATGCCACCTAATATTTCATCTCCATCTGTAAGACAAAACAGTGGGATAGGGACACCTGGATATGGCTTTTTTTTTGATGGTTTTGATGTTACACATTTAGAAGATACAGCTGAGACCATGAGACCTTGATAAAGCAAAGCCTTTACCCCCTTATGTGCTTCAAAAACACAAGCAATCCTTTAACTTTCATTGACCCACTTCACCCTCTTCTAATCCCATTGGTTCGGTGATGGTGCATTCCAGGTATTCGCCTGTAAGCAGAATCCCTACTTAGCTATAGTTTTTAACACAGAGATTATGGGATATTGAAAGTAAAATCTAATATATCTTCACTTTTATTTAGGATGCATTTTGAATTTTTTCCATAGTTTACATATTCTTAATATTATGTCATTGTTTGGATTTCATGCTAAAATTCACATATTGATACCAAATGATACTATTTCTCTTAAAACTCATTTTAGAACTCTCCAAAATCAATAAATTTATTAAGATTACCAATATCATCTCTGCCTTGATTTACCTGAATATTGTGTTTATTTAAATTAAGCAAACATTTAAGTATGAGAAAATCTGGCCAATGTATTTAACAGACTTTGAGAATTTTTTTAAACTTGGTTTTGGAAAATACACACATACATTTTGCCAAGAACTTGCCCCTTAATGTTTAATCTTGTGGCTTTCAGGGGAAATCTAATTTGTATCCTTCGTTTATGCTCAACTCAACAGATTGTTGCACTGTTAGCCAAGAGCTGGATGGCCTTACGGCCCATGGGGCTTTTCAGGTTTTTTGAGTCTCTGTGGGCCTCACTGCCTTGCTTCTCAATCCCTTATGGATTAGAAATACTATGCATTTAAAACTCAGTCTGGCAATTTAGAAATTAAGTCACACTGTAAACAATGGGCTATCTCGGTATTTTCAAGGGTTGGGGGATTATTTCTCTCTCTTCCTTCTATCCCCAGTGGCTTTGGTCTGTTTTCACTGTGAGGTTTGTTGGAGATCTGAGGCATCAGGATTTCCACTGAAGTGACTGACTAAGGGTAGAACTATGCTTTTCTGTGTGTGGTTGACAGTGGCCTGTTAAATGCATTGGGGCTGGGTTTTGAGAACACTAGGATACCATGGCTTCTCCCTCAAGCCATTCAAACAGAAATAATTTACCTGCATTTGCATTGTTGGATGACCAGTGAAGCTCTATCTGACTCTTTCTTGTCATTGCTTCTGATTTCCATTCAATTGCCTCTGATTCATGTGCTCCATCACTGCTGGGCCTTTATTTTTTCACAGACACTCCTTTGTCGGTCTAGACGTACACTTAAGTAGCAGTATTGTTGGTGACAGAGGTGAGGGAAAGGAAGACTTGAAATGATCCCTATAGGAGCTAACATTCTCTATCTCCTCTCAGATTGTTCTTCCATTTAATCTCTAAACTACTTCTCATCATGCTCTGTACTACAGGTATCCCACCACATCCTGGATAAAAGGCCCACAGTGTGTGTGATTTAGTTTTTCCTTTGAAATAAAGCATTTCCATGTCTTGGGGCAAAAACTGTGTAGCCCTGGAACTTTTGTGGCCTTTGTCTTTTTCTACAGGATATCTATATATCTATATCTTTGTATCTCTCTATGTATGTATGTGTGTGTGTGTGTGTGTGTGTGTGTGTGTGTGTGTGTGTGTGTGTGTGTAAAGACTAACTGGGAAGAACCTAGGGCATGGTAATCAAATAGAGTATTCCAGGGGCTTAGAAGAAAATTCTAGAGTTGCTGTTTTTCCTTTTCTTGAAAAGAGTTTCTGGCTTTTTTCCCTGGCAGCAGTTCTAAGTCTTCCTTAGCTTTTTCCCTCCTGTGTCTGAAACTTCCCTTCCTTACCTCCCCTACCACACCCTCAGTTTCTACTGCTTTGCTTCTCTTGGCTGGGCCCCTACCCTGCTAGAGGTCCTACCTGACACCCTAGGAGTCACTCCCCGTGGACTGGAATTTGAAGGAGGATAGAGGGGCTGCAGAATCATAATCAAAGGAGATGCAGTTTCTGAAACATGGATATCTTTTCCAGTGTGCATATTGCTGAATCAAGTGGTTGATACTATAGTATTGTTACCACCAGTAATAGAATACTTGTCCTGTTATACTACAACTGTAGCTCATTGTAACATTAAATATAATGATGTTATACCATGTGTCACATTTTTCTAAGGGAAAATTAGTTCTAACTTCAGAACAATAAATATATGGTTGAATTTATATAATCTAGCAAATTTTTAATTGGGATCTATTTTATCCCCCCAAACTCATATTAGAAATATAGAAATTTGGACATGAAATTTGCCAATATAGAAGCACTGATTCTTATAGACTCTATACCACAGAATCTCCAGTCCCACCACTTTATAGAAGGAGAAACTGAGGCTCAGAATGGTAAAGTCATGTCTTCTCTGAATCCTTAATATTCCTTGGCTTTGCATTTTTTTTTAAAAAAAAATGTGAAAAAAAATCTAATTGCTCTATGGAAGAAGGCACTGTTCATTCTTAATGGAATTTCTTTTTATTCAATTTTGCAGTGTCCACAACGAGATTATAAAAACAATAATTTGATTTAGAAATCTTTTCAGCTTCAGCAAGGTTACTTTGTGGAGTTGTAGATAAATGACCAGAAGAAAACTTCACAAAATTAGCGTTTACACTTAATCTGGCAACGCGCTATAATTTGATTGGTAAAAAATTCATTTGGTGTACCTCTGGCCCTTTGCTGCCGGATAATGAAAATTTATATCTGCGTTTCAGACATCTGGGGAGGGCCTGACAGCTTTGGGGCCGAATGAAAGATGATGTCACACTGACCCCTGTCAGCATTTCCTCACAGACTGGTTACCCAAAACCCAACAGCAGTCACACTTTTTTTTTCTCCTGCCAGAGCAGACTCTCATTTTATTTTGGAAGGTTAATGACACTGTAAATCTAATAGGCCATTTTAGTGCCATCATGTGGATATTAAAAAATCATGTGACCAGTCAGGGCACCATATGTGAGGTATGCTGTTGTCTAACGGCAGGAATAAGAGGCTGTAACAAGGCACTGAGGGCAGCCAATGTTTGGAATTAATTTCAAAACCATAGGTACCTTTAATCTAATTTGGAATCTCTGCTAATGATTATTGCTTGCTATTTCAATTAAGTTTGCTTAATAAGCTCATCAATATTGGGTAACGGTGGACCCCAGAAAATTCGTTATTAGTTATAAATTTATCTGTAACTCATATTCTGTGGAGCACCACTGACCAGTAGAACTTTCCAGGATGATGAAAACATTCTCTCTCTATACTGTTCAGTATGGTAGTCTCTAGCCATATGTGACTATTGAGCCCTTGAAATATAGCTAGTGGTCTGAGGAAATGAATTTTTAAATTTAATTAACGTAAATTTAAATAGTGACATGTGGCTAGTGGTTATCTATAAGATAAGATAAGACTAAGTATAGGTGAAAACAACAGCAACAGCATTTTGCTCAGGCCTCTAGTCTGCCTCTCATTGGGACCAAGCTATGTGGTGACACAGCTGCAGTCTGATTTATCTTTATATCCCCCGTACTGCCTTTTTACAGAGTCAAAATATGTAGAATAATGGATAAATGAATGAGTGCAGTGAATACACGAGTAATGAATTAATGAAAGTGAGAAATTTAAGTGATTATTTCTATTTTACCATTTTTTGCCGTCCTTTCTCTGAGGAACAAGTGAGGCAAAAAAAAAAATTATAAAATTTTAAAGGCAGATGACTCCATAATGATCACTTAGCCCAACCCATTCAAAACCAGACCAAGTGACTTCCAGGAGCTGCCCTCTTACCCTCCTTGAAACATCTTTTTCAGCCCCAGGAAAGCCCATCACCATTACCAAGATAGCCAAAGGTAATGAATGGACAGTCTCTAGGTATAAAACTCAGATCCTTGTATCGAAAGAAGCTGGGGAGGAAGGAAGAAATTCTCTTTGGATAGAAGAGGATAGTAATTGATTGTTTATCCCGACAGAGAATGTGAATTTCTGAATTTGCTCTAAAATGTTATTTCCTCAAGCATTTTTAAATAGCCATTCATGACTGATATCTAATGCCACTCTCATAAAATTATGATGAAGATGATGGTTATGGTGATAATGATATCAGTTGACACTTCTTTTCTGCCTACTATTTCAGAAATGATGCTAAATTCTATACAATAATTATTTTATTTAATTCTCATAATAATATGAGATAGTTCTAGCATTTCCCCACTTTACAGATAAGAAAAGGAGAGAGTATAAATAACTTGCTCAAGATTACATAATGAATAAAAGGCAGAAAGAGGATTTTTAACCCCACTCCCCAAATTTGAAACTAGAATCTATACATGAAGCATTATTTTACACTGTATCTCTCCTTAATCTCCATCTTTGGTTTCATTGATTGATTCATTTATTCACTAAATGTTTTTGAGCTCCTACTATGGATGTAGTCTCAGGATATGTGCTGGTTAACAAAAGACAGATCCTGCCTTTTCAGAATTTTCCTTCCAATGGTGACGAGAGACAATAAATAAATTAGGAAAAATATGTAGTTATACATTAAACCCAGTTGTTGTTGTTGGGTTTTGTTTGTTTGAATGTTCATTTGTTTTGCCATGAAGAAAGTTAACTATAAGTTTACCTTATAATTTGGGAGTTATCTTAAGATATTTTTAAAAGGCCTATTATAAAGTGATATTCAGATGGAGGCAGAGCAATAGAAAATTCAGTACCTCTGCCCATAAAATTATTTTTAAGTAACTCCTTTGATTCAATGACACTTCAGTGTTTGCTTTTGTAGCAAGTGAGGATAATTTGATGAATTTTATAGTTGTTGCAAAAAAGGGCATAGCAGTGACACTTGAGAGGCATGGTGTACCAAAAGCCTTGCAGATACAACATACTCAAGGGCTTGACATAATTGAAGATAACCGTGAAAAGCACACACAGTGCACTTAACACATGTGGGCTGGGTAGGTGGGTGTGTGGTGTGGAAGGAGTCAAGAGAAAGTGTTCATGGCAGAGTTTGCATGCCCATCAAAATCCATTGCAATGATAAATTTAAATTCAATACGATGAACAATCTCTATCGAGATAAAATTGTAAAAGTAACTAAAAAGAGAAAATTTATTTTCCCAGAATGAATTTGGGTAAGAAATAGCAGACTTTTTGTATGCCTGGTATGCAGTGATTAAGAAATAAAGTTGACAGTGATACAGACCTCATTCTGGAGTATTCGAACACAAAATAGGAAATTTTCCTAACTGATATGGTATTCCACAGTTTTGAAGTTCGTGTGTGAGACCACAGGTTAGGGGCTTTATCTGAGACACTGCCTCCCCCTGCCTCACCCTGGGCGCATAGCACTTTTTGGGCCATTAATATACTCATTATAATCAAAAGGGAAGTGTCTTTTTGTGATCCTTGGCATCACTTCCTGTTTTTCCTTGTAAACTTCCCACACAAATTGTGGCATTGTTGGGATTATTGCCTAAAGTAACTTTCCATTACTTAACAGGTCAGTAAGATTTTTAATGCATGCATACACCTGATTCAGTGTCCTCCATTAAGATTTAAAAGATTTGCTAAAGGTTAAATAGGAGCCTGCCTCTTATGATCACTCTGTTGAGGTTTGTATCTTCTTATATTAAAATTTTTTTTCAGAATGTTGCAAACTGTAACACAACTTTGATTAAATTGATCATTTTTCTGTAACTTTTCTGAATTCATAAACATTTAAGAATTAATTTATTTTAAAAAGTACATAGTAAGAATTCTCTTTCTTAAAATATATCTATTGTGTTTTAACCTACAAGCTATACTATGGAAGTTTTAGCCTGTCTTGATTTATAGTGGTCCAATTATTACTGTCATAAACATTAACTTCACTATACAGTTATTAAAAAAATTAATCAGAAACCCTGAGAATTTAGGACGTATAATGAAACTGTTGTCAGTACCTGGGCAAAACTATAAATACTTATTATGTTTGTGGATGAGTAAGATAAACTACTCTATATTGGTATTTTATAACTTAAATTACAAACTCTGTATTTATTTTAAGTATTTTACACTGGTGGTGACTATGTTAACTGTCAACAAATTACAAAAATGCTACAGATTTTGCTACTTTATCTTTTTGAACTTGAGCAGTATTGTTTTTAAGTCCAACATTCTATCTTATTATAAACCCAAACTGTAACCTTTATCTGAATCTTTCATGTTTTGTTTTGTGCCTTCTTGCATTCACAAAACTGTTTTGTGAACAATCAAAGGAAAACCGCTGGAAAATAAGTCCAGGTCTAGCTACAATCCCCTTGCTCAGGCAAGAGGGGAGAGGTCTGACCAGTGGAGGTCCAAGAGAAGTGAGTATAGAACCACATGGTCAGTGCTTACTCTGGCATCATAATCCATATCATTTCGCTATGAGTTCATCTGTGGTGCCTATTATTCGCATTGTGGATAATTCACCCTCCTGTTATCTAGCTGTGCAAGGAAGTCAAGGTCAACCCCTGGAGATAGAGTGTTCTGTTAACTGTTTAATATGGTATCATTTCTGTCTATTTGTGTGGCTATTAGTGACTAAATTTATGGCAGATTTTTTATGACAAATTATGGGGCAATATATTTATTTTGTTTTAAGTAGTCCATGTAAATAATGGGTTTGTAGATGGTTTAATATGCACTTTTTTTTTTTTAAGAAAGAAAGTTTGCTTAAAGAGGTGGTGCATTTATTTCTCCTCAATTAAGAGATGATAAAAAGGATGAATGCAGGAAGCTAGGGAAAACCTACATCACCTCATGACCTGGTGGTCAGTGGTCAGATGTCATGTCAGAGATTTGGGAATATTTCAAATATTGCTTTCAAGATTTACTGACACCTAAGCACTGCTAAAAACAACACTGCTGATTTCTTTTTATGGTTGGTAGGTTACCAAGAGATGGTTTTCACTTTCCAAAGAAATTCATTTAAATTTTCCATACTCATACACTCTGAATAAATAAAAGAAGATTGCTGTGAATTTGGTTAAAACAATAAATTCTTTCGGGAAAAACAGTTTGAGTGGTGGTCATTTTGACTTCAATGGCAACCAAATGTTATTTTCACCATGCTACCATTAGAAAAGAAAGATTTGGAACTTAGGAATCAAGGATAGCAGCCAGCAAACTTTCTTACTTTGCAATAAACAAGAGGTGGAAGCACTGTGGAGTTGACTTTGCTTGGAGGTCCAGAAAAATTAAGGTTGACACTAAAATAACTTTGGCTTACATACGGCTCGTAGCAAATGCTAAATAATGAAAAAATGTGTCTTTTAGGTCTAAAATTTTCTGGGTTGTGAGAAAATATGGAGCATAAATCATATCAAACTATTCCTGGCATTAGGCCTTCAGGATGCATTTGTTTGAAATCAAGGGCCAAATTGCCTGGAAGAGCAAAAACTGCTAGATGCCAGCTGAGGCGGCATGCCAGCCTTGGAACTGACACATTTCGGGAGAGATCCGTATGCACGACCCGAGTTTGCCTTCAAAGTGGTTCCCTCGAATTGATCTTGTAAATTAACAATATTAGGCCTTCTGTAGGATACAAAGTGCATTAGTCACACTGCTCTTACTTTATCCGGCAAGGAAATCTATTGTTCTTTTGTAATAATATGGTCTTGGGGAGGGTGAGCGTGAATATTGCCACATCAGGTAAAAGGAATTGTATTCAGTTTTCAGGCAGTTTTAATGAGGAATTTTAATATTGAGAGTAAAAAAATCAATGAGCATAACTTCACTAAATGACTGTTAAAGGGAAACTGAACCGGCTCCTGTTTTTACAAGTGTATAGAACCATGAATAGGAGCCAAGCATCAATTGTTCCAGTGAGTAAGGACATAGGATATGGCAAACACAGCAATTTATTACCAGAATGTTCTAAAAGAAATCGAGGGTTTCAGAGAAGGAGAATTTCCACGGATTCATGTTTAAATTCACCATAAGTGATTAATCTTTGTGTTCTATTTTTTGTCCAAGGTCGATTTTACACACCATGTAAAATTGCTTCTTTTAGAAAAAGGTCTGTGTTTTTCAAAAAAGGAGAGATGGGAGCAGACAATGGGTCTCCTGGAAAATGCTTCATAAAACTTCTTTCACATTAGTTTTTGTTTGTTTGTTTGTTTGTTTTAATGGTAGGATTTAATCTAAAAAAATATTGTGTAAAGAGTAATTAAATAGTGTGGAATATATTATGAACTTAAACAAGCATTGCTGCTTTCAATAAATGATACTAGCTTGCTAAAAATTGCCCTACTATTTTCAGAATTTGTGAGAGAAGCCTGAGCATTTGTTTTTCTGATTCTTCACATGTTCTGATTTTTGCTGAGGAATTCTACCTAGATTTTTAAAATATAGAATATATGATTTACATATTAGAGATCATTTCCCTTGTAATTTATTTTAATGGTAGAAAATTATAATATAAAATAATAATCATTATGTTGGCACCTTTCATTAATAAAAAGATATTTATCTATAAATCTAAGTAGATATAAACATTTTCAGAATATCTTACTACATTTTAAAAAATTAATTTAAGTAACTTATAACATTTATTAGTATTAGAATACTTAATAACTTAAAGCCTAAATAAATTGAGCCAAAATGAACAAGCAAACAAGAAAAAGCCTTTTTCTCTTATCAAAATGGAACTAAGAGCTTCTGAAAACTATCACTAAAAAAAAGATTTAAGAGTTTGTTTTTTAATCAAAAGGGAGTTTTTTAACATGCTCTTTAAAATTTTTAAAAAATTTTAAATTTAGGAATAGATGTATTGCCCCTGGGCTCCATTCCTCCTGTTTGCAAACATCGATGCGTTCCTTCAAATATGTCTTTTTCATTATCTAATACTAAAGACCTGATTATGTAATTAAACTTCACAAATACATATCGGGCATCCCCTGCGTGCCAGTTTAGGTTTTGGCTGCTAGGATTGCAAGCCAAGTGAAGCCTACTTAATCCCACTGACACCCCTATGTGTTACTTTTTTTAAAATGTTGGCTTTTACAAAGCCACAAAGGGAATGAATATAAGCCGAATTGCCTGCCTTCAACCAAAATGCTTTAGCAATTGAAAGATGGGGGCAGTGTAGACACTCAAAAATGCTTTGAGATTTTTAGATGAATGGTATCATACAGATGTGTATTATTGCTAATTCTTTGTTCTCAATCACTTGTTTTCAAGGACACTAAAATCCATGTAGCCCTTAAAAAAGATAAATAAGGGCAAGTCACTTTTCTTCCTCCAGTCACAGACTAAAGAAATTATTTCAGATAATATATAGCCCTTCAGCCATGGGAGCAGGAAGTGTTTACTGCTGAAGTCAGGGTCCCAGTTGGTAAAATAACCGGAAACTTCTGGTTCGGTTTTAGGACCCTCTTTCAAATAAAAACTTAATTTTCTCTAGGCAAATAAATTGATTTAATAATATATTATTGACAAAAATATTCATTAATCAGGACAGTCTTTAAAGAATACAAAAATATAACTTTGCCTCTCCCTACTCTTCACCCCTTAAGGGCCAGGCAAGGTTTGTTTAAAAAAGAAAAGCCTAAAACCGCCAAAAAAACCTGTGGCCTTTTCTTCTCTGATGATCTTTAAAACTGGTTCAGGCTCATCGGTTTGGAGTCATTCAGATGTGTCCCTATTTGAAAATGGACCCCCATGTCACTCACTTAATAGGGTAAAAGTTGAGAATGTAACATTGAAATGGAACAAAAAGATGATTATGTTATACGAAACAAAAATTTTTAATGGGAAGTAAAGGAAATTTTTCAAAAGCCAAAGCATGACAGTTTAACTAAACTCTCATATATTCTAATTTTTGCTTTCTACTTTTTGATCTTCCAAAATACTTATGAGTTTGAAATTAAATTCTACTTTTCATAAGCATATTTCTCACTTTTTAATTATGACAGAGACCCATTAATTCAATAGATATATTTAAGTACTTTAAAAATATAAAGCAAATAGACACTATGTTTGCCCTCATGGAGCTTCTGTTCTTATGGTGAAAATTTATATTCCATTGGTAAATAGATAAACAAATTCCAAATAGTAAAAAGCACACACACAAAAAAAGAAACAAATTAAGGTGATGTGACAGTACCCGGGTGGGGGGTGGGAGAGTGAGCATTGTGATGAGAGGGCTACTTTAAATGAGGAAGTAAGAAAAGTTTCCCTGGAGATGGGCTGTTTGAATGAGGTCTGAATGATAGAAGGAGCTTGTAATGTGAAAACCTGGAGCTCATTCTAAGCAGAGGCAACAGCAGGTGCAAAGGCCCTGAGGCAAGAAGGAGTTTGCCATATTTAAGGGACATAAGCAAAGCCAGAATCACAGTAAGCAAGGGGTGAGTGAAACAACTGAGGTCAGTCAACTAAGGTGGGGGCTAGAATCGGTAGTATAGAGGTCACAGAGTGGAGGTAGCTGATGTGCTTTTGTTGCCTGTGTTTTTAGGTCTTCACACTATTTGAAAATACAGGGTAAGTGGTCACTTGTTAAGTTGGTGCCCTTATAAGCAGTTAAGCATATACCATTTTTCATCCCATCCTCTTTATTCATAGACATAACAGTTATCTGCTACCCATGTCCTTCCTGTAGGCATGTGAGTGTGGTAGGGCTGTGTAGGTCCCAGTATAAGAGTCTGAATTTTATTCTGGATAAAATCAGCAGAAAACCATCAGAGCATTTTACCAGGGAGATGGCATGATCCAATTTAAATCTTTAGATCCAATCTAAGGATCACTCTTGTTGCTGTGAGGAGAATCAGTTGTAGGAATGTTAGTAGAGGGACAGTTGCTTAAGTGGTTCTAGCTTTGAGGAGTGCAGAGGAAGAGAGACAGAGAAATGTGCATAGTCTCTAGATGTATTTTAAAGAATTAACTCCTCAAAAGCATTTCTGATGGATTGGTAGGGACAAGAGAAATCAAGTATAACCCCTATGTGTTTGCTTGAGAAAGCTAATGACAGGCAGAGCCAGTTTGGTGATAGGAATGACTGAGAAAAGACTGTTAGTGAGGAGTGGATGGGAAGGGAGAAAGTTCAAGAATTCCATTTAAGACAACTGTTTAATATACTGATGGAGATGTTAAGTAGGCAACTGGACATAAAGGTCTGAAATTCAAAAGTAAGCTTAAGACTGATGATATAAATTTGGAAGCTGTGAGCATAGATGGTTGTTAAAGTCATGGAAGCATATAAAGAGAAGAGAAAGCAGAGAAAGGAAGGGCTTAAATCTAAACTCTCAGATACTATGGCATCTAAAGAAGGAATCAGTAAAGGAGACAACGTAGAAGCTTTCTGTGAAATAGGAGAAAAATTAGGAGTGTTGTGTCATGGAGTTTGTGGAAGAGCACATTTTAAGAAAGAGGTGATGGTATGTTGCTGAAGAAGATGAAATCAGAGAAGTAACCATCGCTCAATTTGACAAGAACACGGAAGCATGGAGGAGACCCTTCCTTTCCCTTTTAGTAGAACATGAGCAGATACACTACTCAAATAATTGGAATGGTTAATATATAGTAGGCTGTTTTGTTAGAGTGTTTGTTTATTTTTTGTCTTTGTTTTGTTTATCTGTCATTTTTGTTGTTTTTTGATAACCTATATGACCATTAAAATGCTCTACATTTGAATACAACTCAACAATATAAGAATGAAGTATCCATGTAAACCATGCTCAGATCTTATGCTGAGCGAGAGAAACTTGACATAAAAGAATACATACCTTCTGATTACATTATATGGAATTCTAGAGCAAGGAAACTAATCTATACTGATTAGGATAGAAAAACTAACCTATACTGATCAATAATTGCCTGGGGTGGGTTGCTGTAAAGGGGAAATTGAAAAGGGACATGAAGGAGGGCTCTCTGGGGGAAATGAGACTGTTCTATGTCTCGATTTAACATGGCTATATACATTTGTCAAAAGTTATTCACCTACTCACTTAAAATGAATGAATTACATCTCAATAAAATTGATTGATTGAGAGAGAGAACTGAGATCACTGTTTTTCCTGATTAGTTTTTTTTTTAGCCCTAAGTCATTTTCCTATCACATTTGTAGGATAGTCTACTTGATTACTTTGAGAATTCTTTTTTTACTCTTGAGTTTCTGTCAATACGTCATTCATTGCTGATATCTATTGTATATTGCATGGATTATTTTCCATAGAATTCTTAACGGCAGTACCTCCATGCCTTTAGAAATATGGTCATTTTAATCTTTAACATATAAAGTAACTTAAATAAAATATATCTAAATATGTTCTAAGTGCTGACATCATTTATTTGGGATATCTAGAGAAATGCTATTGAGCTGACATCATTTATGACTCCCATTCTACTGTTCTCTTTTTCTAATAACTGACTTCTTGAATCAAAAATAGAGGCTGTATGAGTTTTTATTTTATAGAGAGATAACTATAGGAGGGCTTTTTGTACAAGCTGTGCCACAAATTTCAATAAAGATATGCAATTCTTTTGTTTAAAAGACTTATATTATGTATATGTAAATAATTTCTAGAAGAGTGCATTGTAATACAAAGATCAGGGGCTTTGGAATAGAAATGGACCTGAACCTCACACTTGCTACCAGCCAGCCAACTGAGCTTGGGTAAATTTCTTACTCTCACTGAATTTTAATTTCCTTATCTGTAAAGAAATAAAGTAATAATTACCTTTCTATCTCATAAATTTTAAAGATAACATGTGTAAACTTCTAGTACAGTGTCTGGCTTGTTATAGGGACTCAAATAAGAGAGTTGAAATTCTACACTTTGTTACTTCTGTAATCATGCACATTGTCAGCGATGGTGGAGAATGGTGAGGGAACAAGGAAGAGCTGCTTCTGAATTTCTAAAAGACTGCAGATATTGGTTAAAAGTATCTCTGAATTCTACACTATAACCTTTTCAATTACAAGGCAACATTTGATGACTCCAAACAGATGATGTAAACAATTAGGCATTACCTAAATCTTTCATGAGCTTTTGAAATAGAATATTAAAAAAAAAATCATTTTAATATCATTTATACCAGGAAGCGTTCACTTATTCTTAGAATTGATATAGATCTTCACCTGCATATATAATAAATACATATATGCACTGGACACACACGTACACACAAATGTGTTTGGTTAGTGTGTGTGTGTGTGTGTGTATCAGTGTTTTATTTCTGTTATTTTGCTTAGAAACTTAAATCCTTAGATCTTGTGCCACCAGGATTCAGAAAGCTAACAAAAGATCCTGTTATCCTGTAAAATTTTGTATATTCTTTCTTTTCACATAATATCTATATTTTTAGAAATAGTTTCATATATGAGAAATTACTGTTCTTCTGATTTTGCCAGATATTAATTATAGTTACTCTTTGCCTAAGCTCAGCTCTTATTGTAAATGTGACTTCCGTCCTCTGTGTATCCAGATGGGATATTCTGAGACAGTCATTTCTTCCTGAGGATATGCAACTCCTTTCCAGGAAATGTTGAGAACTATTCTTAACCTGCAACTCCTGTTCATCTTGTGTCATCCTTCAGAGATACTGCACCTTTCTCTGCTGCCTTACCAGGCATTCATATACTCAGTTTATTTCCCAGCTATTTTAGGAAGATCTTGCTTCCGCAATGATGAAAGCACATTACCATGAAGTAAGTAGCTGTGGATAGTCTTATAACTCCTTTGTTTAGGAAAGAGGTCACTATGTTTCAAGATCTTCTTCTTCTTCTTCTTTTTTTTTTTGGTATTGTATTTGTTATCATTATTTTGTTTATCTGGAACATTTTAAAACTTCTTTTAAAGCCATTTTCTATTATACACCATTTTCCTACCCCCAAATGTTTTTACTATTTCCATTTGATAATAAAATTATCACTTATTTTGTAGACCAGTGCTTATTCATCCTAGCTATTTGCTAGAATCATCAAGGAAATTGTCAAATTATGCCTGGGTTGCACACTTAGAAATTCTGATTTAATGAATCTATTTTGGGGCTGAGGCTTAATAATTTTAAGCACTCTTCAGGGGAATCTTAAGTGAATCTAAAGTTCAAGAAGCACTGTCCTAGGTACAAAAGTTTTTATGAGCATTAAAATAACACACACTTTGGAATAAATAGAGGTTTTTCTTGCACCTCCAAAGAGTCTCTGCAGTGCACAACCAGGCCTTCTTTAAATCAGATGGCACAGGGGTAAGTAAAGCCATAGTTACTGATGAACCTGATTTTTAGCTCTTTTCATTGGGGTCATTTTTCTCTCAATTGAGAATTAACTAAGTAAGGGAACAATGTTGAAGGATATTATGCTGATGTGACAGGGAGGGAACTGTGTAAAGTTTGACCTTTAATTCTAGCTTTATCATGAGCAAGCTTGGATTCTCAGGCAAGATAATCTCCTTACAGGGTTCACAGACATAAATGCATCAGGATACAGACTGCAACATGAATGAGTGAAACAGGAAGACTCAACATTGGCACAGCAGGGGACTCACTCCCACTCTAAAGGGGACTGCCACTACTGAGCCCCCTGCTAGTTATTTCTATTCGAGAATTTAAGTTAAGTGTTGCCAAATCTTTCCATTTTTAAAGAAAAATAGAAATTCTGCTATTTGGGTGAAATCTTCCAATTACTTATTATTGGTATCATTAGATGCCAACTTTTTGTGTACCTTATTCATATTGTGGGGTTTCATTTGTCCATTAACTAGGGCACCAGTTTGCAATGTTTGGGTTAGATGGTTTCTAAAATTGTTTTTAGTTCTAACATTCTAAGATTCTAAGAGATCTAATTTGGACAAAATGTGAAAAAAATCCCTTAAGACAAAAAGCTTCTATTTGAATATATGTTTATATTAATTTTTCTTTTCCTCAACCTTCCTATTTTACTCTTCTTATTCTACTAGTCCCGGCAGCTTATCCTTCTTATTTTGACCCATCTAGAGTTGACAACTTGAGAATTTATACAACTATTGCTAATATACTGTATTTACAGTATATAGAGTATCCCAGTGTTATGTCAGAAGAAAACCTTGTCTTAACTTTTCAGAAGGGAATGGAACGTACAGTACGGTGTGGCCTATAAATCATTTTCAAATTAGTATTCTGTACATCTGGAGAAGAGTACATTTCTAGTCATGCATAAATTGCCCATGAACACATTTCAAAAACCTACGCTTAATCTTAGCAATGAACATTCAAAAAGTAAATTAATATCTTAAAGGGGAAGAAATACAGTGTATTAAACAGGAACCCACTAGAAACTCGATAGTTAAGAGTCTGTCAGCATTTCCATTATACACCCTGTTTTTGAGGGGTTTATAACTCACTTATAAAAATTCATTGTAGCCTGGGACTTGGCATGTAAGGTCTCAGCCTGGCAGCTTGACATGATATTAAGTCTGAAGGACCTCAGATTCTTGTCAACGGGATACTATTTTAGAGCTCCAAGATGAGGTCAAAATAGAGAGAGAGAGAGAGAGAGAGAGAGTGATTTAAACCCACAGAATCCAAGAACTGCAGAGTAAAACTAAAATAACTGCTCTAAGATCAGCAGGTTGTGGCTTGGTTTCACAGAACCCCACACCATCGTCTGCTCTGGATTGTGCCTCCTGTACTGCACAGGGCAGAGTCGGCTTCATTTTCTTGTGTGGGCCACACTCGATATAACTTTAATTCTCCTTTTTTATAGCTTAATGTATTACTGTTTGTTGAGGTTAAAGGTTTTGATACAAGTTTATAAATGAGACTTATTAACACTGAATTTGTGGCTCTTTTTTTTTTCTTTTCACTTGAAACAAGGTATTCTTAGGAAGTAAGGATGGAGTATAAAAACGTTCGAGGCCACTGTAAATTTCTTGCATAGCTTTGTGATCTGTTGCATGTTTAAATTAGCACAATGTGTATTCATTTTAAATATTGATCTTTAAGGAAATAATGTAATAAATCTGAATACCCTTTCGCATTACTGTTTACATTAGGTCTACTATAGATTGAGAGAGACAGTCGCCTTGTAAATTCGCTTGCAGCATAAGCAGGGGCATAATAAATAATTCTGTTTCCAATTATACAAAACAATGATGATAAACTGTTGGGAGCTGGGACGATTGTGCAGAGTCTGGCTGAATCATGGACTCAGACCGGGCCTGTGAGTAACTGATGTGCAGCTGGGCAATGGGGACTATTGTTTAGATCAGGAAACAAATTAAAAAGTGGCACAGAACAAAATTCTATAAATGTAGCTCTATCAAGCTGTAGTTCCTTTCCAGCTGTAACGTTTCTAAAGAGTTACCAAAACTATTTAAAAACACAAAAACACAATCGTTTGGCTTGGTGAGGGTAGCAATTTGTAACAATGTTAAGTATGTTGTGGTAGCCTTCATGGGGAAAAACCCTATGGATGGACTTGGTTGTGGTTTGGGGTTTCCACCTTCTCCCAGGAGTGCTTCTTAGGCTGTGGCGTGAACTGGCCTTTGAACAATTTGATAGCTCAACTAAATTTCAGCTAGGAATGTTAAAACATAATGGCTGAAGATTAAGAATAAATTTACACCTAGGCCATGTAATTCCAAGGCCAAGATCAACCCATTTTCCTTAACTCTCCCATCATCTATTCAGGAGTGCAAATATTCACATGGAAATGAGGTTGGTTGAAATGTTTAGCTTATATTGGAAAATATATCTGCTAAGCAGCTGAGAAATGTATTCATTTCAGTCTTTCCATTTGACAAGGCTCATTCTCCCAAGTAAAATACTAAGAATGCAATGACAGCAACTGAAGCCGTTCCATTTCCTCTCCTGACTTTAATCTCTCCCTAGGAAAAATATTTCTTGAAATGCTATAATGTGTACTGACGCTCTTACTTAGATTTTTAAATGGGTTTGAATTTCTATTTATTCTCTCTGTCCAGCAAAGTCCTTTTAATGGTTATTTAAAAATGTGTTTATTATTTTCATGATTCATAATGAGTATTATACTCATACTGTGCTTTTTAGTTTATAAAATGTGTTCATATGCATTGTTAGATTATTACATTATTTGCCATCATTATAAGAACTTCAAGGAATGGATTGGATCAATATTATTATTATTTATCCTAATTTTTTAGACGATAAAAAAAGTTTAGTGAGGTGAAGTGGTTTGTCCACGTTTATACATCTAGTTAGGGTCAAGCCTAGACTCCAGTCCAGCTATCTGAGCTCTAAATGCCATATTTTTTCCATTGTGGCTTTGAATTGCCCCATATTTTAAAAGGGCTGCATTTAGCAAGGGGAGTCCCATGGAAGGTGTGTATAGATCGACTGACTGACATGGTACACACCAGGATTCTTGCTATTTATCTCAGGGCTGCTTCCTGATGAGGTAGTGTAAACCACTGACAGATCTGAAATTTGGTTTTAATCAATGGCTCCAGCAAAGTTCATGAGTTCCCCTTGGCTGTGCTTACTGTCAATACAACATGCTAATGCCTAGTAAAATAGTCAAAAGGTAGAAATGAGAGGAAGTTGGTGAGAAATGGCAGAATGATGGTTCTGTCTATGCCAAGACTTTTGGGTTTGGTACTTTAGAATTTTATTTGATCCTCCTTTGTGGTCCCTTGTAGATTACATTTCAAGGATATATGCCTAAGAAATCCATCTGCTTGTCCGGCAGAGCTAATTTTGATTCTCAGAAAGTTGAAATTAATTGTTAACTTTAAATTTTTTCTAGTGGCAAGATATTTTACCTGATGCTCTTAGAGCTTTGGGGAGCAAGGATTAGTTTAGGGTGGATTTCTTGAGATGCGTGAAAACTGAAGCAGTTGGTTGTATACTATCTCCCTGAACGCTGATACGTTCCTACACAGTGGTTGGTTAGGCAGGGTTGTCCTGTAGAAATGATAACTCTGTTAAAAGTGTAAAGGTCTCTCTGCATATCTCAGGAAATACAGGGTATTATGTAACTGTTTTGGAATAAGACTCTGGATGCTGGAATCTTGATATAAAAAAGCTTCAAACTTTAACGAATAACATAAAGTTAGTCTATTTTGTTTCAAGCCTTTGATTTAGTAAGGATTTTGTGGCTAGCTCTAGGAAGGAAAACATTCTATAGTAAAATAACTCAAAGCACGAATAACTCAAGAAGACTATGTGACACCTAGTTTGATGATTTCCACCCCAAATTATTTTCATCAGTTATAAATCAATTATGAGGCATAGTTTTCATTACATTGATGACACTGGCTTGCTTTTTCCAAATTCAGATATCATATGATGAGGAAATATGCCGGTTCTAAATGGTTATAATTTTAAAAAAACTTTTAAAACATATGGTAAGGGGGTATTTTTTTTTTGTCTTCACTTTTGTTTTTTGTGCACATGGTTTTCAAGAAAAAGGAAAGTAATGATTATAGTAAATTACAGGAGTCAGGCAGTGTGGTAATTAACAGGTAATTATCAATAAACAATTTAACCACAAAAGCTTGTATCCCACCTACCACTTGTCAACAATAAAAGCTTAGTAACTCCACATGCCATTGGAAACAGAGTCTACAGGGAGCCCCAGGAAGGACTGCTACTATAAATAAACAATCCTTTCTTGGGAGAATACACAAAGGCCGGGCTGTGAGTGACCACATAGAAGAAGGAAAGAAAAATCCAGTAGACAGGAAAAATATTAGGAAACCAAACATTTGGTTTCAGATTCAGGAGAAAAATATGAATGTGCTTGGTACTGAAGCCAGAAAAATTATCTATGAATGTCTTTCTCATCCCATACATAAATTTTGTTTCTTTAAGCATGGTTAGAAATGTAAGATTATTTAGCTAAGCTGGCATTTTGACACAGGAAAAAGTGGACCTTTTCCAGGTTTAAATATAGTAAGCATGCTTTATAAATCGAGTGATTGGCGAATAATCCTCCATAAAATATATTTATTATGGAAATCTACAACTAGGTTTTGAAAGCACCACTAAACTTTATACTCACATTGATTTGAAAGCTCCTCCTTTTTAAAACGAGCTAGGTTGCTATTGCTATAGTTTGAGGGAGGGAAGGTTTCTAATTAGCTAGTGAAAAAGGAACCATTTAATTCAGACAGAAAGACCTGACCCTACATAAAATGAATAATAACACAGTCCTCTATTTCTATTTTATTTTAGCTCTGTTAATGTGGCGTGAGGATATAATTTTAAAATAGCTAAATCAGGGATTAAATTTCATTCTAGAAGAGATTTTCTTTTTCTGAATTGTTTTTGTCTACAAACCTTCACACACTTCATGTGTCTAAAATGACAGTTGAATATATCATAATCAGATGCACTTATTGAATATTATCAACACCTGGTGAAGTGCGAGGCATAATGCAAAATGCATTAAGTAAATATGTTCTCTGTCATCTAAGGTGTGAGAAATAAAACTGTCATGGAACACGTTTGAAAGATGTACCTGCAACTGAATAAACATTGAGCAGATGTACATATTCAATACATATTTCATTATCTACAGGCCAAGGGGTAAATGTATATCGTGGAGTGATGAGAGCAAGACAGCTCGTGGGAGTTGCAAGGTTAGATAAGGAAGTCTTGGGGAGAAATCACTATCTTAACCGCTGATTAGTTAGGAGAGTCTTTGGGGAAGAAGGGAGATTTCATGTACCATTTGAATGATGGTCTGCAACAGGTCTGGCACACCAGGGATAGAGACACCATTCCTGGAGAGGAAGGGTAAGCTGTGATGAAACTATGGTCTCCATAAGAGGTACAAGCTTGCGGAGATGGTGCTATGCGATCTAGGGAGGACCTTACTCTAAAGCAGCAATTTTAATTTGCGGTGTGATATTTAAAGTCCTGTGAGACCTAATGGTCAAAATACCTGACTCTCTGGTACTCAGTTTTGCCTGAACTTCACCTAAGATCGTTTTCATTTTCTCTCTTGCTTGGCATTATGTCTGCCCCAATTTTTTCCTTCAGATTGCCCACGTCCAATTGCATTCATTAGGACTTCACTAAATTCCAAGTTTCCCATGGTTTTCTTAATTCCCTTTTGAAAAATTTTTTTAGACAATCCTAGATCTTGTTAAAAAACCCTCCCACTGTGTCTTCTTTTACAAAAAATTAATTAAATAAAAACTGAGGTTTGGATACATCTATCATTTAATTTGAAATTATGTATGAATACAGAGAGGAAAAATGACTTTGAAAGATCAATTCTCAGATTTTGATTTAAGAACTATGTTATTAGCTGAAATAATATGAACTGAGTCCATTCTTGTGACCTTTGCAAAGTCTAACCTAGTCAATTATTGCAGCAGAGCAGGGAACCAAAGAATGGCTTTGAATTGGTCAGACCCAAACTGATTTAAGTTTGCATGTGGTTAAATAGACATTAGTTAAAAATAATTAATGCTGTCTTTGACCTTTGAAATGAGGAAGGACGTTCATGGCCCTCCCCCAAGGCCCACTGCATACATGTGAATTTAATTAACTCATTTCTTTACTCAAAATAGAGAACATTTTAATTTACCTTGATGTTTAATATCTTGAGTAACGTAAGCAAAGTTGTATTCTTCCTAAACAGATGCTGTCAACAACTTTCCTTCATATATTTACAGCATACATTTTTTCACAGTTCAACTGACTTTTGAAAACATGTACCTATATAGTAGATGTTTTATGACATAACCACTGATCAAGTCTCTTCGGCACAGATTGGCAGGAGTCCCTTGGGGGCATTATGAGAAGATCAATGACCATTCCCTTTCCAGGTTTTAATAAGACTCAGCAATGGGTGCAGTTATGTTGCTGGGTATATCAAACACATAGTGTTTTAGGGAGGAATTTCTAAATGCATCACAATGCTTTGCTACCAGAAAGAATGATATGTTCTCTCTTCTCCTTCCCTCCCATCATTTTCCCTTCTCCTCCAGTTACCACTGCAACATGAAGGAAGAAGCCACTTAGCTATTAGTGGGATAGAGACAAAGGGAAGGAGCAGATGAATGCCCAAGCAGGCTCTAAGTAAACTGTAACTTATAACATAGTTTTCGTTTTTTTTCTTCATTGTTTCAATTTAGATATACTTTGGGGGATTTAAAAAGTATGTTCCATGTTTTCTCATATATCACAGTTTTTAATCAACCAATGAAAGACCACTATAGATGGCATAGGAGACACATAAGAGATAGGCACATAGGAGACAATCAATAAATAATTAGTGAATGAATGAATAAACGAATCCCACCTGGCCCTTTATACACACCACCCCTGGTGACTGCTCCCTCTTCTTCATCTAAAAAACTTTTATTTGTCCATTGGATTTCCATTTAATTGTTACTTCACAGGAAGGACTTTCTTTGACTGTTCTTTACAGCTAAATTATGTCTCAAATATTTGTTACCAAAGCACACTAAACTTCTACCACATCATTTATATTTTATCAGGATTCAGTATTTAATGCCTACTGCTTCCACTGCCCAGGCCTATAATCTGTGGTGTTCTGTCCCCACCACTCTATACAGCAGATAGGTATTTGAACCTGTCAAGGTCAGAAGGAAGAGTGGCCAGAAAATAGATTCCAGCTGGAAAGAGCAAAAAAGACATGGACAATGTAGAAAGTCTGCAAAGGATAAAGAATCCATGGCAAGGGAAGAAATTAGAAAAGGAAGAGATGCTTGGAGTGGAATGAGGGGAAGAGAACTTGAGACTTTACAATGGGACCTTCATTCCTAAGCCATGGAAGAAATTATGGCACCAAAATATGGGGGGGGGAGTAGGTAAATGAAAAGAGAAGTTAAGCATAATTCATAGGAATATTAATCAGAATTTAAAATCAAAAGCATACTATAACAATAGAGATTTCAATTTCTGATTTTTCACCTAGGCAAGAGGAGAGCAAAGTGAAATGAGAGTTAGATATAAAGGTTTAATTTAAGATATGTTTTTATCCCCAAAGTAAAAAAACAAGAACAACATATTTTGTAGTAGTAAATGTAAGATATTGAACTATTTTAATAAAGAAGGCATCTGTTTTTATGAATTGCTTCCACCAACTTGATATCACCTTTCATTGTCATAGGGGTCATAAGTAGTTTATATATTCTTTAAATTAAGTTCTATTTTTTTTAGCATTCACATGTATTTTTTAAAAATCTAGTTTAATGTTGGCAGATAAAATCTATGTTTTAAGACATCCATGAAAACGTGATCTTTATAACGTTTTGTACAAGGGGAATAAGATTTGCTATTTATTTGGACAAATCTGCCATCTATGGAGATGGGCTTTACCATGGACTTTTTGCTCTATGTCCAATTAGAAAATTATAGCTCATTAGAAACATCAAAGAAAGAGCAACGATAAATCAAAGGCATGTCCTAATATTGCACTGTTACCTCTTTTTTTTTAAGGGGTGGGGAGGAGTCAAAATGTAATGTCAACAGAGTGCCCAACCAAGATTTTTATAAAGGGACAGTCATTTTCAGAACTCTTTTACCCTTAGTCTTTATTGAGCTCATCATTTCACAAACCTAAATTGTCTTCTTTTTCAGTTTGCGCATGTAGAATGGGCATGCACACTGTCATCGCCCTGAAAATTCATTTCCCTTTCTGTAATTCCCAGAAGCACCCATATGAGTAGAGAATTTTATGATATAATTTTCCAGTTTCTTGTGACTCTAATATGGATCAGTGGACTTTAAAAGCACACCATATGAAATGGCCACTAACATTATTATTAGAATGGCTTGTACTCACATACACATGGCTCAGATCCAGAGTTGCTAGAAAATCTGTCTGGAATCTCACAAAGCCTGTGGATGAACAGACACCATCTGTAGTAGACGGGTTGAGATATGCTGCAACTCTGTCACTCTAGGTCACGCATTGTACTTTATTTCTATTTAAAGTTTGAACACTTCTCATTTTTGTTTTTGTTCTTGTTGCCACTGAATTGTGATCCTTGTTATCAAAACTTCCTGATAAGTAATTCCAGCAGGAGTAAAATGGTTAATATGTGTACTAAGAAAAAAATCAAAACAAGATCACGTCTCATATTAAAGCTTTATGAAAATTGTGAAGCATTCTAAAGTGTAAGGGGTGTTTGTATGTGTATGTGTGTTTATGTATTTATCACTAACCACTTTGTGCCCCTAACAACTCTATTTTTCAAACTAAGGCTTTATGATTGTTGTTGTTTTAAAATTTTTCTTTTCTCTTAGTAAGTGATACCTCAGGACATATGATACCTGAGAATTGGGAAGGAAACATTAGAGCTTATGAGCATCTTGTGAGATAGAGATATAAAATGCCATCTCATGCAGGTCAGTCACATTTAAAATTATGTTTCCCTTAGGGAAGAATGTACCCACTGATAAGCTCTCTCATATAATCAATGGGCATGATTTCCGGTGAACGCTACTCATGCTGAATTCCTATAGTTAGTTCATAGCTATAGGAGAGAAGAAACTTGAAATATTCTCTTCCATTTGATAACTACAGAATCCTGGCTATGTACGAGGTTTAGCCAGAGAGCATATTGGTTTCAGCAGACTATGGTAAAGTTAATTAAGGATGATTAATGGAGCATTTTCCTCCCAATGATATCTGTGACAGAACAAAGCTGTCTGAGGCTTGTCAAGCAGAATTTGAGTTGAATGAGTATTTATGTGATCAAATCTGAAGGCTGCCTCTTGACAGAGCAAGGATTCATCAATCAATTGCTCTGGCTTGCAGTGGTGGGAAATTGGTCTATCCAAGGAGGTTCTGCTCCCATCCCCCATTTTTTTTTCATTCAATCATCCCTCAGGCTACAATGCATCTTTAGCTTTTACCTCTGACCACCTTAAGGGCTATCAGTGAAAAGTAAAGGCAAGAGTGAAAACATCTATTATGATGGTTATGTCTCAGCTGAACTCATGCAATTGATTTCTTTTAAGTAGAGGGTTATAAAGTGACACAGGCCTGTGAAAGAATTAATTGGCATTAATAAAAGTTATTTTACAGCCTGACGAGAAATGATTGTGGGCTGAGTCGAAAACTATCTATCACACAGATGTACCCTTTTTGTGCTTATATCTTTAGTCCTTATAAAATTGGAAGCTGGTTCTTAAGCTTCTGTAAAGTTGGTTAATTCTAAGAATAGACTAAAGAAGAACAAACACAGCTCATGCTTCATGTTTTCTTTTTAGCCATACTCTAAAATCTACAGTGGTCAGATACGGAGTCTACATGCGATGGCACTGGCTCTGCAAGAAAAGTCCCCACTGGCCAGGTCTACCTTATTACTTAGGATATGCAGTCTTGTTTAATACAGTGGAACAGCAACAGGGCAGAGGTCTTATTGGGAATTAACTAAAATGCAATATTCATTTTGTAAGGTTTATGTAAATGATGTTGCATACAGTATCTGATTTGATGTTCACAAAAAAAGCATGCTGTAAGGATTCCTATTCAATAGATGTGGAAATTGAGTTTGAAAGAGGTTTTATAACTTGCTAGAATGGTATGGCTGTATGTAACTGAGATGGGACATGACTCCAATTCTGGGCACTCCCACTACACTCTTTTGCTTCTTTTGTGGACTGTGGTCTTTCAGGGTCATGGCTAACTGTTTATTTGCTCTCTCAAATGATGGAACAGTATTTGCCCACAGAATATAAGTGTCATTGTGTTCGTTTTTAATGGTCAATGCCATTTGAGCAAGTTCAATCTAATATTAAGTTGGCTGATGCTATATTTAATTATGAGGTTGAATGATTGCAACTAAGAGTAGAATATTTCTGGCATAGCTAGGCATGAGGACCCTTGGTGATCTCAGAAGTAGCACCCAACTGCTCATAGTCTCTTCCGGTGTCAGCATGAGAAATACACAAATACTGCTTTCTAGAAGAGTAACTCCAGCAATTTCTAAGACTCACTGTTGTTGAGAAGAAATTATATATATATACACACACATATATATTTACATATATGTATATATATAAATTATATACACACACACACATATATACATACATGCCTATACTGTTGTCACCATTGTTATTTATTATGTTTATAAAGTAGAATTTTTGAAGATTTGGTTTTTATATAGTAAAAAAAATACCTTTTGGGTTATTTATAAAAAAAATCACTTTTTTCTCAAATCATGCTTACTCATCTTGAAATGTTCAGTCGTTGATTTTATAATCTACATTCTCACCATTTTTGGCAAGCACGTGTGAGCAATTATACCATAAAGGTTATATTCAGTTTTATATAAAAGTGTTGTAATCATCTGCCAATACAGTACTAACGTTTTGAGATAAAACTTTTATTGCCCTTGTTATGTGTTTTCAGAGTACAAAGCAAGATATAAAAAAAATGATATAATAAGAAGATTGCCTAGATTAATTTCAACTGATACTGGTTTCTTTTTATGTGTACCTAAATGCAAGTGCTGATGAGATTTTTGTATCTAAACTATAACAATAAATTGTTTCTAAAAACTTTGGAAGTGGGTGATTAATATTCCAACCATTTAAGATAAAGCCTTAGCTTTTTAGCCATGATATCCTTGAAAATTACATTAGCTATTTCATCATTTATTATTTCTTTCTTCAAATGTTTTTGTGTGAAAATATCGAAGTCTTGCTTTCATTTGTTTTCTTTTTTCCTGTATTTTTATGTGATAATGTTGAAGACCTCTTCTGTCTAAATATTTTTAGATTAATAATTCTTTAATCTACACAATGTTTTTGGATGCAAAAATAAATTTATTTTAGCTTTAAATTCAAAGAGCAGAAAGGGATGATCCAAAGACAGTTACACAAAGAAAGACACTGCTTTTAAAGACCCCTCAGTCTTTAGTTTATCTACGTTGCCTATGTGATGACATCACCAATGCCAGACATATCCAACAAACACAGAGTAGTGAATTGCTTTTTCTCTTGTTACACACAGTATATTTCTAAGAATACTCTTGGATCATAGTAGCATTATGGGTAATTATATCACGGGATAAGCTATAGAACTTGCAGTTAACCAAAATCTCTCTGTCTGTGTCATATGAACTGTGACTAAGTTAGGTCTTTCTCCATTCAGTATTTAGGTAATTAATTTCTTAGACATAGGTGCTGGATATTTATGTCTATTAATTTTTTTAAATTAAGTTAGATACATAGCCCTGACCTGGTAAAATAATATAATATCCAGGTTCTATTACATCATGGTTTTTCTACTTTAATCCCAGGCCTACTCCCTCAAGCTTATGTCACTGATATCTCCTTCATTCAAGTCACTCAAAAAATGTCTGAATGGAACAGGGCAATTTTCCAGGTTGCCATTGAACCTTAGATTGCCCCTGTTTTGCATATCCTTGAGTTCAATATCTAACAGACTCCAGTGATAAAGATGGATAAACAAGATAACACTTTTATGTTGTAGTTGAATGCATGATGTCATCTTCCAAATTGGGGTAACAGTGTGGGTAATAATAATTCAGGGAGAGTTTTTCTGCAGGTTTAGTAAATTACTCTGTAATTACAAAACTGATATTCGTACTATATAAGAAAGTATAAGAAAACTCCCAACGTGGTAGACAATTTAGTCATTCAATGGGTATCATCAGTTAAGGTGAGCTGGACTAGTTCAACTAAGTTCTCTTGATTAATCCTACATGATACAAGACGAATATGGCAAAATACTAGTTTGGCAGTTGGCAATTTAAAACTGGAAAGGACTGTCCATGAATATTTATAGCATGTTATTTTGTAACAATGTCCATGTTTTTTTATAACATTTTCAAGTGCATTACTTACAGGAAAATAAAACAAAGCATATTGGTCATAATTTTCAACAACTAAAAAGCAAAGGAGTAAAGCTTAAAATTTTCTCTTAAAAAATATTTGAAGTTTTGGGAAATGCTATGAAAATTTCCTTAAAGAGGAAATATTATGTAGATCTCTATATCTATTTCTTTTAGAGATTAGTAGTTATAGCTGAGTAGTGTCATATCTGATATATTCTGCATCAATGCCTTGAATTATTAAACATATTTTATAAGATTATAACCAAAAGGTCTGGACTCTATTGTCTCAATTCAATGTTTCTAGGAAAAAATTTCAATGAGAAATAGACACATAAAATAGAGCATGGATTCTCAGTGAAAAAAATTGAGACTTCATTTCAGACCTACAATTAACCCTTGGTTGTAACCACAAAATTTATGCCCAGAGTTTTGCATGCTTAGGTTCCTGAATAGTTCAGTGAGTAAACCTTTTTTTTCTAAGGCCACATGGAATCAGCAGAGATGAAAACTAGTTGGTGCCATTGAAATGGCCCTAATAGACTTATTCTATTCTTTAACTCTTACACATGTGTTGTTTTCTAACTTTTTTGAGCAATTCAACATATTTACAGAGTATGAAATTCCACCAAATCAGATTTTGATGCTTTTATGCATGTTTCTCCTTTTTTCACCATGTGACAAGAACCTCTCTCTTCTCTCTCTCTCTCTCTCTCTCTCTCTCTCTCTCTCTCTCTCTCTCCTCCCTTTATTTCTCCCCCATCCCATCTTTCTCTTCTCCTTTTCTCTTTTCTCTCCCTTTCTTTCTCTCTCTTTCTCTCCGTCTCTTTCTTCCCCCTTTTTTTTGTCACCCTACCTCCTCTTCACTCCACCAGAAACCAAACCAAACCACCCCAACATCCTGTTCTCCAACTCACCTGCAGCCTTTCATTTTAATACAGGACACTAGTCTCCTCTGTTTTATCTGATCAAGTCCTACTTTTCTTTAGGTTTCAGCTTAGACCTGTCTTCATCTGGGAGGTTTTAAATGTGCCCCCAGGACCCATTGCCTTCCAGCCCTATCCCTGGTGCAGGGAGGTGCTCTTCTCACATATTCAATGGTCCTGACAGCACTTGTCAAGGTGTCTATACCCAACAGTAGTCATAAGGCCTGTGGCTACCTTGTTTGCAATTGCATAGCCTGGCATTCAATAGGACTCAATTAATAATAAAGAATAAAAGAAAGCAAGGGGAGGGAGGGACAATGCCATTTTAGAGAAAAGAATTTTAAGAAGTCTCTCAAATGCCATCTTCAGATGGAACACAGCTACCTACCTGGAATCTGCAGTAGAGGTAGATGAGCGGTCAGTACTCCAGATGGAAACAGACCTTGCTAATAGTGGTTGAAACAATATACCAAGTCACAGCTTTCTTATTGATAAAACCAGCTTTTTCCATATGTGCTGGAAGTTTAAGAGTAGATGTGGTGCCCTGATAAGGTAGCTTCATATTGATATACAGTATTAATTGGCCCCAGGTTCTCCTTCCCAACTACCAGGCTGGTCAGTTGTTCTGTTTTTGCCCCCTGACCCTTTTATTGCTGGTCACCTTCAAACTTTGACTAAGAAACTAGGTCGCTTATATGCACCATAAAACCTACTCCACATCTACCTGAGTTGAAATCTTTACTCCTTTATAAATTGGCTGGAGTCCCATAATTAAGAGAAGTGTCACCTGTTGAGGAATCAAAATAATCTGTTCAGATCTTGGCTGCACTACATATTAACCTTGGATAAGGTCGTAATGTGACCTTGGACAACTTACTTTTCTGAACTTTCCTTGTCTGTACACTCAGGATACTCACTAGCCCATATTCAGGTTTCTGAGATGCTCAGACTCACGTGACAATGTGTTGCAAATTCTAAACACTGAGAGTTCATGAATTGATACAAATTGACAACGATTTCAGGGACACTAAGTTGTCCATCATGTGTAGTTTTCTTTATTGTGGAAAGTAGATCATAATATGGGAGACTTTACTTAATTCTGGAATTCCAAAATGAGATTTGGAATGTGGGAGGGCTATACAAAGAGATATTCCTAAGCGCCTTCTCTTGTTTTGATTACCTCTGGAAAAGGCCTTTACTGTTTGCTACTCTAGAAATTTATTCAGATTTTTAAAATACCTTGAGGCCAGAATGTTTAGATTTAGATTATATTTATATTATGGTTGAGTACCATTCTCTCCTTGCCTAGATACGTGAATACTATTTTTGTGTGCAAGTACACTTAAAAATTGACTGTCTAAATATTTAAACAGAGTTATTTAAAAAGAATTTCATTATTTATCTTCTTTATGATTTATATTATTACATTCTGTGTCTGTAGTTATGGTTTATCATAAGCAGCCCATCTGCTACAACAGCCAAATTGGAACATTCATATAAGATGAGTTCAGATATCATAAACATGACAAGAGATTGATTACATTTAGTCTTTCTCCATGTTTAACCAATTTAATTTGTTTCCTATGCAGAAGAGGCTCTAAATTTACTTAATATATGTTAGCACTTAGGAACATAGTTAGAAACAAGGCGAAGGTCTTAACCTATTCGTAAATAAATGAGTAGATTCCTGTCGGAGTGAAAGAGAGAGAGAGAATTTATGTCAAACAATCAGGAATTTAATACATAGTGGTCTTTTAGGATGTCCAGTTTGTGTACATACTCTTACGGCATGATTACGAATAACTTCACTTCCTATAAACAATGTGACTGGAGAAATTACTCACAGATACAACAAAAAGGGGAAGAAAGGTAAGCCGTTTTAACTAAAGCCAATAAGTGAATTACTTTCCCTGAAAAGGTTAAAAATGGCAGATTTATTTTTTGTTGCCATAATATTTGTCTTTGTTGGATCAGCTATCTGAGGCATTCTCCAGAAGATGCAGGGCTCGTTGAGATGTCACTACATGACCCTAGGTTCAAAGTCATAGCAGAGTCCTGAAAGATTTTTTTCCTCTCTGTTCTTGAGACTCAAGGAGACCTTAACTGAAGGCTAAGTCCGTTGGCTGAATGAAAGTATTGATACCGCTTTCGGGAAAGCTTTCAATGATTATACTGGATTTTCCTCCACCCCTGGTAAAGGTCAAGTAGAGGACTTTTGAGTGCAAGCAAAAGAGTCATTCATTTTTCACTCTTTAGGTAAAAGACTTATGTCATATTATTAGTGAAATTGTGATTAACTGTTAAAGCAACATAGGTCTTAATGATCTATAAAGCCATTTTTCTCAGTTATGGATTCATTGCTCTGCAGTACTAAATATATGTTGTTCTAGGATCATGCAAGTCATGAATACTAAAAATAAAAATAAACATATTTCTTTGATGATGATTTATTACCAAACAATTTGGAGCTAATACATTCACATTATAGGATGCAAATACAAATGTGACATAACTGAGTGGGCCTTTAAGATGAAGTATCATTACTTTTGGAAATATGGGTAGTGCCTCAACTTCATCACAGCCTTTGTAACATAATGTTTTGAGAGCCGATGACTGATGTTTCCACTTGCAGCAGTTTGGTTCTTAAATTTCATGCTTAATAAGAGAATGGCTTCATTCAGCCTCATCAATGACCCAAAATCCCATATGTGGGGATATTATATGCCATTGTGAATTAGTAGTGAAGTTGGTAAAATGGGATCAGGTGACTCCTTTCGGATAAGATGCTGAGTTCACAATGAACATAAAGGCAGAGCTTGACAGTGGCAGACCCAGCAAAAAATGGTCACACAAACAGTAGGCACCCGTAGCTTCTCTGGGACTATTCAGAAATAAACCAATCCTAACATCTTGGTTTTATATTGTAGTTATTTTTTCATATCAGGGCAAAGCTTTCTAGTCACCCAAAATTATGTGTCAAGTAAAAAGCTATACAGAAGATGGGCCTATGTATGTCAGGTTGACATTATTTTCTTCTTTATGTCCCCATCTCTTCTCTTTCGAGGTCCACATATCTTATTTATCTCTTCATTCCTCTCACTCTTTTCCCTGTGTTTTTTCTCCACTCTCTTTCCTCTTGTTCTTTTATTTTTATTTCCCCTCTCCTTGTTCCATTTCTTTCTGTTTCTTGCTTCCTGAAACAAGATAGGTGATAAGCTGACATAAGTACATTAATAGTTATATTCTTTGGCACTGTCAAGAATTTGCTTAAAGGAAAGGTTCCTGTCATTGAGAGAGAATTACATTTCTTAAAACAGTGAATGTGTACTCTCTCTTAATGCTTGTATAGTATTGCTAATTTTATGACAGGAATCTATTCTTGGATCCATTATTGTTCAGCAATTTTTTCTTTTGGTACAATAAGATAGTTGAAACAGCATTTGTGCAGGTTCTTTAAAAAAAATTTAAAAGGTAGAAAGGAGGACAAAAAGAAACAAATGAAGGAGTGAAGTGTACATTATATGAACACTGCAGACAGCTGCACAGGTTAGATTGCCCCAGTGTGCGTCTAATTTATGTAACTGATAACCTGACTTAACAGAGACCCTGGCACTATTATGGAGGTAATATTTTCCAAAGGATGTACAGTCTTAAACAACTTCTTCCTGTATTAGGTCCATATATGCTTTTCTTTAACATAAAGCAGGTATGTCTGTTCTCTTGTTCCATTTTATTTTCTTGGAAAAATAAATTTATTGCAGGCCAGCTGAATGGAAATTCTGCTTACTGTTTACGACTAAAGTTGCTCTCCCTCTCCTGTATTACCCAGGGACTTAGTTCAATATAGAGTCTTATTCCACACCCTTTCTTTTATTTTTCCCCTCTCCGTCCTTCTTTTCAGGGTCCTGTTTCAAAATCTATATTGCCACAGAGCAGCTGGCAGCATTTAACAACCACCTGCACAAGTAGTTCTGTTTCCAATGGAAGAAAATTTAGCTTACATAAGGCAAAAACCCGTAAGGTGTCGGCTTTTCCATTTTTATTTGTATTTGTGTACATTTTCTTACTCATTGATGAATGTTCTGCTAAGTGAAACTTAACTCCTTGGTAAAGAATGAGAAACAGTATGGTGTAGCAGTCATTTGTTTCAGTAAGGTTTGGTAAAATTGAAACTCTGTCAGGAAGGCGAGAGGTTGATCAGAGCCAGGAAGAGACTCTTAAAATCTGCAACTTCTTTGAAGGGTGAGAAGGCACCCTCTTGAATTGGAAACTTCTACCATGATTTTCCAGGTAACGGTTCCTATTGAAGACTATAACAAGCATCATGATGTGTGCTCGTTCCCATGAAAGGCATTGTACAGTCAGACTTTTAATACCTAACAGTAAATAAATTACCTTCCTATTGCTTGGGAATAAGTTTAAATTTCTAAGTTTTTATTAAATTGTTCACATAACTACACACTGAATATTGATCATAACTGTACTAGCAGTGACTAATGTGTCAAGTGACTAATGTGTCAGTGACTAATGTTTCAAGTAGTGACTTTCCTTAAATCAAGGTAGCTATTCTCTAAATGAAACTCCAACCTAAAAGCTGACCATCTACAAATAATATCTGATGACTAACTTATGTAAAGCCAACTGCAGCTCATAAGTCATTCTTGCTTACCTTTCTCATTTAATCCTCAGTTGCTATTTTTTCCCCCTAGGTAGTAAAATTGACTTTGTGACTTGGTCAAGGTCATTTAGCTAGTAAGTGTAAACTCATTCAGATTGTAGCATCGTCCTCTTTTAACACTATAGGAGAAAACTTTAGCAATTAATATTGTTTTATGTTGGCTTAAATTTTGTTGAAAGCCATGGACTATAGTTATATAATTACTCTAACCATGTAAATGCTATTCAGGAATCTGAACCATATATATAAATGTGTGATTTCTTTTTTGAATGCAATTCTAAGATGGAAAGGATTTTAGAAGAAATTTAGTATGATATGGCTTTGTAGATTAACAAACCAAAATTATGCTCAAGAGCACCCATTAAATGGCAGTGCTAAGACTAGAACCAAATTAAATTCCTTCTTTCCTTCCTTCCTTATTCCTTCCTTCCTTCCTTCCTTCCTTCCTTCCTTCCTTCCTTCCTTCCTTCCTTCCTTCCTTCCTTCCTTCCTTCCTTTCTCCCATCTACTTTTCTCTTCCCCTTCCTTTATTCATTTCCCTCTCCCTTCTTGCTCAAATACTTGAGGCCATATTCTGAGTCAGTTATTACTCCCTTAGCTAGGTATTGGAGGTAAACCAGAGCTCAGTCAGACATTTTCCCTACCCTCAGGAGGTGTAGTGAAAAACATAGTTAACTGAACTGGTACAGTGTTATCATGGCAAAGGCACAGGATACCAGGTATGGGTGGTGGGTGGGAAGGATACACAACTAAGTCTAGAGGGAGTCAGAGAAGGTTTCCCTAAGGAATTACATCTAAACCAACACCTGAAGGATGATTAAACTTTATTCCAATGAAGGGAAGTTATGTAGTAGCAGAAAAGAATGTTTAGATATCAGCCTAGAGGCAAGAGAATGCATGGTAGAGTCCATGAACAGATAGCAGTTGAGTATGGGTGTGGGAGGGCAGGGAGAGTGGGGAGAAAGAGACTGAGTTGAATTCCCTTTAAAGGTAAATTGTGCTTCTGAAAGGAACTATTAGGAGCTATGAAGTTTACAAGATAGTATTCTTTAGTCATAAGAGAATAATCGAGGACACTGACTGATAGAATGGTAAGTTACCAAAAAAAGGTTATAGATCGTGAACTTCTCTTAGAGTTCAGAGAAAGAGGTCATTGTGGATTATAGTAAGCAAAAGTTTCAGGGAAGATTTTGAAAGATAAACAGGATATCTATAGGTCCCTACCTTCCTGCATTCCTTTTCTCCATGAACAAATAGTCTTTACCAGTTCTCTCTATCTCTTCAATTTTCATTCAGTCTCCATTTTATTACAACTTTCATTTTCCCCACAACAGTTGAAATGTCAGTGGTGATCCCCAACTGCCAAATCCGGAATGTTTTTTTAGTCTTTGGTCCTCTATAATATTCTTAGGATGAGTCTCTCCTTCTTGAATCCTATTCCTCCTCTGGCTTCTGGACCACCACTTAGTTCTGGGGCCTTCTAATTCTGTTTTCTTTTCTAGGTTTTTCTTATTGTTCCCGTAACAGACTTCAGATGTTGGTGTTTCTCCCAGGCCAGACCTCAGCCCTCCTTTTTCCCAGCAGTCTTTGATTTCTTGGCTGATATCCACCTGAAGATACCATCTGTTTATTCACAGAATTGTTATCTTGGACTTCAAATCTACAAATTTTGCTCTCCTGCTGAACATCTCTATGAGAATATCTTATCCCACTTCAAGTGAAGTGAAACCCATCCTCCTACCCCCTATTCCCATTGCAGTTGGTGGTTTCATCATCTTGTTTCTCAACCTAGAACTTGAACATCTACCTGGACTTTTTGTATTCCCTTTCCCTTCATCCATTTTCAGTGATTTTCCAAATTTAATATTCTATACCCCAGAGATATTTCTTGATTCTTCCTGATTCTTTTAAATCACACCACTTTCTATTTAATTCAGGGCTTTGCCATCTATTGCCAAGAATGTGCAGGAGTGCTCTAAATGATCTCTCTTCCATTTAAGACCACCCTTTTTAAACATCAAACATTAAACCTGAGATAATCTTTTATTTTCTTAAGGCACTACTCTGGCCTCCTGTTGTCCATAGCAGTAGTTTTAACATGTTCTGCTGAGTCCTAGAACCTTTTAAAGATGCCTTAAAGATTAGCACTGGGGGAGGGGAAAGCCGAATAGGTCTGTCTCCTAACTCCTTACTTCATCCTCAACAAATGCAGCATCACTTTTTATTTTTTTGATATTTGTGTATTTGCATAATATTTTGCTTGGGAAACAAGAAAAATGTTCAGCTGCTAAATTTTTTGAAAATTAGAGAGCCAAACTATGAAACCTAATATGCATGACCCTTAGTTCCAAACTCTCTCTTTAGCTTTATCCCTCCCTTATATCTGCCCCTCATCTTAACCATCATTCACTCAGAGTTCTCCTGAAAGTGTTGTACTTCTTCACCACTCTGTCTTTATGCTGATTTCCCCACATGAAGTCCCCTATGTTTGATCTCCAACTTCTCCACTTTCTCTACGTGGCTCAATTCAAACCTTGCTCTCACAGTTGTTTCTGAGAAAGGAGCCTGCAGAAAGACATTCTTCATAAATCTCTTCTGGAATCCTTAACACATCAGTTGCCACCATTCCAGATTGTTTTCTCCATGGCTTCTCAGGTGGCAGAGAGCAGATGTTACTTGTATGCTAGCTGGTGGTCCAGCATCTGTGATGCAGAAAGTGCTGCTCAGTTACCCTGGGCTCTGGCTGCTTCTTCTCCTGCTACTGTTGCTACAATGACAAAGCCAAGGACATCTTTGAGGAAAAAAGAGAAATAGCAAGAATGGTATTTTTAGTGTTTAGGATGATTGATCTTAAAGTCAAGTGCAGAGTAGAGAAGAAGGGGGGAAAGTCTGGAGTCAAGGGGATAGGAGTCTAACAAAGATTCTCAGAATTGTGAGGTGCAAGGTAGATTAAAATCTACTGCAGAGTCATCTCTGAACTGATGGGATGAGAGAATGTCTCTCAGAGGAGAAAGATAGAGGACTAAAGTATATTCATTTTCTTTGGATGATTTTGTCCATTCCCTTGCATTGTGTATTCACTCCACCAAGAGTGGATAAGCCATTTGGTTCTACCAGCCCTCTCCATCTACCACATAGCTGGTGTGGCTGTAGCAACTACAACAACGTGCCCTGTTATTACGTGCCAAACACTGTGCTACACACTTGATTCATGTTACTTCATGAGAGATAGTGAAACGAGTACTATTATTTTACTTTCACTTTAGAGATGAGGACAGTGAGGCTCAGAGAGGTTAATTAACTTACAGAAAGCCTCATAGCTAGGCAGCTGTGGACCCAGAGTAGGAATTCAAGTCTGTCTGACTCCGAGTCTGACCTCTATTCCACTCACTGCTCCATCTCAAGAGCTCTGTTTAGCTAATTGTTTTTTGGATCTAATATCTGAATACTCACAGATGTTCAGGTAATATTTCCTTTGTTAATGCATATCACAGAGGTTAGAGTTCTAGAGAAACAAGTTCCCTAGATATCTGAAGCTCACCTCTTTGAGACCTATGGCTTCTATATTGTTGCTATAAAGGATCAAAACTTTTCTAAAATCATTAGTCCAAGAAACTAGATAGCCAATCTTGTTGGATTCTTGTCCTAAATTGAAGTAAATGGGCACTAAATGACTGTCTTTTAAGAAACATGTATAAGCTTTGGCACCTGAGGTTAACCTCTAAACGCGCAAATTAGAGGCAATTTTCCTACACTTGTGAGTCCTCAGCAGGTCTCCCATAACTGAAGTTGTTGAATAGCTTTTCTGCAGTTGCAGACTCAAAACTTGCTTCATTGCTTTAAACAAGTTGGATCTCTAATACTTTTCAAAGTGTGGTCTATGGACCGTGTGCATCAAAAATTGGGACACTGTTTTAAAATTCAGTTTTCTGGACTTAACCTCAGACCTCTTAATTTAGAACCTTCAGGGGGGATGCCTGAGAAAGAACCTGCTTACTTTTGTGAAATAATAAGCACAGCAGAGAGGAGTGTGGTGATGGTCCTTTGAATAAAGAGCTAAGCACAGTGGTTAAAGTATGCAGGCATTTAATGATAGCTGTTAGCCCTGGCAACTTTTTTTTTAATATTACGCCCTCTCAAATGCCTTTCAGCTAATGACCTTCTGCAGTAATTAATCTCAAGCATATCAGCTCTGTAAATGTTTAGACTCAGTTCAAGAAGCTCTGCACCTGCTCAAGTGATCCCTCTTCTTAAACTTCTTTAATTTGTTGTCTAGTTTGATTTGCATTTCTCATCTCCAATGTGTGTGTGTATATGTGTGTGTGTGTGTGTGTGTGTGTGTGTGTAGTTTTCTAAGGGCCTCCTCTGAGCAGGAACTCTACGTGTATCTCATTTAATTCTCATAACACACTACAAATGAGACATTATTAGTCTCATTGCATAGAAGAGAAAGCTAAGAATTAAATAGCTTAATTAATGTGCCCAAGTTCACAGAAGCAGGGAGCTGGACCTGATGTTTCCCCTTACTCCATAATCCTGCCTTTTTCTATTATGCCAGGTTGCTTGAGTCCATTTGGCTTCTTTCTTGATATAGCAGCTTATGTCCAGGACCAAGCATCCTATCCAGGAACTCTGGGTAACACTGTTCAAGACTGTTTATGTGACATATAGATCTGTGGTACTTTTCGAATCCTCACATTACTCACAAAGTTATATCCTAGGGAAACACAGGTAAATGATATCACCTAAACTTCAAGGCATACTTAAAACCTGGAATTACTTTTAGGAGTTTTGTTTGTTTCTTTTTATCGATTTCAGTAGCCTAATTACTAGGTGGTGTGTGGAGTCAGGGATGTCCTTTATCTCTGGCACCACTGCTGAGATTTTAGTCAGCAGTGACCAACAGGACTTTCTGCGAAGATAGAAGCATTCTTGATCTGCATTGTTAATTACAGTTGGCACTGGCCACATGTGCCTATTGAATTCTATGATTAGCGTGACTGAAGAACTAAAGTTTTAATTTTAATTTATGTTTAAATTATAAATAGCCATTTGTGGCTAGTGGCTACCATATTAGACACCAGAGGCCTGGATGGGTTTATAGAAAAACAGTGAAGTCAAGTGGTTAAGGATTCAAATCTGGAACCAAATTGACTGGTTCACCAGCCTGTGCAAGTTACATGACACTTCTGGTTTTTGTTACTTTGAATATAAAATGGCAATGAAAATAGTATGTGTCTCACAGATTCATTGTGAGGATTACATGAGCAGTTTTATGTAAAGGTTCTTAACAAGATGCCCAGAACATAGTAAGAGATCATCAATGTTGGTGGCTGTGATTTTAACTATTGCTATTATTAGCTCAACTCTCTAAGTAATATGAAGTTGCTTGCCTTTTTTTATATGTATGTGTGACTTGAAAACTACTCGAGACTACTGATAACATGGTGGCTGCTTAATAAATATTTATTGGATTAAACTTTTGAAATCCCTCAGATTTAGGACTTTTGATACACTGATACACACACACACACACACACACACACACATACACACAGATTCAGAGGATACCAGAAAGAGACTCAGCAAATGTCTTCTTTAGATATGCAGTAAGAAAGTGCTAGTCAATCAGTCAAGATAAATAGAGAAGAAAGGAAATTGAGAGGCTCTAATACTTATAAAAAATAAAAAGTCATCTCATCTCTTTAGAACCTTTGGTGGTGAGGTCTGAGAACCTTTTATTTTTATTTCATAAAAAATGACCTTGTTGTCTTGTCCCATTCTTCTCAAATACCATAATCTTGAAAAGGCCATTTTAAGACTGAAATGTGTGAGGAGGTAGGTGATCAGGGAAAGGGCATTTTAATAGGACACATGATAAGTTGCAGGAAATTGTTTCTCATTAGGCTCATTGTAAATCGATCTTGCTGATTTTTATTAGCCAGCGTATAAGTACCTTGTGCATTGAAATTACCACACACACCTACACTTGCACACCGCATAGAGTATGTATATACTGTATATATGTTTGTGTACATGTATACATATATTAATATTGACATTAAAATTAAATAGTAAAACCTTTTCATTTAGTGCCAACTAAGTCCCATCACAATAAATGAAAAATTTGAACTACTTTGGCAAGCTTTGACTTTATAAGGCCTTGTAAGTGGCTATACAAGTATTTTTCTAAATGGAAAGCATATTAGACCTGAGGCTTAACGTACTGTAGATAGGAAAGAGAGGTAAATCATTTCCTTTTTACTTTGTGACAATATTATAAATGCCAGACAATGGAAAAACTAGTAAAATTCAAAAGGAATTCTTAAAGTAAAGTGCCGCTCTGGCCCACAGACTGTCTTTCTTCTCCGGTTGCATTTCTGTTCAGTGCTGACTACTCCACCAGGGACTCAGTGGACTAGGGAACCACTCATGCTTTGTGTGGACTGGGCGGTAGGTCTAGGACAATTGTGGCATGGGGTATGGGACTCAAGAGACAGCATGCTGCCTCTGAGAGCTTATGGCTGCATGGTTGACAGCTTAAAAAGGGAGACTAACTACACCACTGAAGGAAATATTATATGTCCTTTTAGTGATTTGAATTTGAAGAACTTTATCAAGTAAAGGAAACCAAGGTGCTCTGAAGGGCTTTGTTGATCTCGGTTGCCAGCCTACACCTTTATTAGCTGGAGAAATATGCCAGGCATAGATATTTGTCAGTTTACTGTGAAGTCATTCTCTCCTTTTAAAAACTTTCAGTGGCATGCTACTGAGATGGCCCTATTCATACAGCCTTGCTCAACTGTTGACTTTGTGTTGATTTTATTATTCAAGTAGGCCCCATCTATTGTTTCAGAGGTCAACAAGCTTTTTCATTGCATTCCATGTGAACTGTAGCCTCTGGTCAACCACACTTTCTTCTTAGGCAAACATTCTGCAGCAGCTGCTTTGGAAACTATCATTCCACACATCACAGCAAATCTCAGACAACTTGAGTTTAATTATTCCCTGTTGCCTGGCTTTGCCATTACTAAAATCTCTTTTAACACAATGACATTGAGAGTGGAAGTGTAGGGTTTCTGAGCTCTCAGCGCAAGAGCTTTTGCATTAATATCTCATAGTTTATTTCGTAGAGCAAAGGCCTGCTTGTGGTATCTAAAATTTTTTAAAACATAAATTGCAAAGAAAGGCATGGGTGACACAATGCATGTAGTGAAAAAAAGCCTGTGAATAGACTTAGACATTTTTTAAGCGCTCATTCTATTAAGCGCTCATCAGAGATTTTAATCACCCTTTTGTTCTTGTTAATTTTTAGAATACATTTATGTTTTATTACTCTGCTAAATAAATAATGTGGGTATAGTGATTCCCAAATTGAAAATTTCAAAATGTTTAATGAACTGTAATTCTGTGATCAACAGTGCCTAATCTGAGTAGAAGCCCACGAAGGCCTTGTTCAGGGAAAGGTATTCTATGTTACTAAAGGTTAGAAACCTCACAAAAGGGATAGTTTAAGTGGCTTTCTAGTTTTACAAGTTATAAGAAAAACAGTAAAACTTTAGCTTTGGATATCTAACATAACGTATCCTAGGATTCGTCTCTACTTAGAAATTAAGTAATACAGAGGGAAAGACCTGAGCAATTTATCTTTTAAATATTCATCTTGAACTATCAAACATGGGAGAACCTAGCATGTGGGTACTATTGCTTAAAGTTACATGTGTTTTGTGAACTTTATCTTAACTGAGAAACACCCCTTGATTCTGCTAAATATGTGGCCAGAACCCTTCGCTTATTTGCCAGCCACACACTGGTTCCCCCAGCAAGCTCCATGCTCTGGCTTATTCCTGTAGAACCCACTGAAATGTGGTAAGATTGACTGTGAGGGACCCAGGTCCTTCTTGGTAGTGAGACTTTGACTTTACTCTATTTGAGGGTCAAATTATATCACCATTTTCACAAGTAATATTTTAAAAATCCAAATTTGATTATGTTTCCCCTCCAATGATCTCCCATTGTATTCATGATAAAGTTCAAATTTCGTATCATCACTTGTGAAGCCCTCCATCATCTGGCTCCTGTAAACTCCTTAGACTACCATCTCTCTTAATTTGTTAGCCATAATGGTCCTTTCTCAGTTCTTTAAACTTGTCCATGGGCTTTCACACAGTTCTTACACATATTCATTCATTCATTCATTCATTCATTCATCTGCTTAACATGTGTTGAGAACTGACTGTGGTAGGCTCATGCTGATGGTGAAGGCCTATGTCAGAGGATAAAATAGATGTGGTCCATAACAAGGGTTCAACCCCCAGACCGCAGACTGGTACTGTCTGTGGCCTGTTAGGAACCTGGCTGCACAGTAGTAGGCGAGTGGTGGGTGAACAAGCAAGTGAAGCTTCATTTGTATTTACAGCCTCTCCCCAGCACTAGCATCACCACCTCAGCTCCACATCAGACCATCAGGAATTAGATTCTCATAGGAGCACTGGTCCCTGGTGCCAACAAGGTTAGGTACAACTGGTTTATAAACTAGTCAGGAAGCTAGAAATGGAACGAATAACTATAAAAGCTCTTCTACCAGACTGTTTTACTCTTGATGGCTGCCTCATTGTTATATTTTATATTTCATTAAACATCCTTTCCTGAGGGAGACCTCCCTTATCCTTCTTCTAGATTAGACCCTGTTGATAAGTGCGAAAGAAGTAAAACAGAATGGAATTAACAGAAATTAGATTTGAAAACTATAAAAGCTCAGCTTGACTCTGTAACTTCTGGGTTCTTCTTGAGTCTTCATTGGTCATATTTATTTACTTGATGGTGTTTAGCTCCTGTGGGTTAAGGCCATGTCTAGATGTTTGGGTGAGAGTCTGGCATATAAGATAGAGAAAAATCTCTGAAAGGCTTAGAAGGAATCATTTTTTGAGTACCCATCCATCACAAATATTTTATTCCTATTAAAGCATTTAATACAAACATTGATTTTTTTTTTTATACAAACATTGTGAAATAGATGTAGAGAAACAGCAGCAGACAGTATAGCCCACCCCAGAACTCTAGAGACAGATGATTCAAATCTGCCCCTGGGACCTCCATGTTTCATCAACTGCGTACTGAAAATAATATCTATTTCTTAGGATCATTGGGAGGATTACATGATATAATATATCAGAATATATCTAGAATATATTTAGCACATTGTAAGTACTGGTTCTTATTATTATTACTGTGTTATAGTTGAGGGAAAAGGCTTAGAAGGGTTAGGTAACTTTTGAAGATCATGGAGGTAGAAAGAAGCAGAAGAGGTAGTACTGAGACACAGGTCTGTCTAATTTCAGACTCCAGCATCTACTCCCCTCACTAGAGCAGGTAAATATCCACCCAGTTAATGAAGGAGACAGAAAAGGCAATCAATAGTTACCAGAAGAGGAAGTCCACTTTTAAAAGCCTGAGGTTTAAGAAGTTGTTTTCATACTTGGTTTCTGTGAATAAAGTTGTGCGGGATTTCTTAAGTAATGGCCAGCAGTTCTCATTTGAGTAATGTGCCAAATGATTGCATAAATCCCTGGGAAGCAGCATAGTCTTCTGTTTAATTTGAAAATACCATCAGTCAGGTTGTGAAGGGAAGATAAGAAAATGACCTTGTCTTAGCACTGATAAATTGCTTTCTCCAAATACATCTTCAGTTAGACACCATTCTACAGAATCCTAGATCTAGTGCCTTTTCTTAGAAGGTACAAAGAGTCACGGTTTAGAAAAAAGATTCTTGCATTAGCACTATATTGATAAAATGTCTTAAAAATTATCCATAATTTAAATGTTGTTGTTGTTTTATACCTGATAGTTTAGGTATAAAGTTATTGAGCCTAAGTTTTTCTTTATATAAAGATTTTTTACTCATTTTTTTTTGCATTATGTCTTTTACAAATATTATTTTTCTACCTATCCTTTGCAGTAGTCCAGAGTATTAGAAAGGAAACCTCTATAAGTTTGATGCCATGCATTCATTTCTGTTCTGTATACTCATAACGTGAAGCAGTGCTGGAAGGAAATGATTACTGTTAGAACCATTATCAATTTGTTCAAAATTTAGTTTCACTTTTTAATTGAACATCTAGTATGAGACAGAGACAAAGGTGTATAAGACATTTTTTCTTGTCTTTGGAAATCTTAGAGTTTAGTGGTAAAGCTATATAAATGGGTGGTATTAAGAAAACATGGATAAATTTATGGCTATGAGGCTGTGGGAACGCAACAAAATGCCCACCACTGGGAGTTTATGAATTTGATGCACATTTCTAGAGATGAAGTCTTTAAAATGATGGGCATGAGTTCGCTAGGGAAATGGAGATTAGAAAAGGTGTGCTAAGAAACTTGTCAAATCGAAGGCTCAGAACCTGAACCACAATGATGAATGGGAGTCTTACTATCTGGTCTGTGCATATCGTCTACAAATCATGAAGTAAAGAATAAAAAGAGGACATGAGTTTAATGTGGTTGGTGGAGGCCACATGGAGTGTTTTGTTGTCATGTTAAGTTCCTTGGCCTTTAGGCTGTTAGTAATTGACAGTCATTGAAGGATTTTAAGCAGTGAATTAACATGGTTTAATTTGTACACAAGCTAAATCACTAGCTGCATTTGGCAGAGTGGGTCTAAATGGGCAAGCCTACATGCAAGGAGTTGAGTGTAATAGTTAGAGAGAAGACAAGCAATGACGAAAAGCAATTGAGATGAGAAATGTTTAGGAAATCCTATTGATGAGGCTTCTGAATTGGCTGGATTTGGGATGGAGAGAGGTATAGAGTCTAAGATAAGGCAAGCCAGGGAAAGAGGAAAACATGAAATATTTTCAGAGTTGGTCACCTTGAAGTTAACATGCCTCTGGGACAACTGGATATTCCCATGTTGAATTCAGAAGGGAGCTTGTGCTTAGAGATATTGTCAGGGACCAAACAAACTTAGGGAGGGAGGGAGGATTCAAGCTTTGAGAATGGTTGGAAGAGAACCTAATGGCATTTTAAAGGGAGAATGAGCTGAAGACAAAACCCTGTGAGAAATCCAGGCTTTACTCAGTAGAGGAAATGGCCCCAGTAGAGATTCCTGAAAAAGAATCCAGAGGAGTAGATGAGTCAGGAGAGAGTGAATCATGAATTCCAAAGATATAGACCATTCCAAGGAGAAAGTGATCATTAGTGTCATATGTTGTAATTTTCACCTATATTTTATGTTTGTTCCTATGCTCATTTTTTACATCATTTGCTAAAGATGCAAATAGGGATGGTAGGAATAGGGCCGTCCCTCTCTTTAAAGTAAGCTACTGAAAGACAACATTTTCCTTTAAATAAGATAATTATAATAATCCTTCAACTGATAATAAACTTTAGAGTTTATAAAGTGCCCTGATAGCCAATGTCACTTTATTTTTTACATGAATCCAATAAGACCATGAAACCTTAGGTTTCACCCTTTTTACCAGTCACAGAAGCTACAGTGAGGCTAAGTGACTTGTCAAAGCTAGCTACTGGTGCTGTGGAGCTCAGACACTACAGTGTTATGCCTTCAGCCTCCTGAGTCACTGGGTCTTTATGATACCATGTTAGGAATCTAAACATGATGAAGAGTGAATGTTCCTTTAGCCTATGGACACGTAATCATCATATGTATTCTTTGGTTTATTATTTCCCTCCTAGCTATTAATCATTCAAAATCTTCAATTTTATAACATTGCAATAATTAAAATGTCAATTACCATCTTCATATAATCTTTTTATTTGTTCCATTTTCCATATCAATAGAAAGAAATTTGTAGTCACAACTTGTTTCTTCTGAGATTAACTTTATTTGGGGGATAGTTTCTAGATCTTAAGACTTTAATTATATCTACAAGGGCAACTGCAGAAAGAAATAAAGTAAAACCCATTATATGATGGAAAAAAAGAAAAAAAAAGAAATGAACATTTGCAAAAATTTTGTAGGATATTTGGAAATGTTATATTGAATAAAATAGATAATAACCTGTATAAGACGACTCAAAAAATTAAACTCTTGTCTTTGGAGCTGGCATGATTCCATTACTTGTTACAAAGCATCTGTCATCCCAGTTCTTAAACATGAATAGCATTTTTGTGTCAGTCAAACAAACCATGGGCAGACTTTTTTTTTTTTAATTTTGCATATACTCCTCTGAGTAGAAATTTATAGCATTCAGAACAAAAGTTTTTCCTTGTTTCTCATTCCTCTACTCATTCTTTGTCAATATTGCCTATTAGTTTCCACATGAGTTTCTTCCTTCTTATACACCACTTAGGATAGAGCCCATCGAATGTTGGTTTAATTTCCTATTACTCATTATGAAGTGACCTAGTGTCTCTTTGGTATTAATATTTTCTCTCTTGGGAACTTCTATTTTGCTGGAATCAGTTCTCTGGTTTCCCTTAAAAAACTAAGGCCAATAACCCTTCTCTGCTCCACACCTTCATTTATGTCTTAGTTTTTTCTAGTCCTTCTTCCAGGCCAGTTTTCCTCTTTTTCTTAAGGGAATTTTCCATTTTAAAATAATTGAGAAATAACTTTTTACCCCTCCTATTATACATTTTCATTGTTTCCTTTCTCTGTCTCAGAGTAACATGGAGTAAACGCTTGACAAATGACTATCAAATATTTATTTTATTTATAATTATTTTCATTTTGGGAGAATCAATTTTTAAATACATTTAAAAGATCATTTTTACCCTTATTTTTTTAGAGGATTATAATGGCCATGATATAAAATGTTAAAGATCTTAATAATTGTGTTGTAAAAGAATATTTCAAATCTGTATTTCATCAAGCATGTATTGGGTATCTACTATATACAAATCATTATGTTATCCACTAAAAGAGATATAAAAATGACAAAGACATTGTCTCCAAGAAGAATAAAGATTAACAAAATATTTAGAATGAATAAAAATTTAACAATCTATCTTACTTATTACTGGTTATGTTAGATTTTTTTTCCCCTGAGAACCAAAACAATTTAATTAATTCATAAAATCTCATCAAATAATTCTAACTCATAAAAAAAATAATAATATTGTACTTGCAACATCTTCCCTTAAATCTTCACTATTGTTTCTTTGATAAAAAAAAATATTATTTTGTGGTAGAAAATTGTCATGTTTAAAATTAAATTATGCATGGGTATACTTAGAGAAGAGAAACATTCTTAAAATAATGAAAAGCATTTATAAGCATACAGTAATATAAATACAAAAAGAAATTCCAGAAGTACATTTTGTAAATTTCATTTTTTAAAAGAAAATGAAATTTAACAACATAGAAAGCAGAATATCAATTTTGGAGTTTTATCATATGTGTATATAAGAGTATTTTATAATTTACAAATGAAACACTGCCCATTAGATTTTGAATGTGTAGTTTCAGAATGTAGAATTAAAAAAGTCTACAGTCTTGCCCATTCATTCTTTGGTATAAAAGGACATCATGGGTAGAATCTCAAAAGCACCAGCAAGTTTATTAAAAATGGGTCAACATAGTTAGTTTGGTTTCCTTTCAAACTGCCGAGTTGAACAGTGTACCCTAATTTTTATAATATGAGGGGTGACATCCCCAGCTGCTACTTTTATTTAAGGAAACACTGAGTTCCCCTAGTCCTAGGTAAATTACTGAGGGGATTCCTTGTGAAGTTTTGTGTTTTCTAATGTTTCCAGAATTAGAAAACCTTGCTCATAATACAAAGTAGAGAAATCACCAGGCTTTAGCCACTCAGTGCTGAAAGGAAAAAGAAATTAGGCAAAATACACAATTTTGGCATCCACAAAAGTGTGGAAACTTTTGAATTGTGCCCTCATCTGACCTATTGTAATTAAGTACCATGGGAAACAATATAATTTAAGGGTTACTTCTAAGAGAAGAAGGCTTGGTATTGACTTTTAAGGTCTGAGATGGAACAGACAATTTAAATAATTAAGATAAATATCTAAACCAACAGAAGTAAAAATAGAATAATTCAATCAGAAGAAAGTTTGCAACATTAAGTATGTATATGTATTTTGTGATAGTCTTGGGATTTCATTTCCAGTATGAATTACATAAATGGCTAAATATAATTTTCCTAAAATATTACTTCATTGGACCAGTAGTAAGATATCATCTTGGCCTTTGTATTTTGGCTGTCTGACATTTTCTTCTTTCCCATGGGGGCAGGGGGGAAGGTGGAACTGCCCTCATTATAGAATTGAACAGAACAGAGCATCATGCTGTCCCTCTGTTTATTAAGATATACTTCTGATAAGATGGTTAAGCAGGAAGTTAGGATAGTTCAGAGAAACTAAAGGTTACTTCTTACTCTCACTATCAGGGACATATTATTTTACATTTTGGAATTCTATTTTGAAGATTTCTTTTTTATAAAGTACAAGATATACTGAGTTCTGAATGATACTTTAGGTTTCTTTTCAGTGGGTATTGAATAAGTGTGAAAAATGTCAATATTTTTATTTGTATTAACACTCTGAGGTCAGGGCAAACATTTAGTAATATGAGAGAAAGTATGCCACTTGGGTTGTGGAATGTTTGCAAAGAACATAGCAGAACACACTTGGAAATAAAATTATCATAGTTTTCATTTATAAATAATTTTTATAACATACTGATGACGAGTCTAAATTAACAAGATTAATTTAACTTTTCTTTTGATAGCTTTAGATGTTGATTATTTTTTAATCAGAGTTTCAAGTCTTTCTTCTATTTAATATATGTGAATCTGGAAACATTCTCAACCGTGATCCAGGATAAGAGATTAAATATTGTATTTGTGCTACAGATCATGTGTAATTTTTTCCCTACATTAAATTATAAAACTGAAAACAAATTCTTCTCAAAAGCTATTTTCCTCTGCTAGAGTACATTGTTAAATTTAATTTAGTCTATCCTTACGGAGTGAACTTCTGCTAGATAAAGGGAAAATATTACCTAAAACCTTTTAAAGTGTAGAAACTAAAATCCAAAAATATATAATTTTCTTTATACTGCCCCACATGACAAATTTTCTATTAATAATATATCTAAATTTAGTGCAAGCGAATTTTATCTATAATCTATTCTAAATCATTAATATTTTCCTTTTGCTATAGTCTTTGAATTTTTATTTACATTAAAGAAATTACCTTTTTGTATGGAAATTTGAATTTTTTCCTAGTTTTCCAAGTTTTTTTTTTTTTATGTGACTTGCCAATTGTCTGGTTTCAGTCAGAACTCCTTGAGTGAAAACCAATGTACTATTTGGTTATTTTTAGCCCAGTTTGCCTATAAGGTTTAAGCACCAAGAACCTAACAAAATGTACTAGTGAGGTCTCCAAGCCAGTTTAATACACACGCACACACACACGCACACACACACACACACACACACACACGTTTATATATAAAATAGATGTAAGGTCAGCATAGAACATTTAAGTCAATATAGAAAATAAATTTAGAAACTTTTTAGTTTGTCCATAACAAATTGTAATGGAATTGATGTTAACAAATCTGATCTAGCAGTATTTTAATCTGGGTACTGACAATTTACCAATTTCACAGCTACAATTATTTAACCTAATGTCACTCAGACAAACCAAAATAAAACAACACTATAATTTAATAAGAAAGCAAATAGCTTAATTTGAAACAGTATGAAAAAGACATAACATTATAAGGTGAAAAATTATTGGCACTAGCGCTGGAATCTAAGACATTTCCAACAAAAACTCATTATGAAAAGTCTAAAACTCATTTAAAATAATTCTTCTAAAAGTGATAAAATTATTTATCAATAAAATTACAGTAATTTTGAAAGTATCTTTCCCCCCATACTCATTTATTCATATAACAAGATATTCTCTTATTCCCTTTTTTTTTCTGAGGGATTTTATTTATTTCATTAATTTTACCTATTTCATTTCACATGGAATATTTTAAAGACATAGTCTCTTAGAGAATCAATCAGGATCCAGGTAATGTTATCAGAGCAAAGTCTGTGTGCCCGTTGCTTCAAAAGACCAAGACTCAAATGTCAGAGTTTGGAGTAAGGAAAAGTTTATTGATCAAGGAGGGGCTAACTGAGAAGATGGGAGACTTAGTTGCCACTTTAAGATAAAGTACGGAGTTCAGGCTTCTTTCATGCGAGGGAAAAAGAAATGGGAGGGGCATGAGGTGATTGACAACAACAGAAATCTGGGTACCAGCTGGGGTTTGAGAGATTGTGAAACTTCTTTATTCTTAGTCTGTGGACTCTAGTTGATGTGAGTCTAGTCATGAAGTTCCTGCAAGTCTTTGATAAGCATTCATTATTTCTGTTCATACTCCTCTTATCAACTTAGGAGAGGCACTTTCTGGTAAGGGGCTACTTTTGTAAAACTCAAGCCACAAGCAGAATTCCTCTAATGATTAGCACATCTATATGCAAGCCTAAGCAGAAGCTGTTAGCTTGAATGCTAAGGAAACAAAGCAGGCTAGAACAAGATGGTATCAGAGGGACTGAGCATTTCACTCTGTTAGAGTTATAACACTGTTGACCAAGGAGTGCCAAAACTGGAAGGAAAAGTATTCAAAAGCCATTTAAATGTATCCATTCTGGTATATTTTATTAAAAACAATTTTGAAGCCCTGTGTATGTGTGCACATGTGTGTTATGATACTTACAGAATCAAGTTTTCTACATTAAGGTTTCATGTCTATTCATAGAAGTATAGATCATATACACATAAAATAAATTTTAATTATCCAAGAACATGTTGCTTTTTGGGGAAAAGCAATTGGAAGGTAGAAATTAACAATGAAAAGCAATCATAGAGGATTTGTAAAAGCAATCTAAATGACTGTTAATCATCTGAATCATCTACATATTAGGAGTTATTATTTAGAACTGCTCAGTAGATAATAAATACTACAGCATCTTTTCTTTTACCATGTGGGACCTTGAGTTCCTTGGCCAATTAGATGTATTACATAATGGAGCAATTCTCTCTTCCACTCAGTGCCCATCCAAATCACTTGACAATAGCTCTTAGAAAAGGCTAGAAGGCCCCAAGGCTTGTAGTAGGACTGGAAGGTAGGGAGGATAAGGCACAGGAGTAACTATTCCTCTGGGGATACATTTCCATTCAATTCATCTCCTAAATTAGAGACAAATAAATGAAGAAAAAAGTGAAATTTGCTAGAAAACGATAAATAATAGATTATAAAAATTGACAATGACATTTTTTTATTTCTTGCTGATTTATATAATTTATGTACATTTATGAACATACTTGATATGGTTTGTGTATTTAACATATACAAACTTTCAAACTATTGTTTTTGCTCTTTAGGCTCTAAAACTGTAAGCCTGTTGTTAAACATAAGATGTACGCTAATTCAGTACATTTACATTAAAAAGTCATTTTACAATATTTTGGTATTTTTTATATTACTTTTTTCACATTGAATTAACATTATAGGTGATTGCCATCCACACCCTATCATTATCTTACTTACTATAGTTGCATAAATGAGTACTGATGCATAGATGCATTTGTGTATAATCCTTTACCTGGGAAGGGGTTTGAAAATAATTGTGAAATATTTAATTGTTCTGAAAAAAACTCCTTTTGAGCATATGTTTAGAGTGATGTTGACAGAGTGATAAATATTTATGCAATTCAGATAATGTGTACTGGAATGTTAAGTAGCACCTTTGAGAAAGTTATGAGATCCTGACAATAAGAATACAATCTACCTCTTCCTGTTATACCATTATTATTATTCCAAAGTACATTAACCTATTGTTTTCAATAGTTGCCACACAATAAATAGAAACCATTTGCACTTTTTTTAAGAACATTTTTGTTGTTGTTCAAGGATAAGTTCTTTCGGCAGTACCCATGAGAAAGCTGTGATAATAGTGGGAAGCTATTAAGATGAACAAGCAGCAGAAACATGACGAAAACAGGGAACTTCTTGATGCAGTGATGGGATCCTTCAATGAGAGTGGAATTCATGATACACAGAGTATGGCCCAGCTGTTTGGGAACATTAAAAATCCCTTCACTTAAGCTGTTGAAAGCTGGAAAAAAGACCAAATGTTTTCCATCTCAAAACACATTTTACTTAGCTGTGTTTTGAAAGCTGTTATCTAAACATTAAAAAAAAAAAACATATTTTAACATGATTTCTTCCTTGGGTGCAAATCAGCAGTTATAATTTAACTTAGAAAAGAGTGAAAAAGGTAGAAAGAAAAGGCACATTTTATTCTTCTACCTTCTTGTTTATCTTTCCTTAAAGTACTTGAAGAACATAAAACAGGGAAATAAAAAAGTCACCAGCATATAGTTTTGTTAACTTATCTTGTGAACATTAAACATTATGCCTCAAATTTCGTATGGTACATAAAGTGTTTCGCCTTGCAAGATCGTGTATACCGCACTTCAAAAAAGCTAGTAGGACAGCTCACTAAATGTAATGGATGTGTAACAGCAGATCTTTAGATCTCTTGTATTTAGCATGACAACTTTGGGTTCTTTAGGAGCTTTAAACATGATATCTAAAACTATGTATTTTTTTCCTAGTAATGCAAAACATAGACTAATTACAAACTTCTCATATGGGGTAGATGGCTTGACCATCTGGTGCAGTTGCAACATTTTAATTATATTATATCTTCTTTTGTTACTGAAATTAATCAGTTTTACAACCTCACTTTATTTTCTTAATGCATTTTCATGTTATTTCTCACTAGAGTGAATAGTCATTGAGCATAGTCACAGTTTGGAAATGTAATGTGTAAGGATGCAATAAACAATTTAATGCTTTCTGATTACATGCAACCAGATGTGTCTTCACTAAAATCTTTAAGAACTTTTATTAACTGGTTTCAGAAGATATCTTAAAAGAGGAACAGATTCCCACTTAAAGGATTACTTTTATAAGCCAATTTATTTTCTGTCAAAACTTAAGTTGGCTATTGTGTAGACAAAACTTTTGTCAGGAAACTTAAATAGGAACGTGGTTTAGACAAGGAATATGACATGGGGTCAATGCCTTGCGCCCAGGATACAGACCACAAGTGGTTTTTGATGATAAAAACACAAGGAAGTTTCAAACAGTGTAAATAATCAGATAAGGAAGCAGATAGTAAGGGCAGACATGCTAGATTTAGGAGGAAACCACCACCAATAACCCCAAACGACCTTCCTTGGGCTATGAGACATAATTACGATTTAATGACATAATGTTAAAAATCGGATTTTATTGTTTTTATTAGTATACCTATTATGAGAGATTCATAGTTATAGACAGAAAAATAACATTATTTTGTCTTCCTTTGTTTTTATCTTTATGTTTTTACACAGGTCTAAGTGAAGATTGTAAGATGGGGATAGGTGATACATTTCTAGCATCACTTTTGAGAACCTTAGTAGATTAGAATTTTACTTCTAAGAAGTGCTTCTCTTCTCTGTCTTGAGTAGTAGATTTATTTTTCACATGCTATTTTTTCTAAAACTCTATAATTAAAGTATATTAGTCAATGAGATAAGTAATTGAAAAAATAGTATAATGTCACAAACCAAGCATTGGTACAATTTTGTTCTCACTCTGACTCTGATTGAACTTTGGGAATATCATGTTACTTCTCTAGTCTCTATTTTCACATTCTCAGAAGACAAATATGTGTTAATTACAAGTATGCAGTAAATTTTGACTGATGTTCCAGGAATCTAGGTTGATATTGAAAATATTCAACAAGTACATCCTTTACATATCTAATATTTATTATTAAACTGAGGTTAACATTCCTGAGAGTCCCTGCCAATCAGTGGTTTTAGCTCACAGTGACACTAAAAATGCCAACTGCTAGTTATTAAGTGAAATGATGCAAAATAAGCACTTGACATTAATAAATGATTGTGTTATAATTATTTTATTCTGATGCCTTATCATCTCTTCCATCTATTACTTCAATAGCTTCTAATTGGTCATCTACTTCTTCCATGCCAGTACATTCACCACACTGCTGCCAGTGGGATTTTTAAAGATGAGAATTTGGCAAAGGCAATCAGATGAATCACATAATGGAGTAATGCTCTATTCCTCCATTCACTGTCCATCTTCAGTATTCAGCAGGCAGGCCATGTCTGAATTATTTTCAAATTAAATGAATAAATGAGTGAAATCAACAAGACTGACCAATGTTAGAGATAAAATATTTAAACACACTTACTTTGGGAAAAAAAATCCAATAAATATCTTTTATCTACATTTTTAATCTAAACCAAATAATTTATTAAAAAGTTAAATCCATGAGTTGATTTTCAAATAAAATACAACACATAAAACTGCAATGGAACATATGTACTTAGGCATAATTCTTATGATTTAGAAATGCTATGTGATTTTTGTTACTGTTATTATTACTGTTGTTGGAAATAAGTTGACTATAACATAGACTATGTCTTTGGCTATTAGACTAAATAAGAAGACCCAGTATCTGAAATAAAATATTTCTAGTTTGTTTGTAAACCATTATGCATAGAGATGTACCTTTAGTACATTATTAATTATTCTTAATTAAATAATCTCTCCAGAAGTTACATGTGCTTACTTATTGCATTTAGATTTTACTAGAACAATTATTTTTTCAATGTTCCTTTAATTTATGCTGATAGTCACTTAGCACATATTAGAATTATCAGGAATATTAATCTCTTTGTTCAGAAAACTCACATGAATATCCACATACCTAAGCTACTATAATCTATATTTTTAAAACATATGAGGATGATTTTATACACCTAAGGAACAATAGGATGCTGAGTTTTATCGAAGCAATTAAACAAACATTGAAAATACATTTAGCCTAACTCTAGCACATGGTAAGCTCCCCAGGAATATTCTTTTTCACTTTTGCCCAGCCTTTGAATGAGCGAAAGTCTCACCTCTACCATAAAGCTGCCCCTACAGTGCTAGCCTTTACGCATCTCCCTCCTGTCTGAATGTCTGCAGCACTTATCACACGAGCCACATAATTTAGTACTTAATGACTTAACAGTCTTGTACTATTAGCTGTTCTTTCAAGTAGCTTAGTCTTGTCTCTTTAAATAGATTGCATGGGCCTTAACAGCAGGGACAATAGTTTACATTAATTTTTTATTCCCTCTGGCTTCCAAACCTTATCTTGTAGAATATTTAGTTTGGTCATTTTCAACCTGTGAATCAAGAGGCAAGAAATTAGAAAGAGTGGTGTGGGATTGGGGAGATAACCCAGAGTTATTCAGAAACCCACGAGTCCATGTAAAATTGTTTATGTGTACGTGTATTTACATGTGGCTGTATGTGTGCATAAATAAATTAGAAAAATAACTTTAAATTAGATATAGATTGTCTAACTTGTAGCATGTCTGTGATATAGTGTCACATCTTTAAAAGGAAATTATAAAAAAACATAAAATATAACACTGCTTTGTAAAAAATACAAAGTATATGTATGTTTATATATTTATATTATATATATAATTAAATATAATTTTTATATAATTTATATATATAATTTATATAATTTTATATAATATATATAATTTATATATATAATTTATATATAAATAATTATAATTCATATATAAAAATTATATATAATTTATATATATATAATTTATATATTTTTTATATATAAATTAATTTATATATAATTTATATATAAATTATATATATAAATTATATATAAATTAATTTATATATAAAAAATATATAAATTATATAATTTATATATATAATTTATATATATAATTTATATATATTTTATATATAAGTTAATTTATATATAATTTATACATATAAATTATATATATATATTTCTTAATTTTGTGTGAGCAAAGAATACTACAAGAAAAAACTATGTGGACTAAATGTTGATTACCTCAGAACAGTGAAACACCTTTGTGTCATGTTGTTTAATTGGTAAAACAAGCATGTATTGCTTTTGTAATTTGAAAGACTTCAAAGAAAATGTTTGAAAATGTTTAAAAATGAAAATTTCAACGGTAATATCAAAGTGAAGTGGAAGGATAATTAAAATTACCAGATTCTCTAAGAGAAAAAAGAAAACACTAAATTTAAATCCAGCCTCTGCCTGGATGGATGGAGAACCACTGGCATAGTAGAAAAAGCATTAGTTAAGAGTCAAAAGTTCTGTCTTCCAGCCACAGGTCTATCACGCACTGTCACTGAGACCTTGGCCAGGTTCTCTAATTTCTGCATTTCTTTTCTCACTTTTATTGTGGTTATAATTTTACTTAGCATGCCCTCTCACGATTTTATATCATTAGTAACTTAATTTAAAAAATTAAGTGAAAGCCCTTTGAAAAGGATAATGTGTTATCCCTACTATATTCTCTGTCACATCTGATAAAGTTTTGTTGGTACTTATGTAAACTGGTAATCTCTCTGGGAGCTCATGGAAATGGCAGCCAGTCATACTTTATCAGAAAATCCCAGGAGAGAACCTGCTTCTGTGGGCGAAAAGCAAGGTCCTAGTCCATGGCAGTGGGGGCAGGAGGGTGGAAAAATAGAGATTGCTGATACTATTTTTCACTGATGCTTTTGGCACTAATATAGTGTATCGCCTTCGTTCTAGATTGGGCTAAAGTTTGGGGTAACTTCTGATAATCAGTCTAATAAGGCACTTCTATGTTCAAGATCAATAGCTTAGCCATTTTATAAACAATAACAAAAATTAGTCTGAATTTACGAAGCAACATAACCCTTATTTGGTGCATGCAGCTAAATCATTTGAAAGCTCATAATCTACTGTGTGATGGTTCTGAAAATAGGAAACAAATCTTTCTGAAATCTTGGTGGCATAGCGTCACTATTCTGAAACTTATAATGACTGCCTTTCTCTGTTTTCAATCCAATATAGTCTCAGTTCCAACGGGCTTTGGAAAGATTTCCATAATTTGGCCTTATCAAGTCTTATTCACCAATACCTCTCAGCTTTATGGCTCCTGGGATGCTCTAATGAACCTATTGAGCAATGAACAGATTCATGAACAGAACCAGAGTCAAGTGTTGGTTAAATAATAGTGTGAAATTGCCCCTTTTAAGCTACAGCAGGGCATGCAGAGGCTGAGGTTAAATGCAGGGGTGGGTGCGGTGGGGTAAGAGAATGAGGTTAGAGTGTAGGGGAAGAGTATTCCTTCAGTAGCCTGAATTCTTTGGTAATCAGTAGAGACCAGGAGACTGAATTGCCAACTGCACCTAAGAACTTCAGCTGATGACTGGGTATCTATTGCTACATAACAAATTACCCCAATACTTAGTTGCTGAAAAGTTTCTGTGATTTAGGAATTCGAGAGCAACTTAGCTAGCTCGGAATTTATGGACCAGTTTTTCATCAGGTGGCATTTAAGGTGGTGGCTACAGTCTCACCTAAAGATTTGATCAGCACTAGAGCATTCAGTTCCGATGGATGTCCACTCACATTTCTGACCCCAGCCAACAGAATAAATTTACACACCCAAAATGGGACAACCTCTACTGAGTTTCTGTAGACAAACATCTTACTGTTTGTCTACCCATTTCCTTGAGTGTTTCATCTTTCATTATCCCCCAAATTTTAAAGAATTATATATTTTAATAGTCTACGTCACATATTGACTAAAATGTACTTCAAGGTTAATTTCTTTTAGCTTTTTTTCCCCCAAAATTATTATTTCCAATAGAATTATAAAGATTTCTGTTTCTTTTCATAGGCTTTTTTAAACCTATCTTTAAAAAATTTCCTTGTCAGGAAATATTTCTCCCCAATATGATTAGGGTTCCTAACTTAGTTGTTAGATGCCATAATGAATTTGCATTTGTATCACTTATTTTGGTTATTCTTCTCTGGCTCTCTACATTTCCATTTCTGTTTCTCAGAAATAAACTGCTGCTTGAGTGACTAGCAAATGAATTAGAAAAAAAAAGTTTTTCTTCTGATATCAGGATGTCTATGAAAAACAAAACAAAGCAAAACAAAACAAAACATAGAAGATATTTATATTGAAGGTAACAACGATTTTATAGAGTTAGAACTCCATTTAATAATAGCTAAGATTTATTAGGTGCTTATTATGTGCTAGGCATTGAGCTGAGTGCTGTGCATGGATTATTTTATTTAATCTTTTCAATAACCCTAGGAGATACTATCATTATCCTCATTTATAGATGAGGAAACTGAAGTGATAAGTAACTTGGCACATGTCACTCACCTAGCACATAGTGAAGCTGTTATTTAAATCTAGGCTTTCTTCCTCCAGGGTCTGTGCTTTTAATCACTCTATTCTTCTTCTTCTTTATAAGTCTCTACTATGTACCAGGCATTGTACTAAGTACTTTATATATACATCATCTCTATTTTTTGTTTTTAATGAACTCTTATGATATTATCATCATTTTAAAGACATTCAAAGAGAGGTTCAAATACTTTAAGCAACTCAGTATCACATAACTAGGGGCAGACTCCATTGATTGAGAGCTCTAACATTAGAAAGCTACAGGTTAGCAAGAAACTGGGGATGAGACTGATTGCTCGTGAGCCCAAGTGATTTCATATTTGTCAAGAAGAAACCGGTGGTCTGCTGAGACCTGGGAAGAAGGTCTTCTTACTTCATTATGTCAGGTTACCACATTTGGCCCATCAGCATCCCTGCTAAAGGCCACAAGAGGCAGGTCATTTGTGAAAATAGACTGTTGCCACCACACTGTAGGTGTGGGTGATTTGACAGCTGGGTCATGAATGTCATTAGCCCCTGAGATCACCTGGACCACATTAAATAAAATTATTGGGAGCAGGGAAGAATTAGAAAAGAAATGTTGGTTTGCTTTCCACAAATACTGTGGGCAGAGAATGCATTAATTTATTTATCTTAATTATTATCTTGTCACTGCTATGGAATAGTTTCAAAACCTAAACCAAATTCTGTGAGTTTACATTTTACTTTGGACTTACATTCTACAGTATACAAGGAATTGAAAATCAAGTATAATCAAAATTTTCCTGTTCAACCCTTAAACCATCTAGTGTTGAAAGAATCTCCTTGGCTTTGGTTGAGCATCAGAGGAAGTGGTGTATTTGTATTCAGGGGCTGCACGGTATAAAAAAATACATATCTTTAAACCCGAGAGTCATACTAAACACAACAAGATACTGTACTCATGAAACAAAGAACATTTGAACACTGATTCCTACGGAAGAAACAAATGATTCATGTCTCCATCTCATACTTTTTTCTTGGTAAAGAATCATTCTCCGTCTCCTCCTCCCCTTTCCTTTCCCTCTCCCTCCTTTCTCTTCACAACAATTGAACATTAGCATGTTCAACTCTACTATGCTTTCCAAGATTAAAATTCAGCAAAATATATTTTATAAAGACTTTTAATGGCTTCCTTGAAATATTCCAGTATTGATTACCAAAGATAAATGATAAACATTTATTATGGTAATTTTCACAGAGACAATAGAAACTCCCACAAAATTAATACAAATAAGTTAAACAGCTGAAGTATTTAGTGAATCATTTAGATTGGATTCATTGAAAGGTTTTTTTTTTCTTTTTTTGAGACTATATGAACTTTGCTAGCTCTCATAAGGGTGGAAATGGGAAAAGAAATATGATATTGTGAAAGACAATCTAATATTACACAAAAGCATGAGGTTAAATAAAATCTGTAGTCATTTCAAACTTACCTTCCTAGGTTTATAATTTCAACTTTATTCATCTCATAACTGGGTTCCATGACTCCTTTGTGAATTGGTAGTCCAGATCATATGGAGAGAGATATTATATGTGAATCGGGGTGCATATTTTTCTTTTCTCTTTAATTATTGCCATTCAAGTCCCTCCTGGCATTCTCCATTAGGAAACTTGAATATGTTTTCCAGACAAGAACTACATATCAAAACACAAATGCCTTTGAGAATCTGCATTTTTTTTTTTTAAAGAAATTGACCAGTACTTAATTCTGGAGTTTATGGACAGGCTATTTTAGGATTTTATTTTATGTTGAAGAATTGACTCAACATTATTTATAAAAAGATATTTTTAAAGCCACAACTAAAGTCAATGTCTATATTTTCACAATGATACTGAGATTTCATTGGTACTTTAACCATTATTTGATATTTTACTGTTTCGTATGTATCAAAAAAAGATGTGACATTCTTCAAAGGGATTGTAAGCCTACCACACTTTCCTGCCTCTATAGAGATTTTATTTTTTAATTTTGAAGCGAAGCAATAATTCTGGGGCCAGAGCTGCCTCATCATCCCTCCCTGCGTCATTTCGTGTATGCCTATTTAGTGAAAAGCAAGCACTTTCAGTAGATCACATATTAATCATAGTCATTAGTGCTCTTTACAAGAAGATTGTGTGGTTGCTCCTGTGAAATGTTCTGTTCTTCAGGATGATGAGTTAATTCATCTGGAACAATGTTAGTTCATCAGGGTTTGTGGTTTATCTAAAGATCAAATTCCTGTAATTTTGTATGCCATCTGATTTAATGTCCACTTAGTTTAGCGGTTAAATAGCCACTGGCAGGCACAACACATGAATCCAATATCGAAAACTGGAGAAAAGGCAAATTTTAAACATTTAATTCAGGCTTCCTTAGATTGAGATCGCCTTGCTGCTTTTCTTTCTCCTGGAGAAATAGATATCTAGATAATTCCAAATCTTATAATGTGAAGCCCAAATAGTATAAAATGATGCTTGAAAATTTGCCCATGGTAAAAATCCATGTTTTAGAAAGGCTTATATAATGGAAGAGGATAGGAAGGAGTGGATTGATTTTGAAATGACATTGTGCACAGTCCTTTGTAAGGTTCTCATACCATATACTCAATTACAACACTTCACAAGCAAAAAATCACCTGGCTAGAGTTTACTAGTAACCTACGTTGTTTATGAGCTTGATAGACCTTCTAAATGTTTTCAAGTTGAATGTAAAGTTGAGGCTTGATTTTGTCTCTGTTTGCCTATTACTACTTTGTAGTTAACATTTTTCGACCAAGAGCTGAAAACAGTCAATTGATAGAAAAATATATGGGGGAATGCTTGTATGCTTTGCTGAAACAGATGCAAAGTAATAAAAAGCTTTATTTCCAAAATTGTTCCCTTTGGCATTCCAGCAGGAGAAAGAGACTTTGATACATGTTTAAATATCTGTGCTAAATATCCAAAAAAGCTTCTTGACAGGACTTATTAGACTTTGAGATTCTTAGAGTACTTACGAAGTTGATGTTCATTGCGAAGCTCCAAGAGGGGTAGCTATCTTTACCTCATTTGACCGTGGAACACATTATCAGGGAATACCTGTTAACAATTCACTGAGTAGAAAATACTGGTGTGAAGGGCATTTCTTGCCATCAAACAGCTTATAGGCAGATTGGCGGATAACAGAAATATCCCAAATGACCCTAAATATCATGACTGACTAGCAAATGATTTTAATAATGAATACTGTAAGAATTTCAAGGAAAGGACCCTGGAGAACCATGTATCAGCTTGATAAATAGAACTATTACTTCACCTCCTTGATCTATTGTTTCATTTCCTGAATGCTGTGAATATCAGATAAGAAAAGTGAAGGGCCTGCATGAACACACAGTTAAAGGGCCAAAAGCTTCTACTCTCTATCCCCAGGTGTTAACCAGAGCTAAAGATTTGTGTGGAGGGAAGAATCAGTAAATGATCCTGGAATGATATTTTGATATCAAATTATAGAGGCAATTACATTTTGGATTAGAGACCTTATTTTCTAGCAAATTAATGTGGTTTTTCTTTGTTTTTTACCTTTTTTTTGGTTTGTTTTTAGTTCAACAACAATATTGTTGTAACTTTATTATATCAGGAAGACTAATTTTTGTTGGAAAGATGTCACAAAATTCAGGCTTAAAATGACAAGGCCCTTCTTAGGCCATTGTCGGTGGAAAGGGGAAAGCTCTGTAGAAAGAAATGAGCAAATGCGACGGGACAGTTAGTATTTACTGGGAATAAAGGAAAAGGAGGAGGCCAGGACATTGTCCAGGGTCTGCACCAGATGAAAGCTGACAGTTGGTACAAAAAAAAAGCGATTTTGTGGGTGGTGTGGGGAGGGAGAGCAATAAGGTGCTACTCCTGGGATGCAGCAGTGACAAGAGTTTCTATCTCTAAATTCCTTAAAAGAGAATTAGCAGTGCACCAATTGATTCCTAAGGCGGGGCAGGGTAAAAGAGCAGTTTCCTTGGATATTAAATATAGTAATTCCTCAGACATTTAGCCATAAGTAATTCACTCTTGCAAAGGAAGTTCAAAGGTAATTCAGTCTATTATAAAAAGATGTTACTGAAGATGTCAGTGTAAATAAAACTTGATTTCATCCTTAAGAATCTTACAAGGGCCATTAAGGAGGACAAGAACATTATAGAAATAACTGTAAGCTAGGGTAGAACTGGCTATAAGGCAAGACAGAAGCACAGACGATTTGAGGTGAAGCATGAAAACGTCAAACCTAGATAGCAGGAATGAATGGACATAAAAAGCAGGGGGCTTTGAAGGACAAATGAGATTTTGTCCAAGATAACTGAGGCAAAATGAATTATAGACTGAGAAACAATAATGATTATAATTACAATTATAATAGTAATAATGATGATAATAATAATAGCTACGTGTCATGCATAATTCTAAGTGATTTATATACATTGCCTCATTTATTTTAAAAATATGGAGTGAGATCGTACTGAATTATTATGCCACAGGGAACCACTGAAGAATTTTAAACAGGGGAGTGATAAACATCTGATGCTGGGAAAGATGACGTGTAGAGCAGAAACTGGTGCGAGGATAAATAGTGGTCAGAAGATCTGTTAGGAGGTCATTGTAATAATTCAGATGAGAGGTAACAAGCCTATAAGCTAGGCATCCAAACTAGGTGAGAATTAAAATCAGGAGAGGACCTGATACATTTTTTTCAACCAACATTAACTGAACACCTACTATATTCTTGACATCATGTTAGGCTCTGGGCAAAAGGGACACAATAGACTCAATTCTTGCCATCCTGGCATTTAAAGTCCACCAGACGGTATTGTAAAGAATAAATTCCCTGACCTTGGTAACAAATATCAATCTAAAACTAATTCATCCCCTCCCCCCGCATGTGTATGTGAGGAGAGGGGGTTCCTACCCCAGTTTTCAGGGATCTTGATCTCACTGATATTTTACTTCTGCCTCAGCACTCTCCCTTTTACTGATTGGCAGAAAACACAGTGGGTGGGACTGCACAAACTCAGCTGCAGGCCAGACAGAGACAGACATCTTCGGGGGTAGCACAGCTTGAGAGAAAAAAAACATTTTTCTTAAAATTCTTCTCTTCCATAGGTCAGGTAAGGATTAGGGCAACTGGCATTGGAATGGAAGAAAGAGGATAGAAAAATACTTTTACTTTACCATTCCCCAAAGTGTAGACCAGACTACCTTATTGTGTGTATGTAACTCTGTTCTAACTCATTACATAAACACCAATACTGTGAAACTTATAGTATTTTGACCTGTTCCCATGAACTCAGAACAGTTCACACTCATATTACCCAATTTATTTTCCTAACACTCCTATTGGGCTGATGTTATGAAAGTTTCATGGAAAATGACTCAAAGGTTAAGCGACTTACCCAAAGGCACACAGCTAGCAGTGGGGACAGGAGTAGAGAAAGGTCTTTCAACTAACTTTCCTCACTAGACTATGAGTCTAAAAGCACTTTTAAATGGTGTTTCTAAGGTCTCAGAGAAGAAGCCGACCCTAGAGCTATTGCACAATATTTTTAAATGCTCTCTTAAAAGATAGAATTAATGAAAATTAATAAAATAATAAAAAATTAATTTCTTACAGAATGAAGGGAAATTCCAAAAGCATTTAATACCTTAATTCTTTGATCTAAACTTAGGAAAAATGAGGAATTTGGCTTTTTGGCCAATTATAATCATGATCCAAGCTATCTTCTACAAAATAAAAAAATAATAATGATTTTTTCTCAATGATCTAAAAATGTTTATTATCTGAACAATTATATTGATGCATTAATGTGTTTTTTGTGAATATTTGCTTCTCGATTTTTATGGATATTTATTTGCTCATTTTTTTCCTTGAATTTATCTTTTAATGCTACACATCTGAGCTCTTAATTTCAACTTTTGGAGGACAAAGAAGAGAAAAATAATGATACTTTGCCTCTTTTTCTCTACCAAAATTTTCCTGTGTTTTATTAAAGCTTTTATCACGGTGTTTTTATTTAAGCTTGGTATACATTTCTTGTTGTAGTGCTTCACCCACAAAATAACCACTCAGCATAATAGCTTAGGACTGAAATACATCAAAATAGCCGAACAAAATATTTTTAAATATGGCAGCCTTAATTGGAATTTAGGAAATAAATCTTTGAGTATAATAATTTATTCACTAGAGCTGTTGTCTCAGCAAAGTATTTCATCTCAGTTTCCAAAGAGCTGCTAGTCATTACTAAATATATTTAAAGTTGAAGCAAAGAAAAAAAATTCAGTATCATTCTGGCCAAATATACTATAAAATACTCAACTGTTAAGGAAGTCATCTGCGTTTTTTTTAAAAAAGATCAGATAGGTGATTATGCTTGTGTAGTTAATTAATAAAAAGAGAAGTAGGTAATGGTTCACTGGGGAAACTTTTCTATCACAGTATCTAGGATGAGGGATCCAGTTCTGTAATAACAGGGTGCTGATTCTGAACGCACACAGTGCCGTCCTACAAAGACATCAAGATTTGTAGGAAATCAACCCTCCAGCAGTCCTGGCAAGCCAGACTGACCCCAGCAAATGAAAATAATCAAAAGTAATTAGAAGCGTGCTGGACTACTCCTCCGAGAGCCGAGCAGGAGAGTAAACATGCCTGGATCCTCGAGCCACTGCAAAGGCCCATGTCTGAGCTGTTAGGTGCCCTGACCTTGTCCACATAAAGATGTGATTTATGAAGTGCAGGGCACAGCAGCAGGGCTTCTGTCTTCTCCTGGAGAACCAAATTACTGAGGTGGAGATTAACATGCTTTCAGTCGGGCCCATTTCCAGACCAAGGGAAATTTTTTATTTACATTTTTTTTACCTTTAATTTCCTCTTTTCTTTCTTTTTTTAAACAATTCCCCTACCCTGCCCCAGATTAAAAAAAAAAAAAAAAAAAAAAGAAGTCCATCAAGAAAGACCACAAATATCTCTCCTGAGCAGTGGTGATGTGAGTTGATGACGATAGATATTCAGAGCCTTTTTTGTTTGTAAACTCTTATTGTGCTGGACCATTTTGCAACATCTACCTACCCAGCATCACAGAATCTATCTTTAAATTTAGGAACCAACCTTGTGAAATACTCCCCTGATTAAGACATACAAATTAAAATTAAATATAGTATTACCTTTGATTCCATGACTTTCTAATCTAGTTTCTCTTGCCTAAACATTATGCTTCAGTATAAGGCTTATTCTTTAAGTAAAAAAGACTTGGGAGAAGACTTAGTCAAGAATTGGAGGGAAAGAATGTGGAGAAACAAATTGGAGTTTCTGTATTAGAAGAAATATTTACACGTGAATCAGTGGAAAGTCTCTTGAGTCCTAAAGACATAGTTATATATTTTTTTTCTTAGCACAGGTCAGGTAAGATTTTACAAAATCCTATTCTGATGTGGAAAAGGAAGCATTGATTTTCTTTTTAAACATACATCAATATCTGTACATGAAGCTAATTTAATTAGCAGGCATTTATTGTTCAGCCAAATGTCAATTTCTCACATTATTTTATGTTTCTTGACATGAACTGTATGAAACAGGATTTAACAGGATCTCCATGAATGAAACTGCACTTGAGAAATGTAAAAATACACTTGTATGTTCTTGAAAAGCTGAAAAAAAAAGAAAGAAAGAAAGAAAGAAAGAAAGAAAGAAAGAAAGAAAGAAAGAAAGAAAGAAAGAAAGAAAAAGAAAAAAGAGAAAAAGAAAAACTGTTAAAACAAAAATGTCAGGCTTGGAGTTCAGTCAGTGAATGTTTAGCCACCTCAAGAAACCCAAAGCTGCAGAATTAAGGGAACTCTACTTAGGTTGAGGTTATAAAGTGCTTTCCTCTATAAACTAAAAACATAATGTCAGAGTGAATGGGAACATACTTTATTAACTTTATGGTATTGAAAACTGCCAGCAAGTTGTCTTGTTTTTAAATATTGTCCTCTGCAGAGTGTTACAGGGCTGTTTGTCCACAGGAAGCCTATTAAAAGTGGACAGTGCAGTCATTTCATCTGGCTTTGGCTGGACTGCTTTTCTTTCCTTTAATGATGTGCTGGAATGTACCATGCCCATAGGGTCTCCATTAGCAGAACTTTTACTTCTGGGACAACCATGAAGTTTAAGGCTTAAAAGAGGCATCAGCTTACAGTCTTGTGGGAATCACTTGAATACTGGAACACTAACTTCTTACTGCTTTAACTAATATATTGACTTATTTTAAATAAACAGTTACACAATGAAGGCAGAGCCAGTGGCCTTATTGGAAATCTTTGAGCTTTTTAAAGATTCTGCAATCAACCCAGACAGGGGAGGAAGGAAGGGGCCTGAGGAGGGTTTATGCCCTTTTCAAACCAGGAAGAAAACACATTAACCTCTCCCACCCTAGTCTTGCCATCTGCCAAAGGGGGTTCTTTACAGCTCCCAGAAAATCTATCAACTTATACTCAACCTTCATATTTTCCAATTCTTTTTTTCCCTGGTAAACAACAATTAACAGAACAGGGCAGAAAAAACAATCATTTCTTCTGGAAAAATGTTTTTAAAATATGATTGTCTTTTTAAACATTGCTGAGGAATCACTATTTTCTGCCTTCCCCAAAGCTACAAATTTTTAGTAGTATGTGCTCCCATTCCATCCCTTTAATATTTAGATCATCTGTCCTGATACATGTTTGCAAATTAAAGCTGGTTTGAGATTATAGTAAAACCATTATTTTTAATAGCCCATTTCAAGAGCAGTGCTAAACACTGGAGAACTCGCATGTTACTGATTACTGCTGAGCAGACAGAGGCTTTTGCAGATTAATTTGTAACTGGGAACTACTGTAAACAGATTTCACCAGAAATCCCAAGGAATAAAGGGAATTGGTGGTAGTATTTGGCTCCTTGTCTTTATTATTTTAGAAATCTCCTGATGGAAAGCAAGTTAACCAGGGAGAAAAACAAGCCCCTTGCAAAAACCTTTCCTCCAGCCCTGTCTCCTCTTCTGTTTGCCTTCTAAGGGTAGGTTGGTTAGGGTCTTCTCCTAAAGGGTGAGTATTTAAAAATGAAGAGGTGCTTTTACAAGAAACAAGGCCCATCTAAGCCACTCTGGGATTTCGGGACCTTTTTTTTTTAAACTTCGGTTTGTGTCGTTAAGAAAAACTGTGTTGATTCTGCCTTTACGTGAAGTTATTACTATATAATCAAAGGGGAGAGGGGTTTGGGGTGGGAGACAGGGTGGGGGGTCGGGGAGGGGAGAGAGAGAGAGAGAGAGATTGTGTTTGCCGGGTCCTTCTGATGATTTCCTTTAGTCTTTCTCACAAGTTATTCGGTAGATGACAAGACTGATGATGATGATATTAACAAAATAATATGAATGAGGCTAACTACCCCATTTCTCTAGATAACTCTCCCAAGGTCTCAGAAAGAAAGTGTTATTACATCTTTCGGCTCTGTTTGAGGAAGAGAATTTCACACGTAGAAACAGCCTTAGCTCAGGCCAGTCGGTGTCTGCGGGTCTGGACTGCAGGGCGCACTCGCCCCTGCTTGAGGACCGGGAATGCTCGGGACCACGGGCGAGGCGGACGGCGAAGCCCGGCTGGCCGCGCCGGCCGGCGGCTGCGGGTTCACCTGGGCGGCTGCAGCCGCCGGCGCTGCGCCTTAATTCGGGGCGCATCGCCATCTACCGGCCTTGGGCCGCACCTGCAAGCACCCGGACCTCCAAAGTCGCCCCGCCCCCCCGAACCAATATAAAGGAAAAAACTCAGAGGCCCTTTCCACGAAATCCTAATTTAGCTAGGACCTGCCACAATTCCACACGACCCTTTGTTTTACCCACCGATGTTTCCTCCTTTTCAGAACAGCTTTGTAAAGGGCAAGGAGGTGGGGCCCGCGGGGCTGGCAGGAGGATTGGGGCGCTGAGCTCTCAGACCCCCTGATCAGGCCGCACTGTCTGAAGCAATCGGTTCCCCAGATTACTTGTATTTAATACACAATGCATCATAAAACAAATCCCTCATCCTGACAGGAAGAAAATAGAACAGCTCATAGCTCGAGCCGGTCCAATTTATGGCTAAATTAAAAAAAAGGGGGGAGGGGGGCTCCGACAATGGGCAAGTTGAGGAAGGGCAGGAAATCAATGGCAGCAAACCGGGAGCTCTTAAAGGTTCTCAAGCGCCCAACACTATGGGAATATCTGACCGGGTTTCAGGTTATTTACAAAGGATTTTTCCTGTCCTACCTACCACTGCTGTGCGATTTTCCCTCAAACAATGGCCATTATCTGAAATAACAGTTCAATGTCACAGATAACAGGCCACCAAAACGAATTAGTCACCACCTCTTGTCATTTTCTTTCCCCCCCATCTCTCCCTTCAGTTACTATTCTTGTTTTTCAAATCAGCATTTTGGGGAAATACAGATCTACCAGATTTACACGTCTATTTGCACTTGGAGAAAACAAAAAAGGGGACCTGTCCCCGTTTGCAGATAAAGTTTAACATAAGCGTGCTCTCCTCTCCTTCCACTCTCCCTCCGCCCCTCCCCTGCAAGTGTCCCTTGACTCACTTACTTTGCTTAACTTTCCATTGTTGAGCTAAGTTGGATTTTGTCCATTTGTTTTTATGAATGGAGATTTGTGATAAAAAGCGTTTATTTCCATTTAACCGACGGGTTTTATTAAAATTTCCGAGGTTGGCTAAAGTAAATCCACAGACTCTTTTTTATTTTGCCACGCGTTTCCTATATGCTTTCTTCCAACTCAGTTTCTGAAATGTGTCAATAAAAATAGACCATGTATGTCAGAAAGTTATCAATTACCTTATAGCACTGATCACCAAAAGCAGCATGTATAATGTGAAAAGTTTCAAGACAATCTGAGTTGTCAAACTGCTTAATTTCACTTTTGGGCGATCATGGTGTTTTTAATTAGTGTATTAAAGAATATGGCAAAAATTCACCAGATAATCGTCAACCTCTCTAAATCCATAATACGCCATTTGGGCAGGGTCTATGTCCATAATGTTTCAGATTTTTAAATTTCTCCTAAGAAAAATATGATTTGGAAAAAGGAGCACGCTCATCTGCTGACTAACTATAATAATGGAGGGAATAAATTAAAGTACGGATTTCAATCATAAAAAAATGATGGTTAGGAAGCTGGAAATGTTCATGTCAACTTTTCACTCTTAAATTGCTGTTTTCTGAGAATTTCTAAACTAATGATGTTTAGCGTGAGCCGGAGTCCCTTTACCTTAAACCTCATCCTTGCCCTCCAGCGCCCCACCCCCAGTCTCGGTGCACACACCCTCACACCCCCGAAAGCACTTCTCCACCCCATTACACCCATCCCCCATTCCCAACACGCGCGCGCGCGCACACACACACACACACACACACACACACACACACACTTACACTTGTGCTTTCAGGACCTTGAAACAGAGGATATTTCCCTGGGGAAAGAAATCCTGGCTGGCGAGATCTCCCCATTGGTTGTTTACCCAGAGAAATCTACATGTTTGAGGGGAATGGTGCATCCATAATCAGCCTGTCCCTATAGGACTTAGGTCTTGGCGACCTTTTTGTGACCTCTCCCGCCAGAGGAGGCTGCTGTCACTTTAAAAATTTACGGAGAGGAGCCCGTCTGGCTTCCGATCACTCTGGGCGGCGGGAGATAGCTCCCTTTCTCCCTCGCCCCGGGTTCTTTCTGGATGGCCGAGCAGATCCTCTTTAAAGAGACAGTTCGTGAAACAGAAACCCGGCGGCTGCGCTCGGCGTTGCGAACGGGGGCGACCCCGTGAGGGTCCGAGAGCGGGGACGGCGCCGCGGAGGACCTGGCAGGGGGCGAGGGCTGCCCTCGCCTCTCCAGGCCCCCCACCCTCCCCACTCTCCTCCTCCTGCCTGCGTGGGCCCCCTCTGAAGCCGGGAGAGAGACGGGAACGAAGTTTTAGTGGGTTTCAGATAACTTTCATTACACATCGGGCTGATAAGCGCAAGAGAAAGTGAGAAAAGAGGGAGGTGATGTGAACCAGAAGGAACAGTTCCGAGCTCGTTTAGGAAGGGGGGGAAAAAAACCCAAACACCCCAAACCCGGGTCACCCAGACGAGCGGAGGCTGCTCTCCTGGTCTTAGCAACACACGGTTGGCGGACAATAAAGCTGAAACGCGTGGTCCTGGCGAGCCGAGCCTAGAGACGGACAAAGTTATCAGAAACCCGTTCGGAGACCGAGACGCGAGGCTTTTTTTTTTCTTTTTTTTTTTCTTTTCTTTTTTCTTTTCTTTTTTTTAACCATCTCGACATGTGGCTCGGGATCGTTTGAAAGGATTTTCGTGCAGGAAAACGGGGGGCCGCCGCCTCTTTTCATTTTGTTCGTTTTAACTCTTCTGAGATTGCGTTTTATTGCTGAGTTGAGGCCATAGCAATCTGAAGGTAAGAGAACTCCTTTTTGGGGAAAAAGAAAGAAAAAAGGAAAAGGAAAAGAGAAAGGTCCTGGCGATGCGCAGAGTGTGCACCCTCGGGCGGTGTCCTGCCGCGGTGGCACCCCGTCGCCCGGTGCCCCCCGCCGCCCCTCCCCCCGGCCTCCGTCTCCCACTTGCCCTCTGAGCCTCGCGGAGCCCGCGGCTTATCTACGTCGCCGCGACCGGCGAGTTCCTTGTTCCTCCTGCGGAACCGTGCGGTGTGGACGCGACTCCGGGGTGGGTCGTCGGCCTCCGGTGGGTCCCCGCGCCGGCTGCCGGCCTCCCTCCCTCGCGGTCTTCTCCTCCGCCTTCCCCTCCCTCCGTGTGTCTGTCCTGGCGGTTCAGGGACGCAGAAGGTGGGGCTGCCAGAGTCTGGATTCCTGGCACCCGCCACGCGACTTTGGAGCCGCTTTCGGCCGAGGTCCACCTTGCCAAGTCACAGCTTTGCTGTCCAACATCGTGTGCTGCTTCGCGAGAAAGTCACATTCGGACTCTTTGGCAGGATTGTGGAGGTTCCCCCCCCCCCCCACCTTGTGCTGTTGGTGTTTTGAAAGGGGCTTTCTCTCTAAAGTCCACCTAAAGGGAATTCTTTTTCTTTTTCTTTCTTTTCTTTTTTTCTTTCCTAAGCTATCCTTGTAACTTGAAAACTTTTGGAAACAGCAGAGTGGGTTAGATGAAAGGACGGGAGATGTGTGTTGTTACTGTGTTTTCTTCGAGCTTTCCAAGACGGTTAGTTCAGACAGTGGGGAGGCGAACGCAGCTCTGCTAGCAAATCAAAAGTGAAGAATGCACTCCGTGGGGAAACGTTTCTGGAGAAAGTTAAGCTTTTGTCTTGGGGCAAGAGTATGGAGAGTAAGAAATGTTGGTGAAATGTTTGAATGATCGTGTACCATCTGTATGAAAAGACATTCTTTGGAAATGAACCTGTTTTTAAATTAATTTCACTGTTGACAGTGGCAATGGCAATAATGTTAACACGGAATAAAATTACACCTAGAGTTTTTATGTGCAGCATATGCAACACTTAACTCCCTGCCCCCGCAAAAAGGGAACGCTGGAAGGCTGAGGGGATAGATGAGTCTTGACTTGGAAATTAACAAGTTTTCCACGTCTTTCTGCAAATATGAAATGGAACTGGTGTTGCATTTCATTGACTTCACCCTATTTCCTTCATTAAATATTTCTCTAGTGTGTCAGTAAAACTGTCTTTTTTTTTTCTAGTCAAGGAAACAAACAACAAAAGATCTACCAAAAAAACCAAACAAACCAGAAAACAACAAAACAACAATCCCAACTTTTTACCATTGCTGTTGTTATTTATGCTCGTTCTAGACATCTGAGGAGGGGGCAACCTCAGATTGATTGGCATTCCATTAGTGTTACTCAGCAATGAGAGTTAAAGAAAATGGCTTAAAATTTGTAATATAAGAAAAATTAAAAAATCTGTCCTCTTTAAGGAGGGTGTTTAATGTAGACTTTTTGTTGTTGTTAATGTGAAGAAGTGTCCTTAGAAAAGACTTGATGTGTGTGTGTGTGTCTGTGTGTGTGTGTAGCAATTATCATTCCCTATCTTCTGTTCTGATTTTTCTTTTAAAATTGTGGAACTACTTATTGCCCTTAATTGCTTCATAGCCAAAAGCTTATTCATAGTGCCTCTTGACTAGAGCCCTCAGAGCACTGGGCTTCTTCTTCTTGAAGTTTGTGGTGAGTTAATGAGTTGAATTTGCAGCTGGGTGATTACCTGAATTCTATGCAATTTGGTCTGCATACCCAAGAATTTATTTTAACTTTTATACAAGTATAGATACAGCAGAGTTCTGTGGGGCTTATTTAATTCATTAATTTTTGTTCTAGACTGTATTGTTTAGTCTTTGATAGAAAACTTCCTCAAGTTTGCATTAACTGATTGATGTTAACACTACCAGCCTTTCTGGTTATTCACCATCAGGTCAACAACTCTGCAGCTTTTGATACTGATGTTTGAAAAAATATTGTGAATCAGAATAGTTTTAAGTAGGCAAAACTTTAAAAAATGGACTTTTCCCAGCTCCATTTTTTTGTTTAATAGGTGTCCTAAGTAATGATTAATATTTAGCATAGGCTGAATGTAAAATCTGATGAAAAATAACAATATACAACCACATGTAATGATGGCAGTTCACTGTAATATTCTTATATATTTTTTTCTTACTGGTTCACAAGCCAGTTTTGTTATTTTGTTTACTGAATGTAAAATTGAAATATACATTGGCATGTGTTAACTAAAACATTAGGTTGCCATATTTTGCATGAGTGTTTACCAATCATTTGTTTTCATTTGCTTTTCTTTAGTTTGGTCAGAGGCGTCTGTGAGACTAATCTTATTATCTTCAGTTAAGTGTGTGATTTTATGGTAGTGAAATGCAAACTGAAAATGAATTTAATATTTAGATTAAAGTTTTTTGATTGAATTAATTTAAAGTGCAAAATGTGGAAGTGTACATTTCCATGGGGACACTATCTGAACGTAAAATATTGACTATTTGGTTTAGAAGTATTATGTTAATATATGTTATTGAATGTAATTTTAATCACACTGGAAAAAACACTCATTCATGCATAAGAAGAAAGAAAGCATATTTTGAAACCAATCAATCAATTTTTATAATAATTTACAATTGTTTTGTTCCTTTAGAAAAAACAGTATGTTGTCACTTTTAAATTAACTTATTATTCTTCTTCCTTTATTAATATGCTTGCTGTCTGACTTTTTTAAAGATTCAAAGGCAGGATATACATTTGAATAAAATATTTTCAAGCAATTAATCATTCTAATGAATGAACTGATATGGAAATTGACTGTTCTCATCTTCTTCTTTTTAGATCTTAGATGAGTTTTGCAATGTGAAGTTCTGCATAGATGCTAGTGAACCAGATGTAGGAAGCTGGCTCAAGTACATCAGGTTCGCTGGCTGTTATGATCAGCACAACCTCGTTGCATGCCAGATAAATGATCAGGTATGTTGTAAAGATTTTCTTGTCTTTCTTTGAGAGCACTAAAGTATCAGTGAAGCCTGAAGAATAAAAATAACAGTGAGCTGCAGTAGACCCTTGTGGCCTGTTTGTTGATATGGTGAAAGGTAACACACAAATATAAGTAAGATGTAGAATAAAGTCATTTTCAGTACTATTTTTGTTCACTGCTACTTTTTTGAGTAGTTTATTCACTTTGTACCAGTAAACTTCTTAAAAGCTCTAGTTTTCTGAATATGATTGAATGGTTGAAAACTGAGTACTAATTGTTGCTAGCTGTTCTTGACTTTTTTTTCTTTACCATCATAACAGGGAGACATTCATAGAAAGTATTGAGCTAAACAAGAATACTTTGTGAATTTACAGAGAAACTGGAAGAGATATCCTTGAAATATAATATAGGTTTTATTAGACATAGTAGATAGAGGTATATATATTATCCGTGTGTGGGCTTATCTGATTATGCATTTTATACTGATTTGCCTAATTATAAATGAGAAACGCCTTTAGATTAATCAAAATACTTTTTTTTGGTATATGTAAAAAATTTAAAAATATCACTGTTGGAAATTGCTTTATGGAGGCCCATGCAGCGAGCTTAACTTTACTAATAATAACTATGAAATAAGATCATGAAAATATCATAAAACATATTTTGCACTCAATAAAGTTAGGTTATGAATCTTGTAACTGAGCATGACAATACCTAAAACAATAAGAAGTTCAGCCTGCTAATTTTTGTTTTATAAACATCATTGAGTTAGAATTTAATTATGTTATCATTGTTTATTTCTCTTAACCCAATGTTAACCTAAATCAAATTACATTTTAAAGACCATATTAAAAGAGTTGCTTGATAAATCTCTGAAAATTACCACCAAGAAAAAGAAAAGTTTAAATTAGATGTTTTCATTTGAAAGCTGTTAAGTAATGCTAGCGTCAATAGTCTAAGACTCTATTTCAATCATCATTATGAGATTATTCTTTGGCATTTTACCAGCTATCAGATAATTTTTACTGACTAAACTGTATACGAGGTAGTAAACTGTAAAATTAGGTTTAAATGGGAATCATTTAAAAATCTTCGACATATATCAAAAATCATAAACTAATCAATTGTTTTTTCCTTTTGCTGTAAGAAAACAAGAGACATTATTGACCAAGGAAAATATTATTAAATTGCTTATTGATTATGAGCACAAAATATCCTAAGTTTGTCATATGAGTTACTGTCATCATCAACAACAAACATTTTTTGATCACCCATTATTTGTAGATGTGGGGAATACATAAAGATTGTAAATGAGTGAATTGTTTGTGGTATATTTTCTTAAAAAAGAAACTAGAGGGCCACAAAAAGCTGCTATAAGATGAAATAATGTAATTATAATAATTACTTCCTATTCATATTTACTTAAAATAAGAGCTATTTTTTTAGACAAGATAAAATAGTTGTAGGATCAGTGAAAAGGTCATTTAAGAATTAGACTGGTGGCCAATTCATTTATTATTTATGTGTCTAATATTTTATAATAAATATACTCTTGTCATTGGGAATCTTGATTGCATTAAAAAGGGAAACTATTTTGCTGTTTCTGTCTCTGAATTAGATTGCTTATTAGAGTAGGCATTTATAATTTTTAACATAGTTACTTTTGAGGTGCACATTGTCAAATGCATTGCTTTCAAAAGAAAATATGCTGGTTTCATACTTTAATGAAAAACTAGGGAAATAATTAATCAGGAAAAACATAAAAGGCCAACATTAAACACATACTTATTATTTCTGTAAGTACTTATTTTAAACTCATGTATTATGCTGGTAGAAATTTAAGATGGTAACAGAGTGCATATCAAATAACATAATTGTGAAATTGACATTACATGGTCAAGTAAGTTCACCCATAAACAATGAGAGTGGAAAGTCAGAGGTAAAAGTCAGATTTGTGTGATAGACATATAGGCAGACAATCACACTTAGATCAGTTTATACCTAAATAGTGTATGCATGTATTCACACATATTCATTTATAAACATATTCATCTATAAGCCTGTATGCATATTTCTAAAAGCCAATTAAGACTAGCAATTTCAGACAGCTTTGAAATGTGAATGCTGAACTAGGTACAATGATAAAAGAGCTGACTTAAAGAGATTCTCTAAGGTCTATTTTTTTTTTCTTTTTCATGAGGAATAGGAGATGCCAAATGGCGAATAAACACAACTCATCACATAATGGACATTCTCATTGTAGAAGATAATATTTACTATACAGATATAAAGAGAAACCCTGAGTCAGGAGTAATTAGTAAACATGAACAACATCAATTCACCTGCACAACACAAAAACAACTGAAACACTGCAAGAAATTGCAGAAACTGTTTTCTCTTTGCTCTGATTATCAGACAGAGCTCAAGTTCGTAAAATAAATTTTAGTGACATGTCAGGTATAAGTCTTGGACCATAAAAATGAAGAATTTCTGTGAGTCTTTCAAACGCAGTCTAGCTATTGTAATAATTAGGATATCTAACAAAGGTGGGAAAAGAGGACCCAGAACAATACAAGAGCGTGTAAATTAGAGTTTATTTTACAAAGATACAGATTTTTAAAAAAATTCTAATGCTAAAATCAAGTTTAATCTATTTGGATTAGTTATTTTAATGATGCAGAGGAGTTCTATAAAAGAGAAAAAATGTGCTTGCTAAGATGATAATACAGTTTGACACTCAAAACATGTATACTGGATAAAACCCATATTTGATTTGTTTGGGGCAGAAGAAGTACTTAGAAACAGCATGGATTTTCAAGTAAAGTTGATAAAGGATTTAATCTTTTGTATCATAAAAACAAAGGCCATTCAATGGACATTGTTCTAATACCTATCTATAAGTATTTTATTTGAGGAGATTTTCCTGAGTTTAAATTTTCTAATAGATATCTGTGAGTTATTTCAAATTTTTCTTTTTTTCAGACCAGGGTTAGTTTTGTGGCAGCTTTTTTTTTTTTGGATGATGCTGCCTAGAAAGACTCAACTTATTGTTTTTAGATCTCTTTCATTTCATGTTTTCAAAATTATTGCAGTAATGTTTTCAGAGACAGAAATTCTGAAAACACTGGCAAAACTGCTAAGGCACAGTAGCTGTAGCTTCTGATTTCCTTATTTCCCCTGAAGATATTGTATTAACTATAGTAATTTGTCTTTGTAAAAGAGAGCTACAACAAAGATACTAGTAAATTAAAACCATAATCATACTAGAGTCATAAAATAATAGATGCATTAAAAACACTTAAGGCTCTTTCTCCTTGAAGTCTTAATGATTTTTTCCCTTATTCCTTAAAGTTTCTGAAAAGTGCTACCTAGCTATATTCCTGTGGCACGGTGTCTAGCTGAACATTTTTACTGAGACAGACAATGCTTCAGTTTTAATAATGTGAAATTGTCCCTGTTTGCTTTCAGGGGCAAGAACTGGCACTGAGAGATAGAACAGGGTAGGAGCAACAGCAAAGAGTTGGATGACGAGAGCTCTTTCCAAAATAGGTCCTTAAGGGGACCAAACATGCTGAGGAAGCATGAAAATGGTTTATTAATTATCTAGAGGTTTCATTTACATCTGGAAGTACCCATGTGTTTGATGTCAAGTAGGCCAAACGTCTAGATGATTTACTGAGTTTTTTTTTTTTTTTTATTCTGAATATTTTGATGCCTTTTCCTTCGGCATCTTGTAGATATCTTACTTTTACAAACCAATTTGAGGGTTGGATGTAGCATGTTGTTTTAGTTTTGATCTTGCCCTGGTCCTGCCTATCCCGTGCTCTGATAAGCTTCCTCATACCTGCACATTTCTATACCCTTCACCTAAATCAAAGGGAAGATGACCCATAGATCCCCTATCCACCTCAAACAATGGCAGTTCTCATCTCAGTTGTGTCCTAAGTTTTGTGTACTTATGGAATAGCTCTCTGGATACCAGTTTTCCTCTAATGCTTCTTTACAATGAAACCATACTGGTTATTATTATGTCACTAAAGCACAATTCATGCCAGTTGACTTTTTAGACTTAAATAAGACCTGCCTTTCCACACATGATAATTAGAATGACCTGAGTGTGTACTTTGGGGTAACATTTTATATGTGTGTATGTATTCTGCATCATAATAAGGAACATGATTTCATTCAAATGTCTGGCCTGCCCTAACATGGTCTACGAGTAGAATAAAGTTCTCAGAAACCCAAGACATTATTAATCTTGTCATTTACACAAGGTGATAAGTCCTTTCATTTTTAAACAGGCCCTTGACAGCTGGTATTTAGTAAGTAGAATAAGAGAAGTCTGCTGTGCACTCCAAATAAAAAGAAATGTGTCGATAAGAAATTATCTAATGCCTGATGTGTATTTTGAAATAAGATATAGAAGAACAAGTGCCCCTCAGAGAATACAAGGTTGGAATTCAGTTAGGAGATTCTGCCAGCTCTCTCGTGGTTAAAGAACAGCAGCAAGATTCTACAGTGTTTTCAGTTGGAACAGGCATTGTTCTCGTTTGTGCTTTACCTTATAAAGTTTTAACTGCTTCCAGGATGATCATGGCTGAGTTGGCACACTCGCTGTCCTTCTCCTTAGGTCCATGTCAATGATTCTGTCAGAGTGCTATGACACTTGAACAGTACTATTATTGCAAACTTATGATGGGCTCAATTATCAAGTTATTTTCTTTGGCTTTTTACTGAGAAAAAAAATGTTTTCCTGCATCATCCAATTCATGCAGTTTATGCAAAGAAGAGGGGAAGAGCAGCTATGTAACAAGCAAAATGTAATTTGTTAGTCTCTTTCCACTTGTAAAAAATGTTTGCGTAGACTGTCAGGTAATTTCTTAGTTTGCTCTTCCTTTACAAGGATTTTTGTCCACATTTTCTATAACCTCTTTTGATGTTAGGATTATTATTGGCTTTGGGAATTTTCTTTTCTTTGCTTTTAAGTCAAGTTCCACTTTTATACCAAAGTTATGCTCTGCTATTTTAAGATGATTGCCAGCTGGCAATACCCAGAGACTGGCTTTGTGAACGATGCCCAAGCTGACTTTGGGGAGATGTTGTCTGGCTGATAAGTTACTTCCTTCACCAGAAGATGAAACTGTCTCAGACATAATTTGCCATTTGATATTTATATAATAAAATAAACAGCACTGCCTCCCTCCACCCCCCAAAATGCTTTTTCTCATGTAATAATGCCCAGGACACAGCACTGCCCTAACACTACATAGACTAGGAATTTTATTAAGATTCACAGACCACATAAATGGAAAATAGGACAACCTGGAGTATTCTGTGCTCATTTCAAGTAATTAATATTTGCATGGTATATAACACTTTTCATTCCGGAAGATCTGAAAGCATCACATCCATACTATACTCCAGCTATTTCTAGAGTGGCGCTAAAAAGATGGTCATCAGAATGCATCACAAGCCATCAAGGAGGAAAACATGTTGGTTAAGGACACAAGAAAAGCCTCCAGCCTAGTTATCATGTAATGATGAAACTCTTCCGAAACACTCGGAAACCATTTACAATGATCAATTTTCATAGAATGAGATGAAATGGCTATATTAAAGACAGGTGACTAAGGATATTTCTTGTAGGGTCTGTAGAGCAATTGTGAGGTTATTTAAAGGGACAACTTGCAAGGCTTCCAGGCTGGGTACACTGTAGGCTCCAGGTATAATATGTGGGCCTTTATCATTTGCCCTATTTGTACAAACAAGAAATATCAGTCAGTTCTCTCTCCTCATGATATTAACAAAGAGCTAAAAATATGTGTGTGGGAAACTTCTCCATGAGTATTTTTGTCCTGAAAATAACCAGTGGATATACATTTTTTTTTTGAGAACCAGCAAGACAATGCCTGATATTTCTCAATTAATATTTTCTAATCTTTAGACTATCACCCTAAAGAAAAATATAGGATACCATCTCTTTGAAACTAAGAAAAGTAAGAAGGGTTTGCTTTGGTAAAGCTTGACCATGATAAAGCTTCTGTTCTGTTGGACAGATATCTTTACATTCTGTCATCAATCTCTCTGTCTGCTGAAGACACTTCTTGTTATCTCTTAGTAATTAGGCCCAGAACATATAATAGGGTCTTTCTTCCAGAAGCTAAAAAGTTGACATCATTTCTGCCCCTCTGAATTGGGGTTTTCCACATTGCTATGGGTAGATCAGAGGTCCAGGCTATGTTTCCTAAAGCCAGCACATGTGCACACATCATCTCTGTGGATTCGATGTTACATCTCTACAGCACCAAGACTGGCAGATGTGTTCATATCAAATGTTGACTTTGTTCAGCATGCAAACTGCCACCTACTTTCTCGCCCACCTAACTTCCAAATGTTAAAGTTCCATTTAGCTTTTCCTAGTCTTCTGACTGGCAAATTGAATGAAGCTGTAGAAAATAAAGCATTCTGGCTGAATTTGAGAATTGAGAAAGGAAAAAAAACAATTGTCAACTTCAAAGTGAAAAGACAGCAAAAAGACAGCAAAAAGAAAAAGTTGTCTCTCAGTGCAGATCTTGCAGGGAGTACATTTCTCTATTATTTCAATTATTACAACTTCCTGAATAGGTTGAAGGTCATTCATAATTCACACTTCTGTCATTTTTAGACATGCCAAATGCAGTCTATTAAGCATACACAAAACTTCCAGTGCTTGACCAGGAAAAATAAATGGGGATTCATAACAATGAAGCCTTGTTCATCTTTTTAAAAGTAAATGATATTTCTTTTTTTCTTGTTTTCCCTCTTGTGCACTGAATTTTTCTTGTCTCAATAGTACAAACATAATACTTTAAATCAATCCAAGCATAGCAAACGAGACAGAAAGGCTAGTCTGACAAATTCTAGATTTTTCTATTTTATAGGATAATAAATGAGAATCCACATTATAACCATTTATAAATACAAATAGTAGCATCATCAATTTGTAGGAGGATTAGGTTGAACAAAGGCTCTGACAGTATTAAGCAGAGTTTGACAATCTTTTATAGTCTATTAACTTTCCTATCAGAACACTTATGTGTCCATACTCTCCTTAGTGGCTGTCCTCTTACACTTAAATAATAAAAGAAAATGAATATTTAGTAAAATATGTTTAATTCCAATTGTACATAATATATAATTATATATAATCAATTCTATGCTAGTAAATATTCATTTATATTAATATCAAAAATATGAGATTGCTAATATTTTATGCAAATTTTAAAATTTCCCCCAAATGTATGCTTCACAGCACTTATATGTTATATGGAATATATAACATACTTAAGCACATATATACTTATACATAACAATGTATGAAAATATACTTTTTGGAAGTTTAAAATTTGCTAAATCAAATTCACATCACCACTACCTTTTATATCTAGCTTAGTTAGGCTTGTGAATATTAACTGAATGGATATTCTTTTGGCATTTGGAATTGCTTTTAAGATTTGATTAAGTTTAGTAACTATGTTTAGAGTAATTCATAAATATACGTGTGTGTGTGTGTATTTATATATATACATGTATATAATATTACATTTATGCCTTAAATTGTGAATTTTACCAGTAGTAAAAGTGAACAAGTTAGGAGATTTCTAGTTTTCTATTCAAATATTTGGTGATTCAGAATTTTAAAAATATTAAGAAATTTTACTTGTATTCTATTTCAGAAAATTTTTTTAAAAAGAATATAAAAAGATCTATTAAATATTTACTATAAATATTTATTCTTATAAATTTAAGTATTCAGAGATGCAGATGTAATATCCATACTTACAAAGACAAAAATATAGTTTTCTGGAAAAATAAAAAACAGATATAAGGAAAAATAACTTTTTTCTATGACAAAATGAAAAGATCACTTCAACTTTCAAAAGTTTCAAATGTATAGAGAATTAAATAGTGTTCATAACTTATTGTGTTTCTGAAAATTGGTATATTGGCTACCAGATAGGAAACTCTAGATGAGTTAAAACATTTTATGTTAAAACATTTAAAATATTTTATCATGCCTTTTTTAAAAAATGGAATTCCCACATAATCCTATTTTCTTACTATAAGGCCTCATTTCTCTTATCTTTCACATCATCTAGGGAGGAATAGAGTTTTTTCCTTCCAATAGGGCATTATGAAGGAGACACAGCAAAAATAAACCAACAACCCTTTTGAATCAGTTCAAACTTTTTTTCCAAGTGTTTGAGACTTCTGAGCCCCTTTTATTCTTCAGTTGACTTGATTTCAAAATCCCAGATCCAGGACATTTTTATTTTGGATCTAGGTAACTTTTTCCATAAAACCTCCTGCTGAGAGAGGAACCCTGTTAACTCTTTCATTAAATTTAATAGAATAAATGACTCCCATTTTTCTCAAACACAAAAATCAGAGAGGTTATATTAGTTGTGTCTCTGCTTCTGGTACACAACTCAGATGGCATATAATTCACAGCTCTGTAATATAGCCAAGTTTTTGAGAATACACTGATTTTAAAGACACGATGATTTTATTTTTATAAGCATGGTCAAGCCTACTTAATATAGAAACCTCTGGGAAAAGCTACATAAATTCATTCTGTTCTTTATTATATTTTTATTTACTAAAACACCTATTTTATGACATAAAAGCATAGATGTGTGATATCTTATTTTTTGAAAAGGTTGGTTTCTCCAAGATTATATTCCATCATCATCCCCCCACATAATTGTTTTGAGACAACAAATTGTCATATTTTTATTTAAACTATTCTCTTACTTTTCAGACTCCTGCTGGTGCATTATTATTGCTAGGACATAAACTAACTTTATATGTAGGTATCTCTGAATTCAAGCATTTGAATTATACTCTGGGGTCACTGTGTTTATAGGAGGAAAACCACACTTTTACTTAAATCTCTCTAAGATCCTAAGAGATGAAATATAATGAAGATCTCAAGTGGTAACAACACCTTGAAAAAACACTAGATTTGTAAGGGTGTGGTAGATGAGACTTCGAGGCACATTCCTATTGCCATAGGAGGAAGGAGGCCCAGAATCTGCCCTCATTACGTCCAGAGCTTGCCAGTTCTTTTCAAACCTCAGTTTCATGAGCACCATAAAAATTCACTTAAAATCAAAAAGAACACCCTGAAGTTAAAACCCACTCTGTTTTGCCATGCCTTTCACGACCTGGAATGTCACCCTTTACCTCCAGTAAATAAAGCCAACATCAACACTTTTCCATGTCTTTTATTTTTTATGTACTCAATATTCTTCACATGACAATCTAGACACTTAAAGGGAAATTATAGCAGTGATCTATGTCTCTGCAAAGAGAATTGTCTTTATAATATATAGTTATAATGTATCCATCATTTTCCTTTTGTTTCTTGGACTGTTCACATTGGATTGAGTAAATCTAAAATGGAATTAAAAGAGACATGATTAATAGCGAACTACAAAGAAATAGTGATACCATAATACTTTCTTAAAGATCTGGCATGTGTGTCTGAGCAGCATTCCCCAACAGAGACAACTACACTGTTTTACGGTCTTGCAAAGTATTGTCTCTTTAACCTCACTATTTCCGAGAAGCCACTGAAAAGTTCTAATATGTCACAATTCAAATGTCAACATGTTGTTGGAAAGGAAGCTAATAAGTTAAACCTTTGAGAGATGCCAAAAAAAGAGGTGATTCAAACTGTTGAGAGATGTCCATTGTTTTCTAAGGGGAAATAGAATTCCAGAATGAAACAGGGTACTTATGAGCATTTAACTGGAAGTTTTGGGGGGAAAAAACACTACTTTTTTTTAATCTGATAAGTTTTTGAACTATTCATTTCAGTGTACTTTCAAAGAAGAGAAAATATGAGGCTTAAGTATAAATACGATACAAACTATAAATTCACTGGTTTTCGTAGAAAGATCACTTAGCAAGGAGTAATTTTCCTAAGATAGTCTGGAATCTATCCATGGATAAATATAAAAATATTAGATTATATTATAACATAGCAACATTTTATGTTTGACATTATTTTCTATGAACCACCTTCACATGGTTAAATTACTGTTGAATGAAAAAAAAGAGAGATTTTATTTCAATAGGAAAGAAACCAAGCAGAAAATGCTTCTACTTGAGTTATGTTTTTGAATTTAGCACAATTTTGTGTTCTGGTCTTTTTATAGAAAAATAAACAATTGGACTTTAGAGCCACCTACTGGAATAAAGAGGCACGTACTTATGTTTAATGTCCTATGCTTCTCAAAAGATAAACAAATAGATAAACACAACTAAAGTTATTCATATTTCTTTCGATCTCATAAGACATTAACTTATTCAGCTCTTCTCAGTTCAAAATATCAAATAATTCTGCAAGAAATCATAGTTAGAGCAAACTTACCCTCTCTTAGTAGAGTTTAAGTACCTTCTAAGTGTTATGTAATTTTTCTCCCTATTGGATTGAGATTGAGCAAAACTGAATCCTTATTTTGTAATTGTCGTTTTGGTAGTATGTTGTATATCTGTGTGTGTGTAAATGTAAATTGGTCTCCTTTTCACCAATTAATTGTATAACTTTATTCTTTCATACTTCTATCTGGTTACAGAATTATTATTAATAAATAATCAGAATAAAATTAAAAACTAAGAACATTTTTTATGGTAAAATGAATAAGCACCTTAAATATTTTTCATGATGAAATGTTTGTTCATTGAGATATAATTGACATATAACAATATCTTAGATTCAGCTGTGTAACATGATGATTCTATATTAGTATGTATTGTAAATTAAATGCTTTTAAAAATGGAAAAAAAAAAATTCTGAAGCCTGGACAAGTAAATTGTTCAACGACTTGCCTAAAGTCACAGAGCTAATTAGAGGAAAGTTAGGCAGCTCTCAGAAACTAGAGGTCAGGGTTCCTTTCACACTTGCCCCACTGCTCATTAGTCAGTCATTAATGGATTTAGGAAATCCTTCCTCTCTTCAGCATTTTGCTAGAAAGTAAGGGGAATAAGCACCACCCCAAACCTCAGTGAGGTGAGTGAGTCAGTTGAAGGCATAATACCTGTTTTCAAAGCATAGGATCAAGACCGGGGCATGAGAGCAGGTCCTGATTGGTGAGAGAAGGATTAAGTTTTAAAACACAAAATATTTTCTTTTGACTATGTCCTCTACAAATCTTGCTGTTATAATTCTTTATGTCACGTCTTTCCAAACTATTAGCTTAAAAGTGCCTTGTTGAGAAGGTGCTACTTTTGAGAGAGAACATGCTCAAAGTGGGCACCTGTGCCTCTGCCACCCTTAACTAGACCACTACCAGATCATGCAGCACACACTCAGCATTCTGAGTATGTGTGTGGTTCACCAGAATGAGGAATTCAGAGAAAGGAAAGTTCTTTGTTAAACATTACACAGGGTATATGTGACAAATCAAGCCTTGCATTAAGAAAATATGATTTGTGAAGTAGGATTTGGAAAAGATTTGTGAATTGGCATGAAAGTTACAGCTTTCCATTTGTCATCAGAGGGCTACTTTTCAGTATGTAACACAGGAAGTCACACACTTCTTTCAAAAATTTAAAAGGAATATTTTTGTCAAGGTATGAGAAAATGTACAGATATCTTAATGGATATCAAGCCCTTTCTTAATATTCACTTCTCTCTTTCATCCCATCCTCCCCCCACCCCTTTTTTGTCTTTTGAAGATATTTTATAGAGTAGTTGCAGACATTGCACCGGGAGAGGAGCTCCTGCTGTTCATGAAGAGTGAAGACTATCCCCATGACCCCATGGCGCCCGACATCCACGGTTAGTTCCACTCACGCTGCCATGTTTATCACCCTCACATGGGCACTGCGGGAGCATCCGAAAGGGCCCACCACGCCTGATATCCGTTAGTTTTCCGGGCTATTCAATGCCAGTTTTTAAAAAGGCTTCTCTTGGAGTGGCTTTTTTCTTGGTTTGACATCTGGCTAATATGACTGTAAAGCTAAAATAAGCAGAGGTCTTCCCTGAGTGGAGGTCAAGGGTTTGGACTGGGGCATCTCATAGTGAAACCTTTTGTCAGTGCCTTAGACTATGGTGAGAATTCTTTCACTGTACCAAAGTCATTCCAGAGAGCTTGGTTTCGGGCTTTATCAATCTAGTGGATGTTTCTCCCATCTAATGTTCTATTACTGGGAAAAGTGTTTCTACTTGAGTAAGATCCTAGCAAACATGACTGTATGGAAGGGAGTTGGTGGGGGTTTGGGATGGGGGGTGGGATTGGGAGAAAAGTACAGATGAGGAAATTTTAGAGCCAGAGGAATTTTTATGTGAAAGAGACCTGCCTATTCTAAATCCAGGAAGGTGGGGATCAAAAATAATTATAATTACAAATGACGAATGCCCAGGGATGGTTAAGAGAAAATTCTACTTGTATTGATTTGTATCATTGGGATGAGAATTTAATACTTTTTCTTTCTCTTTTCTATTTCTCTTTCGATATAATGTGATTTGGTTTAACATAATGCGATGGTGTCTTTAAAGTATTTTGTGGTTGCAAAGGCCTTTGGGAAGGGCTCCCTATCCCTATTTAGCAGAGAGGAGGAGATTGAGTCACCTCCCATCTCTCTGGCATTTAGAATGGGAGAACCTCAGCCTCTGCTTCTGCAGCTCCTGTGAAGAAAGCTACCATTCTTTGCTGGCTCTTTATTTGAACGTTTTTTCTTTGGCTGAGCTGCATTCCACCTCTTTGTAGATAATACCAGATGTATTTTTTGGAACCTTTTGGGAATTGTTTTCTTAGAAACTCTGACAAGCAACTGGTTTTAAGAAACCCTGCGTTCTCAATGAGCCTGGTAGAGTTTTGAACATGAATAGCGAGGCTGACCCAAAGTGGGGTGTGCTGAGATGATAAAAATGTAATCTGGACTTTCTCTGGTACAAGCCATCCTTCGTTAGTGAATGCGAGATCTAAAAAGGTCTTCAAACAATTATTTCTGGAAATTCAAATGATTAGTTTGCTATTCTAAAAAGCCTAAATGGAAGTGACTATTTTTATTTAGGGCCGCCATTCATAAGTTACCTGCCCTTACATCTGCCTTGAAGCCATCAGTTGCTTTTGGTTTATGATGTGTCATATCCAGATCCATTCATATGCCATTATGTTATGTATAATGTTTATAATGTTTAAATGATGATTTGTATTTTATACTTATAGGATTTGATGTTTCTTAGAAAAGAGAAATACATTCATCGTATGCCTACTGTATGCTAGGTATTGTGTGCTCTTCAGTTATTGTCTTATTTCATCTTTACACATGGATAAAACCTATAAGAAAGGAATTATTTTCATTACACAGAGAGGGAAAGGCCATATAGCTAAGTTAATTGGTGAAGACCACATAGCTAGAAAGTGGTAGAGTCTGCATTCAAACCAGTGTCTTGCAGTCTTTAAAACTTAGGCCTTTTCCATGTATTATGTGACCTGAAGGTTTTGTTTGTGTTCAGACCGCTGGCTGAGATCTAAATGTAGATCTTAAATACGTGAACAGTGTAACAGACAATAGGAAAACATTTCCACTATTTAGTTAATGTTGTTGAGAACCTCAAGGAGATGGTCTGCTTTACCATACCTCCCTCTTTCTTAATCCTCTAGTCCAAAGTAGTTGACAAACCTTATTGAATCTCTTTATCTTTCTTTAAAAGATAGCAGCAGCATTGTCTCGTTTGACCTCTCTGCTTGGCTTCTTACACTGCAGTGCGGCTCTCCACCTTTCAGTGGCTGTATCTTCCCTTCCTAGCAGCGACCTTAAAAGACCCTAGTGACCTGCTACACTCCTTAACTTCATTTCCCACTCTTCCCCTATATGCACCCTATAAACCTGTCATACTTTGCTGCTGTTTCGCCTTCTGGAACCTGTCATGCTCTTTCCTGCCTTCATCATTGGCCCAACCTGTTCCTGCTGCCTGAAGTGTCCTCCCTCATCCCACTTCACGTGACTGATTCTTACTCATTACATTTTCTGAATCTCCCTCCCTCGGATTAGATGGATTAGGCACGTTCCTCTGAGGTCCTTTAGGCCCTATGCATGCACCTGTCATAAAATATATCACACTCTATTCACATGTGTATCCCCTTGAGTTTCTTATATATTAATACCCTAGCAAAATGCCTAGCATTTGGTAGGTGACTAAAATATTCCCTCAAAAACGTTCAGTCAATGAACAACTGGCTATAGGTCCTAGCTGTAGGTCTATAAAACAGGGATTATATCTCATGTTTTTGCCTTGGGTGTCTTTTAGCATCACGAGCTGTTTTCAAGATTTCTGTGATTGTGTCCTGTGATCAGTGCACAGTATGGCCTTGTGAGTGGGCTAAAAGCTATTTGAATGGAAAGAATAGAAACAATACCATCACTACCTGATACTTTATAACCTTGTTATCTCTAGTGCCCAGTACTACTCTTTATCTCACGCATTTATAAGTGCTAGTTCATGATATGTTTGCTATTTAACAAAGCCTTGCCAATTAGCACTGACCCTCAGGTAACATAAATTAGCTAAAAGGAGTGCTGCAGACATTGCGTGTCCTGTTATAAGTAATGTTGAATATAATGAAGTATTTCAAGTTTTCTGACATTAACCAGGATTAAGCATGGCTCAGATAGGGGACTGTGTGTCTCATGTATCTCCCAGGTAACATGGCATAATGGGAAGTGTACGGGACAAAGATGGGTTCAAATCCTGGCACAACCACTTAGCTCTATAATTCCTGACTGGTTACTGGACTTTTTTGAGCTCCAATACTGTCATCTGAAAAGTGGGATCAAAAGTTGATTCTTCATAATGCAGTTTTAAGGAATATCAAAAATCCATGTACAGAGTTAGGGAAATAGATGCTCTCAGTAAGTGGTCGCTACTACTTTTAATATCCAGTGAGTATGTTAAATCCTAGAAGGGTTTAGTCGTAAAGTTTATTGATAAGAAGTCTATACTAGAGACACAGTAATCACTTATATTATTATTCTAGGCTTCTTCCTGGCTTCTTTACATATATGATTTTTAACGTATGTTGAAATTGAAGTGATTGAAAGTACAACCAAATAATTTCTATTGTGTCTTCCAAATTCAGTAATAACTGCTCATTTGTGGTGGCACTTCCTGACCTCCCAGTCCTAGTAACACTTGAATTATTTTCGCAGAAGAACGGCAATATCGCTGTGAAGACTGTGATCAGCTCTTTGAGTCCAAGGCTGAACTAGCAGATCACCAGAAGTTCCCGTGCAGTACCCCTCATTCAGCATTTTCAATGGTGGAAGAGGACTTTCAACAAAAGCTCGAAAGTGAAAATGATCTCCGAGAGATGCATGCAATCCAGGAGTGTAAGGAATGTGACCAAGTTTTTCCTGATTTGCAAAGGTTAGAAATGGCATGCTGCACTACAAAACATGTTTATTTGCTCTGCAATAAAATGTCATTATGCTGAATTTTCAGAATTTATGTAGATGGGAAATTTGGAACTGCAGTGAGCCGGACAAGTGTGTTAGTAACATGTTCAGAAATCATTTTTCTTGGGAAATTCTCATCTGTGAATTATTTACAATGAAGTTGGAATAGGTTATTTTGATGCCAGATACAAAATAATGTTTATTTTTATTTAAGTAGTGTTATTGGCAACTGAAAGCTTAACACTGCAGTAAAATATGACTTAGAGGAAGAATCAAGACTGCTGGAACAACAATGATACTAATTAAAGTAATTTTATGCCAAACAGCAAAGCTGCCTCTGGAAACATGTAGATGATTAAAAAAAGAAAAGAAAAGAAAAGAAAGATGACTTCTGGTACTCTTAATGAAAGATAGTCTTTTGATAGATCAGTGTAACTGATAGATTTGATTTCAACTAATTTCCCAAAAGGGAAAAGACAAACATGATCTCAATGAAAAAAATCTTTAATACTTATTTTTAGCACAATGAAAATCGTATTTCAGTCATATGTAAACTTTTTATAGCCCTTTGAAATTAATTCAAGAACATTTTTTATTTCTATTGAGGAAAACTGCAATCCTGTAGCTCACCCTCTGAAAACCATACGGATAATTATACTACAAAATAGTTTCTCAGATCAGGGATGTATGTAACCAGCTAATAGATTTTTTGTTTGTTTATTTCTACCTAATGGTTTTTGCCTTGGACCACAAACAGTTTTAAAAAATTGTATTCATTCTTTTACTTTTAAGTGCAGAAACAGTCCTTAGAACCCATAATCAGAATTTCAAGTGAACATAACATTATTGTATTTAAATGAGTATGGTGGTACATTAACTGGACTATTCAAGAGTATGAATTACTCAGTTTATCTTGGACACTCCACCTATTTCAGTTTACCATTTTGTGTCTTTTCTTTCATTATTGCCTTTCCTTCTTTTCTCTCCAATTTACCTCTGTTGATTGCCCTGCATCCTCTTCTCCGGGGGGGCCTCTAATAGGCAAAGATTTCATGTAACAGTCATTCATTTCAATGCACAAATGACTAAAAAGGCATCAAGTATAATTCATTTATTTCAGAGCTTGAATCAAATGAATGAAACTCTAGCTTTAAAAATTCAGGCCTAATTTAGCTATTAGAGAGAAAACTTTAGGGGGAATAAGAGAACTTTGCCAGTACCCTTTAAATTCATCTTTACTGCTTTACATAAACTCATGCAGAGAATAAATCTGTTATCTATGTTTGATAAAACATGTTTTTGTAATAAAAAAGTCTCACAGCATGTCTTTTAAATATAATAGTCTCCAAATTAAAAAACAAACTAAAAATAATAAATTCCAGTGGGTTAAACAGGTATTTATACTGTAAAGCAATATCTCTGATGTTCAGGATTAAGTATATTTTCTTCAATTCTGTTATAAAAAAATAAAAGACAGTATTGTAAAACAAAAATTGACAGACTAAATACTAAAATGTAGATAGTCTCTTATTCTGACTAGCTAAGCCTGAGTCAATTCTGCTTAATGCCAACACTTTCTGTCAGTTTAGTTCCTTCAGTCAAACATTTAGTGGAAGACAATAAGGAAACCTAACTATCTGGCATTGGATGAACCCTCAAAATTTGCTTTTTGGTGGCTCAGCTAGATGGATGGCTATAGCATGTCACTATAAAACCTGATGTTGAATGTCCAAATGGTTATATAATTTAGCTGTGTTCAGAACCTGCATTCTCAGAATAGTTTCCACTTTATTGAATTCTATATTGTGACTTTATACTTCAAAAAAATGAAAAATTCTTTCTTGTCATGATATACTTTATTCTGTTCTATATCTTTTATGTAAAATGTTGAGAAAAGAACACTCCTCTTGATGAGTAAAAGGACAAAAAAACACAAGTTGATATGCAAAAGATAGAAAGAACCCAGAAGACTAAGCAAAGCTTTATAAATTGGGTTAAAATTCTATAAAAAGTGAATTCTCAGTAATGACTGACTGGATTGCTTCTATGTTTATGAAAACAATGTACATTCGTTTTTGTGAGAACAGCTTGCCTTTATTTCTTTCTATCACTGATTATTTGATAACTGATAATTCCATAGAACAACATGGATTTTATGCTAGATAAAAAGCAAAGAAAAATTCTCTTTGCTTTGCTATCTTCTCCCTTCTCCCTCCATCAGCCAATTACTATTCTCTTAAAGCTATATCATACCCTTAGAGTTAGGGGACAGGAATAAACTCAGTGTATAGTCTAACTTTTTTCCACTTAATTTCAGAGCTTATGATTTGTCATACATATCGAAATATATGTTATAAAATGGCATGCCTTCATGGGTTGTTCAAGAAGACAGTCTCGTAATCTGTACAGTGATTTTGGAAAATGCCCCTAAATCAGTGTAGCTGCAGTTGATATCTTTCTCTTTACTCTCTTATTAACCTTTCAACTTGTGTAACTAACAGAGGATTACATTGTGTCACTAGAGATAGGGCCTTTCTCATAACTCCACACACCTGTACTCTCTTGGTACCGTTTGTTCGCAGAGATATCGCCATTTGTGCTCAAATAGAATAGCATTAACAACTTGACTGACTCACGGGGCAGGAAAAATAAGTTCATGTGCCAATGTGAATAGAATTGTAGGGAGGAAGCTGAGGGAGGGAAAAAATATGGGAAAGGTATTTCTAATTTATCACGATATGGGAAAGGGCATTTCATTTTTTCACACACTCCCGTGCACGTCGTCTATGCAAACGCTGGTTAATATATTCTAGGTGCACAGAGGTCTTACTTGCTATTCAAATTTAGAGTGTTCATCTTACAGAAAAATAAAATATGGAAGAGAAAGGGTGCTTGCATGCTTGGTAGATTTTTTTAAAGTAACTTTTATTATGAAAATTTCAAATATATACAAAACTAGAGAGGATTGTGTAATAAACCACCATATACTCAGCTTCAGTAATTATCACACAAGGCTTAGCTATATGCATTTTGAATTGTTTGAAACAAATCCTGGACATATATTATTTTATTCATAAATAGTTCATTATGTATCTGTAGAAAGTAAGGACTCTTTAAAACATAAGTTTGGCACATACTTTAAGAATAACATTTCCTTAATTTTATCAAATATTTGGTCAGTGTTCATATTCCCCCAAAATTTCATAATTTTCAGAGTGTTTTCTTGAATTAAGATCAAAATAAGGTCCATCCCTGAAGTAGGTTGACAAATCTGATACTTCTTTCAATTTATAGTTTCCCTCAAAGTCAGTAAGTTTGTTTCTCTTTTGCTCCATCCTCTCTCTCGTTTATTCTTTCTCTGTCTCTCTCTAATAATTTATTTATAGAAGAAATTGAGTTGCTTTTCCTGTAGCATTTCCTCCAGTCTGAATTCTGCTGATTATATCCCCTTGCTGTTGTTTAACATCTTTCTCCAGCCCGCTATTTCCTGTAAACTCAAAGTTATATCCCAAGCCTTGATCACATTTAGGTTCAAAGTTTTGTGAAGAATACCTCATTGATGGTATTATTTATTTCCATCAGGAGGCACATAATGAATTTCCTACTTCATTAATTCTTCAGGGGCTACAAAATGAATGTATTCTACTTCTATCATCCTTTCATTATTTATTTTCTGGATTAATTCCATGCAGAGAAAATTCTCCTCATTGTTTATTTACTCACCCAGAAGTACAGTTTATATAGGGTGAGTGGATGAGTTTTTTCTTTTATTTACTAGTTTTCAGAATAATGATTTGGCTTCCGAGCATCTTTCAAGGGTGACCAGTGAGGTTCTATTCATGCGCTTTTGAATATTGTTATTGTCAAAAGATGAGATTATTATTTTTATTGATACTTAAATTTCCCCATCTTTTGTTCATGGGTCTCTTCAAATTGGTACCCCAATTCTTTTGGCATGATCGTTAGCTTTCTTGCTTTTTGCCCTAACAAGATATTCCAGGCATATCTTATATATTTTCTTGTTTAAATCTGAAACAGGCTATTTCTCCAAGGAGCTCTGGTTACTTTATGCAGGGGTTGTATCCTAGTGTGTGTGTGTGTGTGTGTGTGTGTGTGTGTGTGTGTGTGTGTGTGTGTTTAATTAACAAAAACATTTCAAACGTCTTCTGAATATCACAGGAATCCATTATCTATAGTATTCACTTTTGATTATATTCATGCAGATTTCACAGACACTTTTTAGAAAAGGAGGAAATATTTGAGAAGGAAAAGTATTCTAAGCTTTAAAATGGAGAAATTAGGCTTGTGAGAAACCTCTAACAATTTTTTTGAGGAGCTTTAAGAGTACATCCACTTATAATATTACATACTCTCACCCTTATTTCACAGGTTTTATATATATACACATATATATATTCTACATATGAAAATATTTCTATCTCTATCTACTTTTGTATCTATACACATACATATCCATCTGTCAGTCCATCTGCCTGTCCATTTATCCATCCCAGGGTTATACTGGGAAGTTGCTTGTTGAATAGTTAGCTTATGGTTCACTTTAAGTGAATAGTTAGCTTAGAGTTTACTCATCTAGTGACATAGGGAAAAAAGAAATATTTCTTTGAATCTAGAGTTTGTGTACATTAGGTAGACTACCTGCTTGAATGTTATCAAGCATTTTCTTAACATTTTCTGTTTGTGTTTGTTACTGACTTAGGTATTAGCAATATGTGTTACCCTTACTATTGTGTAGTGAATCCAAAACTGGACAAATAGCTAGTTGTTTATCATGCCCCTAAATTGGCAGTTGATCCCTGCTAACAGTATCAGATTCACTTTTTAACAACAGGAGTACTTCTCTGCATTAGTGAGAGACACAGTCCAGAAACATAAAATGTACTTTTGTCTGTTGCAAGCCTGTTTCTTCTCTTTCCTCCTCCTCACCTCAACAACATTCTCTTCTTATTTCTTAAATTGCCAGTTGGATTAGTAATAAAATGACGTTCTGTTTATGAATGTGTTCTTTGTCACCATGTCTTATTAGATTGATTGTTCTCTTAACAGCCTGGAGAAACACATGTTGTCACATACTGAAGAAAGGGAATACAAGTGCGATCAGTGTCCCAAGGCATTTAACTGGAAGTCCAACTTAATTCGCCACCAGATGTCACATGACAGTGGAAAGCACTATGAATGTGAAAATTGTGCCAAGGTACAGTGAATTTGTAGACTACTTGGCCTCTCCGTCATCCTGCTCTCTCTTAATCTATCATTTGCTACGATATAAAAAAAACAAGCTTTGAGAGGGGAAACTATAAATATCTTGAGAAAAGTAGACTAAGTGTTGTGTGCTAAAAGGCATTAGTACAGTGAATAAAAACACTTAGTGGGTATCCTTTTATTTTTGTAAGGGAGGAAGTGAGGCTTAATGGTGAGTTCCAGAACTAGGTGTCAGACATCCTTGGTAAATTCCTGGTTCCGCTACTGGCTTGCCAGCATGGAGTTGTTTTATAGCCTTATGGAGAACGAAAATTTTATCCAATGCATGTTACTGATTTCTTTTAATAGCAATTTGTGAGGAAGTCACATAAAGTTTCTGAATGCCTATTCAGAAAGAATGGAAGACTCCTACATGTGCAGATTTTTCCACCCAAGTCCTCACCATAAATCATGACTTAATTCCAATTAAAAGTATAGTCCCTTAGTGACCAGTACAAAACAACATAAGGGTAAAATGAACACGCTTCACCTTGACCATTACAGAAACAATACACATTATTTAATTTTCATGTGTCTCAATTAACTAAAAGATGTCCTGGTGTCATGAAGTTGATTTCAACTTCCAAAAACTTTTCATAGCATTTGAATGTCTTTTCAAATACCAGTAGAAATTGTGACCTTTGAAATTATCTTTAGAGTTGTTTTGTTTCTAGATGTATGGGTGGCTTTCCTTCCTTCCTTCCTTCCTTCCTTCCTTCCTTCCTTCCTTCCTTCCTTCCTTCCTTCCTTCCGTCCTTTCTTCCTTCCATCTTTTCTTTTTTAGTAAAGTGTCCAAAAATGATTTTAGCTAAATGGTAAGTCACTGAAGCACAGTGTTAGAAATTAATCTGTAGGGGAACTCCTAGAATAGATTTAAATATTTTAGTGAAAATCCCCCCAATTTTACACATAGAATGTTCTTCAAAGGATGGAAATAGCTCACCAGTTTTAATCATGTCATGGCCAGCATTTTATTATTCAACTGCAGTCACTCTAAATAGGATCAAAAAGGCTTTGAATATGGTTTAATAATGTCATGAACTATTTTGTTCAGCTCATACCCATGGACACTTGGTGCTGTGGATATAGAGCAAATGATTTACAGTCCTTACCCTACAGGGGCTCGCACTTTGGAAATATGACTTCCTTTTGGTCTTTGGGGAAAACAGATAATCAAAAACAAAACACAAAAACAAAATTCCTTGTTGAGTCATTCCTGGTCTTCTTTACTGTGGCCTTGAATTAAGTTTCTTGATTAATCAGTACTCATTTCCTAGCAGGTTTTCACGGACCCTAGCAACCTTCAGCGGCACATTCGCTCTCAGCATGTTGGTGCCCGGGCCCACGCGTGCCCGGAGTGTGGCAAAACGTTTGCCACTTCGTCGGGCCTCAAACAACACAAGCACATCCACAGCAGTGTGAAGCCCTTTATCTGTAAGTTTTTAAAACTCCAGCCCTCCTTCCTGCATCTGTCTCTCGTCCAAAAGGCACTGTGACCAGAAGAGTGGCCACACATGGCCATTAGAGGGGCCTCGGCATTAGCTATTTATGGTCCCATCCAGTAGGGCTATTTTCTAATACCAGAAATCTTTTATAACCAGATCCATGGTATTTTGTCTATAATCCCTGGGGTGTTTTCTTTTAGATGAAATCAGTAACAGGTAGAGAAAAGAGAAGTCGTTAAATAATGAAAGGGAGGCCTCCCCAGGTTGTAGAATTTAATAGAGACAACCAGATTTGTCTCGCACTGAACACGTTCAGGGCTTTGTAAAACAGCAAATAGCAGATACCACTAACCAAGATGAAGTGATAAAAACCTGTTTTGGATCAGAAAGAGCCGGAAGAGCCCCACCTGGCAAGTAGGCTTATGACTGACTGTGTGCGTGAGTGAGTGTGTGGGGAGAAAGAAAGAGGAATAAAATGTCCTTTAATCTCTCCGTTGTTGCTGATCGCAGGCTGAAGATCAGTAGTTCTCAGTTACTTGAAAAGCAGAACATTTTCACTTTGATGCTGGACACGCTGCTTCTGTAACTCACAGCACTAAAGCAAATTTACTGGCAGTGTGTTTGTGTGTTTTCAGGGGACAGCCAATCTGACCACCTACCTAGAACATCTCTGTACAGAGCACTTTAGTAACACATTTCAAATAAAGTAAAACAAACCCCTCATTTTCTTCTTCTTCTGTCCTCCCAGTCCTGTCCTCTGTACTGTGCTGAAATATTTCATAGGAGAATTGGTTGTTGTTATTCCATCTGGGCAATGACTCTGGACTTTTGATCCATTGCTCGGCTGGGCATATAAGCTCAGTGACTCACCGAGCTGGACTACAAACTTCAAGACTGATTTTGGATCCAGATAAGGAAAGAACTGGTTGAAGCATACTCAGTAGTTGGCAAAACCTCTGACTTGGGAACTCTTGCAAACTCTTGTCAGTTATTCTGACAAATACTTGATGGTTTGTAGTAGGTATATGAGATATTACTGTGGGATATTACTACTAAGTGTAATGGAAAAATAAACTAATTTTCAACGCCAACATGGAGATGCCAGAAACTAGCCCTCCTCCTTTTTGCCTCACCAAGCCCTCTTCTCTTTTGTGCCCCCAGACTCCAAGAGAGCTTTCCTTTTCCTTTCTAGCTTACACTAGGGTCTTGTTGTGCTCACACATTCTTCTGTTCCCTTGGTGGAGTGAAGAGGACTAGCAGATAGTTAAAAGGGTGCTCTAGCCTCCCTTGGGAAAGCTCTGGTGAAAGTCAGGAAATAAAGTATACAATAGACATCTTAGACTTCTTGTCTCAAAGTAGCATTCCTGACTCTGGTTTGTAATACCCCCCAAATGTACTTATAAGTGCTGCAGGCATAAGTAATTCATTTATTTCTGATTTTTCAGAAATATATTTTAATAGATGTATTACATTTTGGTGGAAGAAAAGAGTGGAATAGTCCACGATGAATTAGGAAGACCCATTTAATGCCTTCTCTGTTATTTAAAATAAAAGTCGCAAAATATAGATTCTATTGTCTGAGATTCTGGGATTTGGAATTTTAATTGTGCTGAAGTCAAGTGTTTCACTTTAAAGTGCTATATAGAGTGTCCCTTTCCAATCAGATTGCACAAACTATTTCTCATGAATGTATTTTCAGTAATTATTGGTAAATTTAAATAGCAGATGGCATTCTTCAAATATAAATCTGACAGAGAACCATGGGGTAATTATAAATAATAGCCATGTAATTTCAGAACAAAAGAGGAGTTGGTATGGAGACTTTGGAGTGGAGGAGGTTCACCTAGAGTTGATATCTGTTTCTCACCAGAAGGCCACACACCACGATTTACCCCCACTGGTGTGTTTATGGCAACTGTCTCTTATTACAGTGTACCGCCAAGCTTGAGCCCAAAGTCACCAGCACGAAGGTAATTACTCACTGCCTTTACAGAAACCTCCAGCCTTCCCAAATAGAAACCACATGCTCTAATAGGCTGAATATATTCAAAATACCTCTTAATTTGTTTAATAAGTAAAAAAAAAATGCAACGTTAACTGCTGCCTAATTCCTTATTACTAAGAAAATTACAGTAGAGTATAGACTTCAACATCAAGTCAGCTGTTTACCTGGAGGCCTGGTGGTTTGTGGTGGGCCAGGCGAGAAAAACAAAGCATCTGACTAAGGAAACATTCCAGATTCTATATTCTTGAAATCTGACACAGATACCACTTACCCATGTAAGAGAGGGCACAACCAGGAAAAGTCAAATGCACCCCCTGTTATTCCGATATAGAGAAATTCTTGGTTTTCTTCAATCCATCCAGCTGTGAGAAAGAAGTGTAAAAGGCAACGTTTTCTTGCCAAAAGTTACAAACTCTTCAAAAACTTAAACTTTGCTTGAATACCCATCAAGACATTTTCTTATTGCCTTTTAATACCCAGAGGGAGGTGTCACTCTCTTAATGAGTGCACTTTTATAATTCCAACATTTTATTTACTATTTCTTGTTATTGCTCATAGCTGAATTAGTGTAACTAGTGAAAGTCTCATGTTTCTACCCTCTACATCATATGGTTTTAATTAGTATCAAAGAATTTATAGTATATTGTGTATTGTATATGGTTAACTAATATATACTTTTAAAGCAGACTCTGGTCAATATATTCCAGTTGAATGATTTGAAAAGAAACCACTCACATATTCTTTTCCTGTTAAAATGCATGTTATAGCCACTGCAGTGTTATGAATCATCCCACAATTGAAAGCTTTTTTAATGTTGCTAGGTACACTAATGTATGTAGTAATGCATTTTAATCGTTAATAGTAAAATGAATAAATATGGAATAACAGATATGGAATCACTCGGTGCTTCCTTTTTGGTAGTGTATGGGATCATCCAAGTTCTGGGTGAGTTTTGCGTGACTAAAGATGTTATAAAATTTCTTTTGAGTGAGTTTTTTTTTTTTAATTATTATTGCTTTGACTCAGGAGCTCAGCCATTCTCTGCTTAAAAGCCGTCGTCACATGAAAGCAATAAATGTTGTATTTTGTCTTCATTGAATTTCTTATATAACTTTATTTCAACAATTACCAAAAGTATATCATGTTTCTTTATGTATTAATGTGCATAGGAACATTAAATTAAGCTCATACATAAAGTGGGCTCATCATTACTAAAGTAAAATAAAAAATGTGATGCTTAAGAAACAGATCCTATAATCCTGCTGGACTATGAAGTGAATGGGATTCTTACCTAGCAAAGAAGTTCTTAAGGTCTACGTAGTTTGGCCTTAAAATATATTTAGATCTGTTTGCACACACACACAGAGGAAGATGTTCTACTTTTTTGGCAATTCTTGGTGAAGAGAGTTATTTCCCAGCCGCACCCACTGCTGTGTTCCTTCTGGATTAGAGCATGCATAGCACTCTCCCCTGCTTTACCATAGTTGGCTATAGAAGTCAAGCCCTGAGATAACTGGCGAAGATATGACAACAAGTGGACATGTTTCCCAAGGACAGGGGCTTCATAAATGCAGGAAGGTTAACACAACCACTGGTGTGAGGGGAAGTCAGAGGACGTGATCATAGTTCATGGGAACCAGCAATGCAGGATGGGCTACATTCAATTTAGTTTCCTCTGCAGGCTTAAAATAGAGCCATTGTAAATTATGTCAGTCTTTCTCAAATCATGAAAATGATTGTTAAAAATGTCTCAGAATACACAATGTGCATTGTTGTATGGCTTTGATGTGTGAATGATGAGAGCATATGATATAATACAAATTAAATAATGGTAGAACAGTTGCAGGCTTTTTCCCCACAGGGAGAGGGAATCAAGGTGAAGTTTCTGGCTGAGCAAAAGGCTGTTTTATTTTGTTCTGGTGCTTGCAACATAGAATTTTTAAAGTGGTCTGAAATTTTAAAGGGGTTCCTGTTATGTTTCATGTTTAGACATCTTAAGACTTTAATTTTAAAGGTTTTGTTAGAGTAGCAGTTGGGTGGGAAATCTTTGCATGCTGGAATTTGACTTTTTCATAAATATTTTAAGACAAAAGTATGATGCTAAATATTATTCAATGGGGATGATAAAATATTTGTGCTGCCTCAAGACATTTGTCAGGTTGGATGCCTTGCTTTGGAATCTAGTGAAATGGGGTTTTCTGTGTTTGGAGCACCCAGATTGGTGCCTCCAACATCTTTTCCTGGCTTCCTAATTGAAATTTTGGGTAAACCAATTGTGATACTTGCTAAATTCAGAAGCAATTGCCATAAAGCCTGAGATTCTTTTTTGTTGTTTGCACACAGGTGAGGTCTGCCATAAATCCTATACTCAGTTTTCAAACCTTTGTCGTCATAAGCGCATGCATGCTGATTGCAGAACCCAAATCAAGTGCAAAGACTGTGGACAAATGTTCAGCACTACGTCTTCCTTAAATAAACACAGGAGGTTTTGTGAGGGCAAGAACCATTTTGCGGCAGGTGGATTTTTTGGCCAAGGCATTTCACTTCCTGGAACCCCAGCTATGGATAAAACGTCCATGGTTAATATGAGTCATGCCAACCCGGGCCTTGCTGACTATTTTGGTGCCAATAGGCATCCTGCTGGTCTTACCTTTCCAACAGCTCCTGGATTTTCTTTTAGCTTCCCTGGTCTGTTTCCTTCCGGCTTGTACCATAGGCCTCCTTTGATACCTGCTAGTTCTCCTGTTAAAGGACTATCAAGTACTGAACAGACAAACAAAAGTCAAAGTCCCCTCATGACACATCCTCAGATACTGCCAGCTACACAGGATATTTTGAAGGCACTATCTAAACACCCACCTGTAGGGGACAATAAGCCAGTGGAGCTCCAGCCCGAGAGGTCCTCTGAAGAGAGGCCCCTTGAGAAAATCAGTGACCAGTCAGAGAGTAGTGACCTTGATGATGTCAGTACGCCAAGTGGCAGTGACCTGGAAACAACCTCGGGCTCTGATCTGGAAAGTGACATTGAAAGTGATAAAGAAAAATTTAAAGAAAATGGTAAAATGTTCAAAGACAAAGTAAGCCCTCTTCAGAATCTGGCTTCAATACATAATAAGAAAGAATACAGCAATCATTCCATTTTCTCACCATCTTTAGAGGAGCAAACTGCGGTGTCAGGAGCTGTGAATGATTCTATAAAGGCTATTGCTTCTATTGCTGAAAAATACTTTGGTTCAACAGGACTGGTGGGGCTGCAAGACAAAAAAGTTGGAGCTTTACCTTACCCTTCCATGTTTCCCCTCCCATTTTTTCCAGCATTCTCTCAATCAATGTACCCATTTCCTGATAGAGACTTGAGGTCGTTACCTTTGAAAATGGAACCCCAATCACCAAGTGAAGTAAAGAAACTGCAGAAGGGAAGCTCTGAGTCTCCCTTTGATCTCACCACTAAGCGAAAGGATGAGAAACCCTTGACTCCTGTACCCTCCAAGCCTCCAGCCACGCCTGCCACAAGTCAAGACCAGCCCCTGGATCTAAGTATGGGCAGTAGGAGTAGAGCCAGTGGGACAAAGCTTACTGAGCCTCGAAAAAATCACGTGTTTGGGGAAAAGAAAGGAAGCAACCTTGAACCAAGACCAGCATCAGATGGTTCCTTGCAGCATGCTAGACCCACTCCTTTCTTTATGGACCCTATTTACAGGTAAGGATAGATGGGAGATGATTAAATGTGGATATGTGTATGAAAGGTAGTGTTCACACTATAAAGTTACAGCTCTTTAACAAATCATTTTAATTATTATAAAACAAAGGGTAAAGTTTTTTGATCTAGTGAATTCATTTTTTATTCAGAAAGTTGACTCATTAATTTTGAACTTATTTTTGGATGACTCTACATTTGGGGTTTTGGACTAGGCCCACAGAGTTCTTTCCCTTGACAATAAATTTATTTTTAAACACATTTTTTTAAGTGGAAAATATGGGAAAGCCATATTTAAAGCGAGTTGTCAAGTGGAGGAAGAATGAGGCTCCTGAAGGATTAATGCAAATATGTGTGGGTACGTAAATGGGTCAGGTTGTTTGGAATGAGTTGGGGCATAGAACAGTAAGAGTTCACTCTTTGTTAACCTACCAACACATCTTTAATAAGTACTTTCTAAATAAATCTGTTAGGAACCCAAAGGAAATGAAATATTAATCACAAAAGTGTTTTGTATGTAATGTGAATGATCGGCTTAAAAATCATGTCCCTGCTTAATGCCAGTTTCCTTTGATTCATCCAAAGATTTTTTGGGGGGGATACATACATGCTTAATAAAAAGCCTGTTAGGCAGTATACTGCAACACTCACTTGGCTGTTCAGGATGATTTAGTTTTTAAATACTAGTTTTTTTTTTAAAAAATGCAGGAATAATAATTATACTTATTATATATGTGAAATATTTCTAAGCATTTTCACATTTACCTTCTCATTCAATTCTTGAACATCATCAAGAGTTAATGGAAGATGTAGATGATTTTTTATTGGACTTATTTAAGATGCAAGTATTTTGCATATTTTTACCTAATTCTCTTTTATGAAGAACTGACTTTGTGCTCTTCTTTTGTTCAACAATATTTATTGAGTTCCTATTGCTTAATAGGTACTAGAGAGGCAAACATTTTTGTACTTAAAATTCTTTTTCTACTTATATTATCTATAATACATTGACCAAGAAACATTGCCAATATATTAAGGGATACTCACCCTTGAATATGACAAGGGGAATTAAAAAGGAACAATCAAAAATATCTCAGAGCCTTGAGTACCATGCCTGGAGACTTTTTTATTTTTCAATTATTACATATTGATTCCTGTGGCTGTCCCATTACTAGAGAAGGGGAAAAAAAGGCAAAACATCTTTCATATATTGTATGTAGGTTATATGTTACACATTGTCAGTAGAGTTGTATTCAACCCAGTGGTATGTCTCAGTCCTTTGTGAAGATCATCTCAGAGTTTCTTTCTTAGATACCCCCAAATGCCAATAGGCTTCTGATTCCTCCAAATACCCATTGCATTGTTCTTCACCACTTCCTAATCTTCCTTTTGTTAATTCTAATCTCAGTCTTCTCCCTGGTATTTCAGTCTCAATTAAGACCCTAGTTCATTTTACCAAACTCATGAAGGACTTAAACTCCAGTTTTAGTGTAAGACCTGGGAAATCTCATCTTTCCCATGTCTTAACATTTTTTTCCATCCATAAAATGTATATAAGAGCACCTATTTCAATAAGTATATGCAAAACATAGCATATATAAAATTTCAAGAGTGGTAGCTATTTTTAATTTATTTTTATTCTATTTTAAAAGTATACTTATTCAACAGCTTTTAAGAGGAAATAAAATGACAAACATTTCTAAAGCAGAAGGGCTATATAGATAAGTTTTCTACATCTCTCCCTATTTTTGAAAGGTTTCTTTTCCTCTTCCCACCCTCCCCATTTCACCTGTCTTGTTCATCTGCAGTGGCATCCAAAAGAAGATACTTATACTTCAAAGAGTGGCTAGCTAGTAGGATGTACGGTAATGTTTATAAACCCTCCTGCTGTTTTTGGCACTTATGGAAGAAATATAATAAATATTTGAGGAGCACCTTCTTGGTAGAAAATGACTTTAATTTTCAAAATGAACTCAATCCTTATGATTTCAAAATCACCAAACATTCTTGTCTACGTTTAAAGTGGAAAGTTACAAATTTGTCACCAATGCCTCTGATTTCATGAGTCTTCAGTTCTTATATTTCCTCATTATAATTACTAGTCATTCAATAGAATTTTTTTCATTGTAAATAGGACCTTCTTTCATTGAGCTCCCAGAAATGCAATGAGTATTCTTCAAGAACTGAACAGATGTCTTTATATTTTTATTAGTATGCTTCCCAGAAACTTACCATTTGCTTTATTGTTAGCTGTTTTAAATGTCAGTGATTATGTAGTAATTGATACATGAGACTGATTCATCTCCAAAATCTAATTTTAACCTTTCAGAGTAGAGAAAAGAAAACTAACTGACCCACTTGAAGCTTTAAAAGAGAAATACTTGAGACCTTCTCCAGGATTCTTATTTCACCCACAAGTAAGTATTTTGAATTTGAGACTTCAAGCTTGTAAACTAACTTGTTGATCCTGAAAAGCAGGTGCAATGAAATGAAAGAAATCTTGAGAACATTAGGATTTCCTATGACGCTGGTGTGGAAGAACACAGGAAATTCGAGTAGAATCAAACCCAAACTCTTTAAAGTAAAAGTAATTAATATAGGTATAAAAATAACATGATTTTGGTATTCAGTTATTATCTGTTATTAACTGCTTTTTGAGCCAAAGTGTATTTTGGAGTAAGCAAAATTCGGGTAAGAAAATGCACATTGAAGTTGTCTTTTGTGCTTAAAAATTACTGATAGTAAGAAATGGATCACACTGTGACTTTTCCTAAACTCATGAAGGTTGTTCATGTTCTTTTAGTGCTTAGATAAAAACAGGAAATGAGTCTACCTGACAAGTTGTTACCATAGAGGGTGAAGGAATTTATCTAGAGACCACACGGGCCATTCCAGCAAAGTTCTGTAATTGCACAGGAATTCACCATAATACACTGAGCTATTTGCTGAGTGGAGTTGTGTCCATTTATCAAAGTATATACAGTTTCTCACTGTAAGGAAAATACAAAGCAGTGTTATCGAATTGGTTCATCTTTATGTCCCCACATATTTGGTCATTTTTAAAAACCGGTTTACATACCAATCAAAATGTGGAGAATTGTATCGAAAGAACAAATATGTAAACAACTTGGATTCTTCATTGATATTTTATTTATTTATTGTCAAAGGATATAAGCTCTGGTCTTTATAGAGAGTAAATAAAATTTTTATGAAAATGCTTGAAAACAGTAAACTAATTTGTTCTGTATTAGTATATTCAAACCAACAATTATGCTCCTCTAATAAAATTTGTGGAATTTTATGCAAGCTGTTTTATAGAAAGTTAAGAGGTAATTAAATTCTATCATCTTGGGATATGACTCTTTCTCTTGCTACTCCTCCCTGCCTCTCTTTTACCTCTTCTTCACTTTTTCAAGTACCTTCCCAAAGTCCTGAATGACAGAGTATGAGAGCTGAAATACCATCTTCTGGTATTTCAAATCTAGAAAATGTATGATTTAGTATTAAAAGTGTTAGAAATATTTCCATTAATGTTCATTTTCATAGGAAGACTAAGAAAAATATTATTTACATAATTACTTTATAGGAAAGAAGCAAGTTCTAAAATAGTAAATGTTTATCAGGTACCTATATTTTATAGCTAGGCCTTATGTACTAATAAATGTAAACATAATATACATTTTGTGTCAGATACTACACAAAAATGTATAGCTCTCTTGATAACTTTCTTTCTAATTATAACTAACTGTTTATAAGAATATTATAGTTATATACATTTAATTACAATAATCTATTTTTTATAATAATCTATTTTTAATATTTTAATTATCCTTAAAAATAGTAATTAATCGCTTCAAAATTAAGTACTGTGGGTACATGGTAATACGAAGGAAAAAAAAGACTGGGATTCATTGTCTTTGAGTGATTTTGTCCATCTGTTTTTTAGTTTCATTATCTGTAAGATGAGGGAATTGAGTGTAAAGTTTCTATCTTCTCCAAAATTCAGGTTTCTAGCTATCTAAGGTAAATTTACAGGTTCATAAGATGAGCAAATTTGTCTACCAATAAATCCATATGTGCATGCAACTGCTAAAAATATAGCATGTAAATATTTTAAACCAAATAATATCAGAAAACGTGATCTTTTAATAGTCCCAGAGTTAATGAAGGATCACAAAAGATGGGATACATGGATAGTGCTTGGAGCACAGCAATCATTCCCTTAGATTTTTGCAAACACGCCTGTGGGCCCACAGTTCCAAGTGTGTTTCCTTTCCACCTCAGAATATCATGGTGTAAAGGACTGCCTATTGCTGTGTGTTGCTCTTAGAACAGGACCCAAGAGTGATAGTCAAAATATTTAAGACCTGGTATGTCATGAAGACTGACCAATCTGACTGGAATCCTGCATTCTGGACCAGGGCTCTGGAACCCTTGCTGCACCAACTTTCAATGCTTTAGTTGCTGGATGCAGGGGCAGTGTGAATGGTCTTTGTGGGGGGAGGGGAGGCCATGGAAGCAGTGACATTCAGGGTGTTTGGAGCAGAGGCTATTTACTAACGACTATAGAAATATTTAATTACTTATCTAACCATCATAGCTGTTTTCCTGTGTAATGGCTGTATATCACGGAGATACAGAGGTTTAGAGACTAGTGCCTGGGAGAAGCTAGGGTCACCCCATTTTCATCAGTCTTCAGAAATCTACCCCAAATGTTCTAAAGATTCAGTAGAATTTTTTGTTTGTTTTTTCTAGTACTCTATCAAATTCTATCCGAGCCTCAAGATCCACCCTCAAACGAACAAACAAACAAATACTGCCCAGGGTTTGGGGCAAGAAATAACATAACTGCTTAACAATTGGCTTCATTACTTATTAGCAAAGGCCGTTAGGTTTTGAATAACACAGTTCATCTGTTTGAGCCCTCTCTGTCAGAGTCATGGTGACACTCCTTCCACCGGGGTAGCTGTGAGGATCAGTGTTCATGTACTAACGTGGTTAGCATTGTGCTTGACGTGTGGAAGGGCCTAAATGAGGAAAAGCTCTTTATTAATAGTGAGTGCAGGAGTATTCTATTTTGAATATAAAGGAATGTCAGTAAGATATACTTCTGCGTCTCCTTAGCCATTTTCTCTGGGGGGGTATACCACATATCTAGAAGAACTTGCAAAGTTGCTTAATGCACTCTTGGTGTTGTCTCATAGAGCAGCAATAAGGGTGGCACAGAGCAAGAAGCCAAAATGGAGGGATTTGCCTCTGATCCCAGGTCTTGCCACGATTTTGTAGCCTAATAAGTGCTTGGATAAGATTATTTACTACTTCATTTTCCATTTAAAATATACTGGAGCAAATCATGTGGTTCCTCTAGGGCTTCTGTATCATCCTCTTCAGAATGACAACGACACCTACCCTATCTATTTCTCAGGGTTATTGTAATAGTAAAGAGGAGACCACGTTTCCTCTTTAGGGAAAGTATATAAATGAATATGTTAATGCTTGGTAGGAGTAGTCTCTGGGCAAACCTGATTTTACATTTTTCATATGACTTTGTATTTCATTCAGCACGTCCCTCCCAGGTGAATGTCTCAATAGATATTTATTGAATTTTATTGAAAGATTATTAGACCATATAAAATAATAACATATTTTAAAAATTCATGTCAAAAACACCTAGAAGACATAAGGACATATATGTCAAAATTAAAAGATAAATACTGTTTGTTTATTTGCTTGTTTGTTTATTTCTTTTTGTCATTCTTAAGGTACAATTTCCTTTCTTAATTCAATTCCTAAAGAAATGTGTTTGCTCTGTCGGGCCACTGGAGGATGACTGAGACCTCTATTTTTTCTCATATAAATTAGTATAATAGAGAAATAAGCACTGTAGAGGTTCTTTCTGGCTAAAGGGTTGAAAATTATTTGTGGAGTCTTATTTAGGTCAAATTTTGAAAAGGAGATGCAGACACAAGTAGATGAGATGGAGAGAGTGGTATTGCTGTGTAATTTTTGGAAAGTCCATTTCATTGATTTCTGTTTAGGGTACTTTGCTCTCATTAGTAGCTCATTTGAATTGTCATTTGGCAATAACACTACTCTAAAACTGGCTATTATTCCTTGGTTTATTTTCCTATATGTTTAATATTATTTTTGGTTATTTATATGTTTCATTTTCAGATGTTTGGCTTTTTGACATCTGCAACAGGGACTCTGTTTTATTTCTATTTCTGTCCTTTATTCATTCATTTTGATTTTTTTAAAAAGTGTCTGACTATCCTGACTATCCGAAGGAATTGGGAGAAACTTGGTCTTTTCTCAAATTATCATTTATAGCTTGACATGAAATCATTTAAGTCTTTTGCCCTTCATCTTCCATTTTGCTTTCAAGAAATATTTTTTGTTGTTTTGTTTCTTTTGTGATAAACATTTCATCCTTAAAAACTGTATCTTCCTTATTAAAGATACCAAGCTTATGTGATAGCAATATATATCCCCTTTAACCAAGCAAAATGACATATATATGTTGTTATTTATTATTATTATTATTATTATTATTATTATTATTATTATTATTATTTATGCCTACAGCATCTGGTCTTCCTAGGAGGTCTCCCATCCAGTTACTAAGCAGGCCTGACCCTGATTAGTTTCCAAGATTACACACTGGGCTTATTTAGGGTGGCATGACTATAGACCATGGACCATTGCTCCACTGGGGCATGAACCCAGGACCTTCTACGTGTAAAGCAGACGTACTAACCACTACACTATAGAACCATGTTCTCAAAATGACATTTTTAAGGGTATAACATTTATATTTCCTGAAAGAATTTTTCACTACTGAAGTTTTCTCCAGTGATTCTTATCATAAATTTTCATAACTAGACTTTTGTCATTCTTTAAATTAATATCCCTATATGATCTGACTACTGATGGTCTAAGAGCTGTACTAATAAAAATCAAACAATACCTTTCAAAAAACAATACCTTTGTTACTCAGTGATTCATATTTGGGTAAATGTCTTATTTTCTTATTTTTGACAACATAAAAATACAAGGGACCACATTCTTTTCAGGAAATTACTTAATTTTTAGTTATTAAAATAAAAGTTAGAAATCATTTTCCAATGAGTAAAAACAAGTAAAAAGGAATTATCTGTTTTGCTAACCAAGAGTTAGTAGTAGGTAGTGTTTTGATTTCTTGGGAAAAAAGATATTCTGGTTTGTAACCTTGATCCTAAAATTTAATTTAGGTAAATAGAGGAAACTCAAGAGTGTTATACAGATATTTAATTTTTATTTGCAAACTTTTACTCAAGGTATAGTTACCTGATAAGCAAAAATGACTAAGTTAGTCTAAATGTTAATTTCTCAAAGGATAGATTGCAGTAAAGATACCGATACAGGAGTAATTTTTGTTTTTGTTTCAATTTTGCTCCCAGTTCCAACTGCCTGATCAGAGAACTTGGGTAAGTTTCCTACTTATATTTTTAACTAAAGTAATATAGCATTAAAAAGAAAACTACTTATATTCTAAATTGCTATATAGACATAAAGAATTCTGAGTCTCTTTCCGTTAAATGATATGGCTTCAGAAAATACTTTTTCAGCTTGTCAAGCTGCAAAATTCTTTGTTATAATTGGCCATTTAGTGTGCTATAAATTGTTTACAGAAAGAAGTTTATTTTATAAATCTGACCCATTACACATAATTATACTTTGATGTAGAACTCTTTCTGGGTGCTTTGGAGCATGTTGTTAAAGAGGCTTTGAGATGCATCACTAAGTGGAAACAACCATTATTTGGGGGAGCCTGTATCAGCATATTAAAGATTCTTTTGATAAAGCTTTCAGAAAGATAAAAACCTGGATTTTGTGTAAATATAAGATTACATTGGAATTCACATTCATATATCCTAGAACAGAACTTGGTTCTAGCAGTATGGAGAAATAAGGTTAAATGTTTAAAAAATGTTTAAAAAAGTCCATATCTAACTAGTGAATAAATCTTTTAGCATTGGTTCTTACTTCATCAGCTTTCAGTTCTATTTACAGATACAATCAGTTGTCAGTTAATGATATTAGAGGACAGCTTTATTTTTTATTCAAGAAAAAAAATAGCCCTTATTTAGTTTTCACTCCCAAATAAACCTTAGGTCAATGGAAATATATACAAATAACATATCTTACTTCTTCATTCTTTTCTCCACTCACAATATATTGGTTCTGAGGTATGGGTAAAATCTTGAGATATAGTTCAACTTTCTTTTAGTCACCATCTAATTGTGTATAAATTATTTTAAGTTGGAGCACTTTAGCCTTTACCTGTTTCCTCTATCTGATGTTAGTTTTGCCTTTAGTAGAAATTTCTTCATTTTATTTTGTCTGTGGACTAAGTGATGAATTGTGATTCTTTTCATCCTGATAGACTTTTAAGGATTAAGTTCGTTCATTTTAAGACAGACAGACAGACAGACAGACAGACATTGCTTTAGGCAACATTGTATAGTAGGTAGGGTTGTTCTTTGATTATTCTGGCCTATATTTCCAGTGTTCCTCATCTGCTTTTCTGGCACAGGTATGTCCTGAGTATTGTGCCTCATGGTCTTCATCTTTTCCCTGGTAGATTATTACTTGCCAGTAGCTACTTTGTTAGCTGCTTCAGGCATAAGGTACTGTCCTCTACATAAGCAGCCAATGGTTCCACCAGCTTATGAAGTCAACTTCAGATGTTAAGTTAGACTCCATTTCCTGATAAGGCAATGCTATAGCAACTACCATCAGAATGCTTTGGACACACTCCATTCCATTGATCCATAAGTTTTTCAGAGCTATGGTTTATATTTATTTTGTAAAATATAGATATCAGTGGGAAATATTAAATATATTTTTACTTTTTAATGGTAAAAATTCTAAATGATTTCATAATTATGATTGCAGAATATGATACATAGAGTGAGATAAACATAAAATATGAATATTTACTTTCCCCCAAATGGCCATGATTTTGAGATTTCTCAAGATTATCAAGTGAATAAATATAGAAAATTACCAAATCTACAAACTTTCCCATCATAAGTTATTTATGAAAAGTTATTTTATGATAAAGGCATGTGTAATCTAATTTGTAAAACATTAGGTCACATAATTCATGGTGCCATTAGACATATCATTTCATATAATCAGATTGTCATTTTATCAGCCTTAATGAGAAACTTCTTTATATCATCAATTATTGGTTGCCAGATAATAAATGTTAAGCTAAGCGCTTAGGACCCAGTTGATGATATCTTGCTTGCTGACATGTTTTTTAAAATACTAACTTTATTTGACGAGAGATAATAGCTACATTTTTTTGGTAAAAGCTAGGGAGTCATGTCTAAATATTAGTTTGCGTCAGTATAAAGTTAATAGCCTCTTGGGGACTGGAAGGGGGTGAAATGACTTCCTCTTCCTGACATTTGGCTGCAGATACCATCAACAGCTATTATATATGTAAATACAGATTACTGTTCCATAGAAAAAAAAACTCATTTACTGATCGGAGATTAGGCTATGACATTAATAGGACTCAAAGCAATACATTTTAAAATACACTGTCTAATATTTTTCCTCCTTTATTTTTTCTGTTCTCAACAAATTTCTTATTCATAGTGGTGCACATTGCCTTCTTTATTGGATTTTTCCTAATTGAAAAAATATATAGCTAGATTCTGTTTCATTTATCCCAATTCATCTTGATTTTTAAAATAGCACGTCAGACTTTAAAATGACTGTCAAAGCTTACTACTTCTGTAAAATGAATGTTACTTGAGGAGGAACTTCATGTGAGTCAGCCCAGATAGTCAGGAAAAGGTGGGGTTTTTACCCTTATGGTAGATGAAGCTCATTTTAATCCAGCAACTTAATGTAAGATATTGATTAGGGGTGATAGTCACAACATTGCCAAATTATCTCAACTGGCAGATGTGTGTCACTTCTATCTGTCTTAATGGGAAAACTTACTCTTCAGCTGAAGTCAAGTGCTATGAGAGCAAATATTATGAAGATTAAAGGAAGGATTCAGTAATAGCTTTTATGTTGCTTCAGTGGTTGCTAGCTAGGCAGGAGTGTGTGTGTGTGTGTGTGTGTGTGTGTGTGTGTGTGTGTGTGTGTGTGTGTGTGTGTAGACCTACCCTCAACTCACGTCCCATCTTCCTTCTCTCCCTTTTCCCCCTCCAATTTAATTTTCTTTTCATTTGACATCAGAAGCCCAAGGTGGGGGTGGCTTATAAGAGAGGCACTTGGGTAACCCCTATTCTTCTTCCTATTATCTTTAAAAATGTTGTTATTGAGTCATCAAGCTCATAATATATTTTCTTGTTTCTTGATGGTTTTCCAAAATCAAAACAATTTGAGGTAATCACAGTGATCTTTCTTCAAAAGGAGCTATTAGCAGCTACTAAATCAAGACACATTTCTCAACAGCCAATTGCTCTTAAATAACCTGAAGGACTTGTAGTTTATATGACCTAGAGATGAAAGTTGAGAATAATAATAGTCATGAGTAAGCTTTTTTTCATATAAAAGGAAAATGGTTTCTATAAGATGTATCACCACAAGAATCTGAGTATGTCAGCAGGGTGGATACTCAAATGATTTAAAACCACTAGATAATGAAACTTTACTCAAATATTAAATGGACATAAATAAAACATTTATAATCATCACCCATGCACTTACTATTCTGTCCAATAAATATATGCGATCATGACCCTTACCCTGGCTTGTTACTGCTAATCAGCTCGAAGGCCAGAGGTCATTTTTCATTCAGACAATTTATTCCATGGAGGGTAGAATATCAGAATGATTTTCTGCAAGGAACAATTAGAAGAAATAAATGCAAATAAGATGGTATCATAAAATATTTCTGGATTGATTTTTAATAAATAAAATTCCAAATAATATGAAAATGCTAATGCTCTGGCTAGAGGTGGGGATAATGACTGTATTCTGTAGGGACAGAGTTTCTGCCAACCTCTCTGAGCAGCATCATCATTCCATATCTCTGCCCTGTGATCAGTATGTGTCAAAATCCTTCATAGTGACAAATGTGCTGTCCACTTGCATCTGTGGAGAATGTTTTAGCAGCTGAGTGATTATGAATCAAACCTCTGAGCTTAGAGCCCCTACCGCCTCCCGATGCGTTCACATTTGTCGTCTGACAAGTAAATGTATCTTGACTTTCCTCTGAGATTTTTTTGCACTGTGTTTGAAGAAAGACATTTGGCAAATTGGCAGTAGTACCCTGTACGTTGCAATTTGTAGCTAGCATTAGGAGTCTGGGCATGAAATGGGAGGGAAGGCTCCAGGATGAAGGGGGAAAAAAAAGAGAGCTAACTACAACATGAATCATTTAAAGAATCAAACCTAAAATATTTCCTTTGTAAGAAAAGAATCATGTTCAGACCATTTTGTGAAGAATTTGCTCTAATCTAAGAAGTCAAAATGGTATTCTGTCCAGCTTTGTGTCCATGAAGTATATTATTTTGTTAATTTTCCTCTTGAATAGGAAGTTTCGCTTTTTATTTTTAACCTGAGCTTATAAATTAGTTCTCAAAATCTGTCCTGACATCTCATCAGCAAAAAAAAAAAAAAAAAAAAAAAAAAATCATCCTCTTGGGTTGGACGGTTGCTTGCATATGCAGTTGTTAACCATTTTTAATCCTTTCATGGAGTCTTCTGGTCTACTACCCCAGCTCTTTGAGAAACATTCAGAGTGCATATAAAGTGCAAACACCTTTTTAACAGCTCTCTGAGCTCTCCAGTGGCATAGTGCCCTGAGAACCAAATAAATAATGGGAGAGTTGATTTAACAAGATGTCCTGAGAGTTTGCTTTTTCTACTTAAAAAGTTCAGTAGTAAGCAGCTTCCAAATAAAATGTAAGCACTGAGGAAACTTAACATTTTGGGAGTGTTGGAGGAATGGGGACAATCCTTGTAACTGGATGGTGAGGATCAAGCTAACTTTAAAATTAAATGCCCTCTCTGATTATGACTCTGTCAAGAACATGCATAGGACAAAAACTTGAAGGTTATAAACAAAATAAATTAGGTTGTTTAAGGAAGGAAATTAGGCAGGGTAGTTTTTCTTCAAGAACGTTTCTCTAAAAGTGTGGTTACACTAATTGCTTCCCTTATCTTATAACACCCATGCCAAGTTATGTTATATGAAGTTAGAATATTATAAACTCTCCTTCCAACTCCATCTTTGTCCAGAACAAATTAATATTTCATCAAAATCCTTTGTATATGATCCCATTTAAAATATAGTATATCCAGATATTAATTTAACATAGTCTTAGGCAAAACACCTCTCACCTATTTAATTTTTCTTTTTGCATTACATACATTTGGCTTAATCTGGAACTTTGGAACACTTGATGTTTTTCACGCTGTGAGTTCTTTTCATGGAACGCCATGCTTCCTACGATTTTTATTAACTAGGCAGACATACAGGACCTTTTCCTATGATTTCCAGTTCACTATTGGTATCCATAACATAATATGAATGCTCTCATTTAACTTAATAAAAATCTAATTTAGCTTTATTATCTCTCATGTATTTCATTGCTCAATTGTATAGCAGATTATTATAAAATGATCTAACCAAGGTCTTATGAAAAAGTCCACCCAGCATCTTATAAGCTCTATAACCTCTGTTATTTCCAAAATCAATAAATTCTCTTGTTTGTTTAATGTTGGGACTCTGCAACCTCTTTTTGCATACTATTGCATTCAGTAGATTTGATGCTCCCTTTTTGTTGATGATGTTCTTGGTTTGCTAGCAATTGCTACAAAAGAAAAGATGTCAGATGTATCTTTCATGGTCTTGTGCTTTTACCTTTCAGATGTCAGCTATTGAAAACATGGCGGAGAAGCTAGAGAGCTTCAGTGCCCTGAAACCTGATGCCAGTGAACTTCTACAGTCAGTTCCCTCCATGTTCAACTTCAGAGCGCCTCCCAATGCCCTTCCAGAGAACCTTCTGCGGAAAGGAAAAGAACGCTATACCTGCAGGTAACTGCAAAGTTAATTATGGCTGGCTTTCCAAAAATCTCCCCTCTGATTTCAAAGTCCCTGCTGTTTGTTTTGGAAATTATTCTTGATTGGATGATTAATAGCGACCATGATAGATCTCAAGCACTTCAAAGTACTCTTTATTTAGTGAGATATAAAAATAGTGGTTTTAAAAAATTATTATTACATGAGAATTTTAACACAGACCATTTGGTTGTAATAAATGAGGTTGGAAACAGTCCAAATACTATCTACTTGTTTCACTTTGATATTTATGAATTTTCTTTCACAGTTAATTATTTTCATCCAAAGGTATAGTACTACTGTCCTCAAGCAAAGATTTATTAATTGTCATGGCATTGAAGAATAAGGCCATTAATGAAGGACGAATAAAGTCAATAAGTGAAGGAAGCTAGTTAATAAGTTTCTTGTTACTCGTCAGTAATACAGTAAAGCTTGATTTTTGTTTTCTTTTTTAAAAAATAAATTGTGCTTATAGTATCTGAATTGTCTTCAGAAATTTGTGGCATCTGAGTCAGGCATATCAATTTATCTGCTCTTTGGAAAATGTGTCACTCTGCTTCCAGAAAAGATTTTATAGGAACATACCTTGATGGATGAGGTCTTAGAATCTTGTCTGATCTGATACCACTCAATGTACAGAGAGTTGTCACTGTGGTTAACATGTAAAATGAGTTGAAACATTTGAAATCTGTTTACATCAACCCAGAATCACAGACTCTTGTCATTTTTTTGTCCCGTTGTCTGGTTTGGTTTTGCGAATATAAAGATACAGAGTTAATAAAAGAGGCGTATGGGGCTTATCAAAACTAAAGTCTATTTTGGTAAACTCCTTGCTTATGCGTAATCAAATTCAACCAGATCTCGTAACACAGCCTTTATTTGTAGAGATATTTATATCTGTAGAATGGCTTTGTTGCAAATTTTAAATACCAAAGACATGTGAGTTCCATGTAAGATTAATTAAATCAGGAATAAGCATCTGGCTTCTCTGTGGCATGAATGAAATAAAGTCGACTTTCTCTTATAAACATCTTTTCATAACAGATACTGTGGCAAGATTTTTCCAAGGTCTGCGAACCTAACACGGCACTTAAGGACCCATACAGGAGAGCAGCCTTACAGGTTTGACAATGATTTTTACTAAATATCTTGATAAATAGTGTATTAATTAAAGTGGACTCAGTTACAATTTTAAAGGATGCTGCTTTTGTGCATGCCTGAATGTATGTCTATTTAATTTTGAGTCAAAGAAGAATTAAAAAATGGCAAGGATAAAAATTAGAAGAATTCTGATTTCTTTAATCAATTCTTCTTACATTTCAGTTTAAAAGTTCTAACAACAGCTAATAAATTTTTAAGAAATATTAGTCATTTTTAATTATTTGAAAAATTAGTATTTTCTTCCTCAATAATCAATGCTGTTTTAATTGACAGTAATCATGACATTGCAGCCTTATTTCCAAGCCTTAAATTTCTGCTAGGAGTTAACAACTGACATATAACTTTGTTTTCCCAGTACAGTTAAGTCAGTGTCAACAGGTCCCATTAGGAGATTTAAGGAATTAGGGATAGAACATGTAAAGTAGAATATATTATAGAAAGAGGGGCAATTCCACACACGATTTCTAAAGTACATTCTCCCTTCCAGTTTTAAAATATAATCTACAGTCTATGGCCATACCACTCTGAAAAGGCCCAATTCCATCTGATCTCAGAAGCTAAGCAGGGTGGAGCCTGGTTAGTACTTGGATGGGAGACCACCTAGGAAGACCCCATGCTATAGGCGTAAAAATAAAAAATAAGGGATTGTAAACTGACAAGGTCTTTGCAATCTGTGATGTCAACCAAGGGTTGCTTCATCTAAATATATACATATATATGTGTGTGTGTGTACCCCCACACACACATGTATATATACATATATATGTACATATATGTGTGTGTATATATATTTTATATATATGTATATATGTTATATATTTGTGTGTATATATATATATATATATATATATATATATATACTTTGGTCCATATATATATATACATACATATATGTATAAATATATATATATATATAAAATCTACATTGTTTAACGAGAAGTGCTTTGCATGTAGTATTAGGTACTCATTTGTTCTTCGAAGAGTGAATGTTATTTATCATAAGTAATATTGTAATTTTATTCTGTTTTGATATTTTTAGGTATTGCATATGTGCAAAATTATTTTTGTCTGAGTGCTCACTTTTTTATTAAAATAAATAATTTATGAGATTTCAAAGACTTTGTATACACGAATAAGAAAATGGGCAGACTAATGCTTATATGAAGATAATGAAAAATTTAGAAGAAAATTAGGGATACTTAAACTTAGAAAATAATAAAATGCTTTCTTAGATTCTCTGCTTTCCTAAATGTTTTATAAATCACTAATTATAAGAAATATTTCTACTTTCTATGTGATAGGATGAATTAGGTATAATAGGTCTCAGAAATATATAAAAATGAAAAATGTTAAGCAATTTTCCTTTTTGAGAAAATTTCAGATCCCAGAAATTCTGCTTAAGTCAAAGAAAAGATTTCTACACTTAGATTTTGTTGTGGCCAAGGGTCTTGTATGCAACTATGATACCATCTATGCTTGTGTTACTCTTTCTTTATACTTCAGTTCAGTGGTTTTATTCTACTGCATAAAAAGAGCTGTTATTGTCTATGTATTTTTAAAAATATTGTCCTCACAGGAAATCTTATTTATCCAGCTCCTCTGTTATACAAGTGAAAAAAATCAGATCCACAAATGCTAATTGCCTTCTGTAAAATCTGGTACTAATAGATCCAGAATTAAGACCCAAGCCTGGAGCTCACGTCTGGATTTTTATATCATACTATGATCCCAAAGGCTCCTGTGACCCTTACGTTTACATCCAAATTGTTAATTGTGTACTGCTTGTGATTGTGTTGTGTTTATTTTAAGTATCTCTGAAACTTAGGCTCTTAAGTACTTATTAATTTATTGGGGAAGAATGGAATGATTTTTTATTTAGGAGCACTCAACCTTTTGGCCCAGACATTAGCAAAGGAAAGAAACAAAGTAACAGATCATTATTGGTTAGAACATCCTTATTGGCCAATTTTATTTATATTAGAATAGATGATGTTTATTAGATTTGGAAAAGCCCCTTTTTATACAGGCAGAAAGTTGGAAGCATGTCAAAAACAAAATCTCTCTTCTTCATGGTTTGCGTTGAAAATGTTTTGAGTTTTCTATATCAGTATTTCTTAAGCTGTTCTACTTAATACAACACAATTGTGCTAATTGTATCGTGGTTCTCATTGCAGTGGGCCTTAGAAGTCAAGAAGGTTATTGCAGAGAAAGCCATGACTGCATATATGCATATATAAAGCAGAAGCTAAAATATTACAACTACTATCAATGTGGGGTTTCACACATTTTTAAATTAATATTGTAAGTGAGGAAAGTTGTGGAACCACGTGATGCCAGAACAGTTTTTTAAGGGGGAAAATTAAATCAGTCCTTGAGTTGGTTTATTGATGCTATGCCAAAGTAACTAGTTTAACAGATTTATTTTCCCCATTGAACTAACTAGACTTCTGGCATCACGTAGAGACAGCTGTAGAAGCCCAAACACTTGGAGTGGAATGTGGTGATTTTTGACATAGAGCACTTGAGTCACTGAGTCTGCATTCAAAAGTGGAAGGAGAAGGGCCTTTCATACATGAAAGATCGAGTTGAGGATTTCCTGGCTGCTAAGTTAGAAATTTTCACTTAAAAGTTATCTGGAGAAAGTTGATTTTTTATTTCAAGCAACACACATACATAAAAAATCACATAAACATATAATGCAATCTTTATTTTAAGATGCTAAAGAATGCCCCATAAATTACCACTTTTCTTCCTCACCTTTAAGAGCAGCGGGTAGAAGAGAGTTACATTTTTATTTTAGAGCTTCAAAATAATTTATGATTTTTTAATTTTTTTATCTCATGGAAGTCAGAAACAATTAGCTAACTAATAATACTTGTTTTTCTGGAAAACTGACCTGGTTCACAACTACCACAAACTCTTCAAGAAAAGTAGGAATGGAAAATTGAGGGAGTAGGAAGAGGGAAGGCTAATGAAGGCTTTTGTTTTTATTCCAAAAGAAGAATTTAGCGACAGTCTTATTGTCTTTTCTAACAGTTTAGGTTAATAAAGTAAAGGGTTCGGGGTTGGGGGGTTTTCCTAATCACTACAGATTATGAAAATCAGTATCTTTGTTATTAAACTAAACTATAAACATTTCCTCTGTTTTAAAAGTTTGGAATGTTTATTGCTATTTTGGAGAAAATAAAGGAATTTCTTTTAGGATTAGCAATTGAGAAAGTGAATTTACTAAGAAATTATTTAATCAGACTGAAATTTTAAATTAAAAATGATCTTTTTACTTTATTTTAAGAATATGTGAATTTGTTTCATATTAATTTATAAAGATTTAACAGTATAATCCTAAGAAGAAGATAGAACACTACTATTTCATAATGTTCAATTTTGTGAAGTTTATTTAAAATATTAGAACTGATTAATAAATTTAGGGGCAATCAAATCATTAACAATTTATAATTGTATTTTATAAAGTCATGAAAATATTTAAGGCAATCAGAGTCAATCTGAATTGAAATATTGACTATGAATAGTCTACTTGCCTGTGCCTTTTATCTAAATGTTGTTTTATGGGTGACAATTTTGGATATCAGGTTTACTAGTCTTGAAAAATATCTTTTGACTTGCTTGCAAATTTTCTGTTTCTTTTTCAGATGCAAATACTGTGACAGATCATTTAGCATATCTTCTAACTTGCAGCGGCATGTTCGCAACATCCACAATAAGGAGAAACCCTTTAAGTGTCACTTGTGTGATAGGTGTTTCGGTCAACAGACCAACTTAGACAGACACCTAAAGAAACATGAGAATGGGAACATGTCTGGTAGGTAATCAGTTGTGTTATGAGGAGAAGATGGCTTGTTATTTTATTTGAAAAGATAATTTTCATGCTCTCATTCCACTCTGACACAAGGCTCAGATCTTGTTATGAAAATTTGCAGCATGTTTTCCTTGAGATTTTAGAGTGATGTGGTCACTGAATAATATACAACTCAGAGCCTTATTTGAATTATTTTTTATTCTCCTGGATTCATCTCAATGGGTAATCTGAAGCAAAGAGAATCATGACTTAAACTCACAGGAGACTTATAAATCAAGATTTCCTAAATTGCAAGGAACAATCTTTTCACTTATTGGCACAGAATGTGTCCCCCCAGGAATGGCAGGATTTCCAGAATGGAGCACCAGAATATCATGCTCTGAATAGTAACCAAGAAACTATGGCTGCTTTTGCAGAAGGCCTGGAGTTTAGACAATCTCTCCAGAATAATCTTTTAGAGATTAGTGATAGAAGATTGTGGACATGATCAGAGTAAACCAAAGCAAGTGTTAGTGGTGTGTGGTTTTGGTCACAAATACTGATTGTGATTTAAGTTGAAAGTGACAAAAAAAAAAAAAAAAAAAAAAAAAACTTCCCTTAACCCAGATCTGCCAGCACATAGTTAATAGAAGAGATGGTAGATTTTCTTTGGCTTCTGATGGTTAGATAATAAGCCATTAATTAATATTTACCAGCTGGCATATGTTTGTGGAGCCAACCTGTGTAGTCACAATTTGTTTCTAGAGAAATAAGCAAGTGGCTTGGAGTTGGGGTAGGGGCAAGCATGGAGCTCAAGAAAAGATATTTTAAGAACAGAAAAAAGTTGGATTTATGTGAAGTAGAAATCTTTACTTAAGCAAATGATTTTTTATGAATTCTTATTCCACTGTACAGGCACATTTCTTATGATCATGGATGACTACAACTTAGAGCTATATACTGTTCATTTCCCTCAAAGCTGAAAATATAATGATCGTGGTTTAAAAACATCCAATTTTAGAACAGGAGTCTAATACAAAAGAGAAAACTGGCTATACTTTCTAATAGTGTGCATCTTTACAGTGTACTATTATAATTTTTCTAGTCAGAACTTGTCAGAAAAAATGATAAGTTAAAAATGTGATGTGTCAAAGTTGAATATTTATTTGTTGACCCATATTTTAACTTTATTAAGATGAGGGATATTCTAACCTTTTGTTTTTGTCCTCTAGACTGTTATGATGAGCCATTAAATTATAGATATTTTGTGGGCAAATAAACAGTATGAAGTAAATGTTAATGTAACATTCAACTAATATAAAGTGTTTATAATTGTACAAATGTATGGAAGCCTTATAACAGTTTTGTGATTCAGGCATTATGATTCTAATTTTGGAATAAGGAAGCTGAAGATCATCTTGTAATCAGCACATCTAGTATTGTCTTTTTAATACTGTACACAATCTCTGACTGTTTGTCCTGAGTCTACCCATCATTTAGTCCACCAAGTCAGAGCGCAGAAATTTCAGCATGTTTTCAGTCTTTATTTGGTAATGTACTTTAGCATGAGACCAATAAATACATCCTGACTGCAACTGGGACTGTGCATACAGTTTCTTCTGGCAGAATCCATTTAAGAACTCTCTGTAATTTGCCTCTCCCATCTCCTCGTTGTATGAATAAAAATGTTTCCATGTCACAGTGGGACTATTAGGTGGAAGCTAGTGGGGGAAATAGCATATTTGGGAGAGTGTACCTCATGATTTCAATGGTTCAGAATATTCTTCCAGGGACTTTTATTTGCATGTGTAATATGATAAATTAAGAAGACTTTGACCTCCTATAGTTACTATTATTAATATTTAAATGAGCCTGTTTTAAGGTAGAGCAAAACACTGACCAAATGAAAAGGAATAAGATTCAAATTAAACTTTCATATAAATAATAGTCTTTTTTTTACAAAAGACTTTCTCTTCCATCAGGTACAGCAACATCATCACCTCATTCTGAACTGGACAGTACAGGTGCAATTCTCGATGACAAAGAAGATGCTTACTTCACAGAAATTCGAAATTTCATTGGGAATAGCAACCACAGCAGCCAGTCTCCCAGGAATACAGAGGAGAGGTAAAGCTAGTTTTTTTTTCTTTTTTAAACTCTATAGTTTTTTGAAATAAACATGTTTTCAAATATATTTGCTATGTTTACTTTTGTGACACTGCTGTTGCTCTTACCACTAACGGCTGGTATTTATTTAGAACAGATTAAATACCAAATGCTCTTTAAAGTATTTTATATGTATCACTTAATTTAATGATCATAATAATCCTATGAGATACTGACTATTAGTAAGTGATTTTATCAGTAAAAAAAAGGGAGACATCAAAGATTAATAATACCTTGCCAGATGTTACGTAAGTGGGATTTGACCTGGGCCTTCTCATTCCAAAGTCTATATATATATTGTTTTTACCACCAGTCTATTCTGCCTGTTTCATCAAAATTTGCCAAGTAGAAGGGAGAGTCACAACAGGGATTCAATTGCATCACTGGTCAATAGTGGTTACTATTATATATCACATAATATATGTAGTACAGATAATATGTGACTATTATCTGACTATATATGACTGTATATATCTGTATATATATATTTATGTATGTACATGTTTATACATAAAACACTCATTGAGTGACATTTAAATATCTTTTTAGAAATTAATTTAGACATTTTAAGATTCTATCATTACCTTATATGCTGTTGAATGGGGGCTTGTTTAATTCTGGCATGTTTGTTTCACTGTGTGTGATCTTCCTTGTTTTTGTGATCTGATGCACTGGCTCCCTCTTATCAACATAAAAACATATGGCTTAATTCATGAAGAAAAACTTTTAATGCTGCTGATAATAATAAACACTTACCTTTTATATGATGTTAATGAAACATTATTATAATTTATCAAAACTCATGAATCTTTCTTATCTTCAAGTCACAGTTAAATATCTGATATTGAGAACTAGGTTTTTCTGAACATAGCTATTTAATGGCCCTTTAAAATAGGATGCTACACTGTTCATTTTAAAGTAATATGAAACTAGTTAATGAAAGTACTATTACTTTTCATCACACAAGTATTACTGTGATGTTAAAAGTCCAAGTTAATTATTTTAAGTAGTTTTTCCATTAAGGCAAACTTCAAATAAACATTATTTTCCAAGAAAACATAAAAATTATAACTACTCCTGTCCTTCAAGTTGTATAAAGTGTATCAAAGGAAAAAAGAAAGATCTGCTATTGAATGACATTCCCAGCCTCTAAAAAATCTTATAAGAATTAAAACTTGTGCACTTGGACAATTGGAAGTGTACTTTGGTCTGCTTACCTAGTTTTGTGTGTATATGTTTGAGTGCATGTGTGTGAGAGAGAGACGGAGAGGAGACAGAGGCAAGAGATGAGGCAGGTAATCAAAAGTACAAAGTAGTAAGGACAAGTAAAAAAGGTAACAACCTTACATTTTGATAATGATAGTTACATGATTCAAATAAGAATATTACAAAAATATCATTTGGGTTCTGGGATGCCTATTCAGATTTTCTAGCCCTTAATTGGAGATTTGTGAACCATATAACTGCAACATCTGGCTCCAACATGTCTAAACAGCACAGAAGTAAGAAGACTGAGTCGTCTAACTTTCCCTGCTCCCCCATCTCCTATCAGGCTACTTTTGATGAATAATTTATTTTCCATGAATTGCCATATTTGAAAGCATAATTAACAAATAGGTTTGCTTAATCATGTTGGCTTTGTTACTTTTGGTTTTCATCCATACATTCTTTGGTCCTTTTACTTTTTCTTTCATTTTTTAAAATAACAATTTTAATCCATTTAAAAATGCTAGCAAATTGGCAGTGTAACTGGAAAATAATTTATGTCTGTGCAAAACATGTTTTCGTCATTCTTTTATAAAAGAGGTTAAGAGAATGGTTGCATAAAAAACTTAATGATGTGACTATTGCTGGTCAAATGGTTTTTTACTGTGAGCATCTGTTACACCCGTGCTTTATTTATTTATTTATTTATTTATTTATTTAACCTTGGGAAACCTAAATATTAAGTTACACTCATTTTTTTTAAATATGGGAAAATGATGGGGGTCTATCACTGATACCTTATTTTCTACAATCTGAAAAATAGTTACATTGAGTTTGAAAATTATACATGACTATAATAATAACTTAGTCTCAGCAGGTTTTTCAAATTACTAAATAGGTAAAGTAACAAGACAAATGGAAAAATGATTAATGGCCTGGGAATCAGGACACCTGGATGTCTATGGTGGTTTAAACTCTAACAAGCTTTCTGAACTTGGGCAAGTGCCTTAACTTCCCTGGTCACGTATCTTTAAGAAGAAGGTTAAGAGAAGATATTTTCTGCTTTAAAACATTTATAATTATTTTATAACTTTTAAATCTTACCCTGAAATTTTACTTCTAGTTACACACATTTTAATGTTTATTTTAACACCTGAAATGTTTATTCTAGTTTTATAAATGATCTCAAATGTATTAAATTGGGACTTCTGTGCAATTAAACTATTTTTTATAATTAAACTTTTGAATCACATTGCAATTCTCAAAACCACAAAATAAAATATTACAAATGACTTTTTAAATATAATAATCTTATTTTTTATTATTATATTAGACATGTTTGCTAAGTAAGCTTCAAAAGATTTTGTACAAATACATATTTAGGTAATTTCCCACACCAATGCTATTATAGGAATAAGAAATTTTTTTACCCTCCGACCATCAAGAATAGTTTGAAAATAGTACAAATAAATGAGCTCTCAGTCACTTCCAAGTTTGAGTAGATTTCTGAGAGGCATGCACCACCAATGGTATATGTCAAATACTTATTGGCCCTTGGCAGCTCCCTTAACTTTCTTCTTTTTTACTCTTAGATTCACATTAGGTATGCGTTTTGAAACTTTTGTCAGTGTTGCTCAAGAATATGAGTTTTCCAGAAATCTATTATTTTAAATGATGGGTAGTTACATGATAATTAGGTAAAATTATGTAGAGAAACCATTTGTGTGCTTTTTATAGCGTATATAACAATATCATTTATCAGAGAAAAGCCTGATAAGAAATAGGAGACTGAGATTGTTTTTCCAGTTCTGCTGGAGGCCCCATTTATAATCTAAATAATCACTCAATTATTTTTTTTTCATTTTCTTATTTGTGAGGTTACATTATTTTCCCATGGTTGCCATAAAGCCTAAACAATAAAAATTTGCTATAGAAGTTTGAAAATCTAACCTGTTGTTAGGAAGACATGATAAAAACGCTAAATGCCTGCTTAAACATTAAACTAGTAACTGGCCCTTTTTTTTATGCTTTTGAAAGAATGAATGGCAGTCACTTTAAGGATGAAAAGGCTTTAGTGACGAGTCAAAATTCAGATTTACTGGATGATGAAGAAGTAGAAGATGAGGTGTTGTTAGATGAGGAGGATGAAGACAATGATATTACTGTAAAAACAGGAAAGGAACCAGTGACAAGTAATTTACATGAAGAAAACCCTGAGGATGACTATGAAGAAACCAATGCCCTGGAGATGAGTTGCAAGACTTCTCCAGTGAGGTAAGTGCCTCGGGTGACGTTAGTAAATAAGCAAGAATAAATACACATGGCCATAACTCCTCCAGTTCTGTTTTTCCATTAGAGCAACATTTCAAGTGATAAGCAATTTGTGAGCAATAAATTATAAAAATTGAATTTTAATTAGCAAAGCATACACAGTGGATTGATTTTAAATTCATGAAAATATTGTAGCCATCAACATAACCCGCAATTATATAAATACATCAGTGTTCATGGAACTCTGATTAACCTGAGGTAGGAAGGAGAAATGAAAATTACCCAAGTACACAATCATTTATTTAGATTCTACCTAAAAAACTCAAAGAAAAATAGATTTTGACATTATCTAATTCATTGCAATGTTATTGCAATAAATTTCACTTCATTTGATATATATATGTAATCTGTATAAATGATAGGCTTTCAAATGGAAAAATTAAACAAATAGTTAAATTGATGGGAATATTATAATTTCACAGAGATAGTGGATGCTGATTAAATATTATCATAACTGGCTTTATTTTAAATGGAAATTATAAACATGAATTCTGTCTCCACTGCATTGCTTATGTCACATGTCATTGGCTTTACCTCTTTATCTCAACTATATGCTTGCTTTAGTTATGAAAACTCTTAAAAGAAATATACTTTTAAATATGATATTTGTAAACATTTTAAAGAACCCAATAATTGATGCATGCTACTTTATACTGCAAATATATGACATTCGTCAACTGTGTAGATTCAAATGAAAAGTGATTTGGTTGCATAACAAACTGAAAAAGAAAAAAAAATCCTCTGTGCTTTCCCATTGGTTCATTTTAGGTATAAAGAGGAAGAATACAAAACTGGACTTTCTGCTCTAGATCATATAAGGCACTTCACAGATAGCCTCAAAATGAGGAAAATGGAAGATAATCAATATACTGAAGCTGAGCTCTCTTCTTTTAGTACTTCCCATGTGCCAGAGGAACTTAAACAGCCGTTACACAGAAAGTCCAAATCACAGGTATATATTTTCTGGCAGTATAGCATCATAATGACATTGTGCCTTTGTTGCCAAAAGGCAGATATTCTGTTTGCAGTAGTACAGAATCTGAACAGGTTCAGATGCTTTACTCAGAATGCTCAAATCTTTACTCTATGACCAAATCCAAAATAGTTAACTAATACAGCAACTAATATGGCTGCATTCTGGGCAGAAACTTCTGTGAAAACCAAAACCTTTATTTTACTTTGCAGGCCCCTTATTTTTGTATATAGCCCATGTTTTCTTACAACTAAATATATATTTACTTCAGAATTATTTTCTAATTGCTTTGCATCTATAATTTTTGTTTATCTGATTATATTTTAAGATTTTTGGAAAGTGAATTCTGTTCTCTATTGTTTTGTCCCTACTATATGTAGCTAATTAACAAGTCATCTACTTATAGAATTTAGGAGCAAACTGAGGATGAGAAGAAATGAGTTGCCAAAAGTCTACAGCAACTTAAAGGCAGATCTGGAAATAAAACCTATCAATTTTTATTGAATGAGTGAATGGATGAATGAATGAATGTGGGCTCTACCACATTTTATCAGCACTGTGATAACTAAAGTAAATCCTTTTAAGGATCCATAAATACCAATTAAAAGAGCCTCAGTTCTTTTATCACAAAAAATGGAAGTCAATACTTTCTGCTTGGTAGGCACAGTAAACCAGGTTGTTCATTTAGGTCAGTTAAAACAAAACAAAAAAAGAAACTTCTTTTTATTACCATATTTGTCGGTCATTTGATTTAATTGTTAGTCCATTTTGGAGGTGGCCTGACATCAAACCTTGTGTCCATATTGACTTGCGCATTTGGAAATTCTATTTGGCTGAGATGTTTTGGGCTGATATTAACAGCAAATATGATCATATCTCAATTAAGATGGAAAAAATATTTTGCCAATATGATAACACAAGGTTTTAAATAGTCAATTCAGTAAAAACTCTAAGGTGTCATGTATGATAATAGAAAAGATAAATGTTCTTTCTGAAATGAAGTAAAAGCAATGAGCCCCAACATTGGAGTTGCCAAATTCCATGATCTTAAGCATATCGCTTCATCACTGTGGGTGCCATTTCCCCATTACAAAGTGAGGTGAGTGGAGAAGATTCTACGATCCCTTCCTGCTCTGTGATTCAATGAAGATACAAATGAATTTTTCACTTTCTAACATTTAACTAGCCAGAGTAAATATCTCATTTTCACTTAGAGACAACAATAAGAGGTAGCTAGTATTTTCTTAAACCCTAGTTAACCAAAGATACTGGAAAATCCAGTTTTTTTTCTCCTTTTTTAATTTTTAAAAATTATTTCTCCAAAATACTTTTTATTATAAGACACAATATCTCAAAATTCCTTAAACTTTAAGATGTGAATAGAAAGCAGAGGACCTTAAAACCTAAAATGGAAATGATATATTTCAGTATGAGCCTTTTAAAATAAAGTCCTTGCCCAGCCGGGCTCACAATTATTGTCACAGAAATATTAGCATTTTGCAATCCAAGCTCAATCCTATTTTTATTTTTACATGATAAAGTCATAGATCAGTTTGAAAAAAGGACTTTTTTCAAACCTTTCATGAGACTTTTTATTCACTTACTCAGTTGTTATTAACTGTCAGTTATGTGCTGGACATTGGTCCTTGTGCATGAAAATGTTTAATTACTTCCTTAGATTACCAAAAGGCAGGTATTCTGTACTTGACATTTTCTAGAATCTGAATAAATTCAGATGTTTTAGTCAAAACATTCATATATTTATTTACTCTATGATTTTTATAATGGTTGCATCCAAAATTGTTGACCAGTACAACAGTAGCTGCATTGTATCTGAATCTTCTCTGGAAAACCTTATTCTACAGAAATTAATTTCATGATTATAGATACTATTTATGTTAGATACAATGATCTAAGCACTTTATGTTAGTGCTTGTGATTCCTCCATAACCCTTTGAGATAAGTTTATTATTATCCTTATTTTAAATGAGGGAAGTGACCTTGAACAGTTAAGCAACTTGCCTCAGGTCACACAGCTAGTTGGGCAGAGGCAGGTTTGAAGTCAGGATTAAAACTCAGGATTCTAAAATTTTCTCTGTACTTTCTTTCTTCTTTCCAAATATAGGAATAGGTTTTGTTAAACTGATTTCAGAATAATCTCTATCTTGCTCTCTAAAAGTGGATAAATAATTAGAATAGATGATTTAAGTTCAATGTTCACTTCATGTTTTAAACTGTACAAAAGATGGGGACTCTTATTTATCATTGAATCTCTAGGATTTAGCACAGTGCCTGGAACAGAATAGATGCTTAAGAAATGTTTGTTGTATGCCTGCTGAGATTTTTGTAGAGATCCAGAAGGCAAATTGCATACATAAAAGTCAAATGTGTACATTTAGAGCAATCACCCAGCAAATCAAAATCAGCCTGCAAGGGCAGATTTTCTAACTGAATGCCATGATTACGGAAGAAACCACAGACCGGCCACATGTCTCAGCACGACTCCCAGAGATGAAATTCTGCTTAACAACAGAGGCATTTTGTCTTTATTTACAGACAGTGGAATGTCTTTGGCAGGACTTTAATGATTCCACTTCAGCAGCATTTTGACAAGCAAGTTTAGCAATGGATGAGACCAACAATAGCAAATCAACAGTGAAAAGTTCACTCCCAAGTCAAGACCAAACCTTTCATTTGAATATTTTCCTTGGCAGCAAATGGGGGATTCGCTGAACAGTTACTTAGAATCTGACATGATAATAGGGAAGAAAGAGCACTTCCTCACCGAATACCTCCCTGCACCTTCTGCTTAGCAGACATAGGAGCACAAGTGGGTTAGAACGCTGTCGAGTCTTGCATTTTGTTTCATTTTTTTTTTTGGTAGAGCTGACTTGACCTACCTAAACTTTCAAGGATTGTGGGTGTCAGCATTGAAACTTCAAGCATGGAGGGGAATGGAAAAAGAACATTGCACTAAAAGTTGGCAAAAATAAGATTTATTTATGCCTCCCCCTCTATCTAGTTTAGTGACTTTGGGCAAGTCATTTCATTTTCAGTGCTCTCTATTATAAAGTGCAATCAAGCACAGGAGTCACTTGGACTGTTTCCTCTATTAGACCACAGTGCTGCTTCATGGCAGGTCTATATCTAATTCATATTTGCAGTTTTGGTCATAAGCTCACGGTGCTGTTTTTGGTGAGCTGAACATGTTCATGAACAGTGGATGGATGACTAGGGGAGGGGGGTGACTCCTGTTTCTTAATGGAGGCACACAATTGACATTTTGGGTAGGCAAATTAGTGTTTTATTCTGTAGATCATATCACTTTTTTGGTCCAAAGACACTGAAGGCCAGCAGTATCTCCAAGTCATTATAACACACACATCCACACACACACACACATCCACCCTTTTACAAACAGACCCATGAGGGACGCCCTACTCAGGATCCCTTCTGTTTCTAACATTTATCAATAGTGTCCTTGAAATTAAAAGTGAAGTTTTTCAAATGCAATTTATTGAGTCTTTCCTTTTTTTACCCCAGGCATATGCTATGATGTTGTCATTATCTGAGAAGGAGTCCCTCCATTCTACATCCCACAGTTCTTCCACCGTGTGGCACAGTATGGCAAGGGCCGCAGCAGAATCCAGTGCCATTCAGTCCATAAGCCACGTATGACATTACCAAGGTCAACTGGAGTGGGACCAAGTCCAACAGTAGCATGGCTCTTTCATATAGGACTATTTAAAAGACTGCTGAGCAGAATGCCTTAGAAACCTGAAGGGTCACTCATTTAAAGTCTGATGACCTTAAACTGAATGATTAAAAAAAGAAAGAAAGAAGAAAAGGAAGGAATGAAGAGAGAAAGATAAAGAAAGGAAGAAAAAGAAACTATTTATTCTCGATATTTTGTTTTGCACAGCAAAGGCAGCTGCTGACTTTTGGAGGATCAATGCGACTTAGAGTGATTCGATGAAAATGAAAAACTTGCTGGGCAGAAGGCATCTTCCAGTTTGCCCTGCCCTAGGGCGTGGGTGGGTGAGAGGGACAATTGAGATGGCAGCATTGATACGAATGAACACTCCATAGAAACTTAATTTTTTTTTTTTTTGTACAAGATCACCTGGCACATGATTGGGAACAGTTGCTTGTAATTGCAGATTTAATTTTTTTTTGTTGTTAAAGTTTTATGTAATTTAACCCTTTGAAGACAGAAGTAGTTGGGTGAAATGCACACTCGATTATTATAGAAACTGATAACAGGAAGTACTTGTTTCCCATTAACTTTTGCCTTCTTAAGTACTTTGTTTAAAATTAGGGAAAAAGGGTATGTGTATATTGTAAACTATGGATGTTCAATGCTCAAAGAGGTTAAGTCAGTGAAGTAACCTGTTCATCACCAGTACCGCTGTACCACTACACTAATAAATGTTTGCCAAATCCTGTAATAACATCTTAATTTTAGACAATCATGTCACTATTTTTTAATGTTTAATTTTTTTGTGTTTTGCGTGTATCATGTATTTATTTGTTGGCAAACTATTGTTTGTTGATTCAAATAGCACTGTTCCACTCAGCCACTACTTTCTGATGTCCGAGGCACACCCCTTTCTGAATTTCAAAGGACCAAGGTGACTTGACCTGTGTATGGGGGTGCCAAATGGTGTTTGGCTTTTCTTAACATTCCTTTTGTTGTTGTTGTTGTTTTGTTTTCCTTCTTAATGAGCTAAATACGAATAGATGCAACTTAGTTTTTGTAATACTGAAATCGATTCAATTGTATAAACGATTATAATTTCTTTCATGAAAGCATGATTCTTCTGATTAAAAGCTGTACCCCATATTTTATGCTGGATGTCTGCAAGCTTGTGCGATGTTATGTTCATGTTAATCCTATTTGTAAAATGAAGTGTTCCAGACCTTATGTTAAAAGAGAGACGTAAATAACAGACTGTATTCAGTTATTTTGCCCTTTATTGAGGAACCAGATTTGTTTTCTTTTTGTTTGTAATCTCATTTTGAAATAATCAGCAAGTTGAGGTACTTTCTTCAAATGCTTTGTACAATATAAACTGTCATGCCTTTCAGTGCATTACTATGGGAGGAGCAACTAAAAAAATAAAGACTTACAAAAATGGTTATTTTTCCCACTGTGTGGTATTTTCCTTTCTCATGCAATTTTAGTTTCCCTGTGGGATCCAATGATTTAGAGATACGAAGTCTGGGGCCTTGATGCCCAAACAGATACATGGAATGTAGAGCATGTTTATACTGTTTTGAGATGACATAGGGATAACCCTTAGTCCATAAGGAGTTGCAATATCTCTTGCTCATCGTTCTGAACTTTTCCCGTGTGGTACAGTCAGTGCTCATGTGCAACATACACGTCCTTAGTATCACTCCATGCCCACAACATCCATTTTGGTTAGGACAGAGCAACCTACAGTTTTCCTACTTAATTTTATATAGTGCATGTCAAAAGGAGTTCTGTTTCTTATTTTTTCTTTTAATTACACAGATATTGTTCACTTATTTACAAAGAAAAAAAAACAAACCCTTTAAATTTTCTATAAGCCTTTTAAGACTTAGTCTATGTACAAATTATCAGATTATAATCAGAAGGTAGACATAATTTTGTGTTTTCATTCTTTACTGTGGCAAAAAAAAAATCACTGCATATTGCTAAAATTCTTCAAAACAATCATTTAGCAGTTGTTCTGTATTACACCAGGTTTGATCTTTAATTTCTTCAATCATTCCAATTTTGTTAAAAGTTTATGTTTTCTGTTTTTCACTTGTATAATAGTATTTTAATTTTCATGTATGTAATTGTTTCTGTGTGTTCATATATGTTCGCACAGGCTTGAAATGAGAAGAATAGTATTTTCATATGATAAATTCTCTGGTGGGGAACCAATTAGGAACATTTTTTTGCTTCTTAAATATAATGCCAATTGTTTTAGAATATGGTTATTTCAATTTTGGCCAGTCGTAGAGGTTTTAGAAAAGCCTGAAAAATAAGTATTACACATGAAAGTAGATCCAGACGAATTTCTTCATTCATTTATTTCTTAGCCACAATGCCAGATATATAAAGAAACTTCCTCACATCCTTTCTAAATGTCAGTAGTATAAGAATTAAATATATGAGGTATAAATACTGATTTTTAAAAATAGAATGTGTGCACAGGAAGAAGTATTCAGGAAATACCCTTAAGCGATAAATCTAGTCTTTAAAGAAGAAGAAGAAACTAGTATTTGGGACATAAGAACACATTCGAGAAAGTGGAGATCTGGTTCTTTGTTTTAAAGAATATACCTATAAATTCTGAAGCAATTCGAATACTCCCAATGCAGCAAATTCTTTTTGACTTTGCGCATGACATTTCAGTTGTTTGCTAATACTTAGTCCCTCTAAATTCCAAAAAGGCTTTCAAGCCTTACATTTCTGCTTTCTTTTCCATTCATTTCGCCAGCAGCCCTCCACCGCATGGCCCTGTGCGGAGGCGGTGAGATGTGGTGGACACAGTATGGGATTTGGAAACTCAAGGCCTGGGTTTGAGTTCTGGCTCCACAACTGTGCTGGCTTTGAGGTCTCAGGCAAGTCACATACTTCTCAAAATCTCATCTGTGAAAACAGGGAAATAAGACCTGCTTTTCTTACTACTGCATTGGGTTTCTGTGAATGTCAAAAATTAAAATACATCTTTGGAAATATTTGGTGAAAGTTGTACACATGAAAGTCATTTTATAATTTTTTGGTAATAGTTAAAAGAATAGAATGTGTGTTTATGTGTGTGTGTATATACACGAAAACACTATGCTAACAGGATGTGACAGGAATCTATTATAGACTATACAAAATAAAAGTGGATGTTTTCCAGAAAAAAAAAATGTTAGAGATGTTTCTTGAACAAATATGTGATTTTGAAAAATAAAGCTTAGTTTTTTGAAAACATGAGACAGCCAGTATAATTTTTGAGAGCTTGTTAAAAAGTCGAGGCCTTTTGAATCCATTCATAGAAGAAGCACCCTCATGCTTTTATTTTCAGGTAATGACCATCAACCTATCTTATTTCTGTACAGAATAAATAAAATGAGTTATTCATGTTTAAACTGCCTGTTATTGCAGTGTCATGCCAGAAGTGTGTATATCCACTGCCTCAGTTAATCATCACAGTAGACCTGCATGCAGGAAGCTTTATTTCTGTTACACAGATGAGGAAACTGGAGCTCTGTGCTTGAGATCCCAGCTCAGAGTCATCTGGCTGGGAACTGGCTGGCTGAGAAACTAGGGGTGCCTGACTCTTTAGCCCACACTTAGCCAAGTTTTTCAGACCTTCTGATTCAGGCACAGTTAAAGAAATACAAAAAGGAATGTTTCAAATCAAGAAAATATGCCCACGGAGAGTAAGGCTGTCAGAGATGCAACTGTGCCCAGGAGACATTTAGGCGTCTGGGTCTTGGCTGTAAAGAGTGTGAAAGGTGAGTGCCAAGCACTGGTTCCCAGGCTTTCTTTGTTCAGGTTATCTCAAGTCAGAACCAGCAATACTAGTGCTTTTGAAAGATTCTAAATACTTCCTTAATAAGAGAAGGGTCTTAGTCATCTTGTTTGCATATTCCTAACAGATGTTTTGAGTTTCCTTCTTACCCTTTCTGAAAAAAAAAAACAAAAAACAAAAACAAAATAAAACAAAACAAAAAAACAACAAACAACAACAAAAACAAAACTTTTACCCCAAACCTACATTTTGAAGTTATTAACAAAGAATGAGTTAAACTCTTTCTAAAATAGTAAGCAGACTCATTATGACAGAAAGCAAATGTGAAATAAGTACAGTTAAAAAGTGTACTTATTTCATTCTTCTTAAGTTTAAATAATTGTTAATGGAAAGAATGTGAGGAGAAGTGGGAAGAGTAAAGGGAAAAAACAAATAGACTGGGTCTAGGACTCCCAAAAAGAAAGTATAGAGAGGCAGCCAGCTCTCCACCAAGCAACAGGTTGATATTTAATTGTTCATTATGTTTTGCATAACCCATTTCTGAACACAAGAGACTGTTTTGGTCCAATAAATATTTAGAAAAAGGATGTAAGATGGCAATTATCAAACTAATTCAGAAAATAACAAGTGCTGGTGTGAATGTGGAGATTAAGAACCCTCATACACTATTGGTGGGAATGTAAAATGGTACAGCCACTATGGAAAATAGTATGTCAGTCTCTCAAAAAATTAAAAATAGAATTATCATATGATCCAGCAATTCCACTTTTGTGTATATATCCAAAAATGAATTGAAAGCAGGGTCTCAGAGAGTTATTTATATATACATGTTCATAGCAGCATTATTCACAGTAGCCAAAAAGTAGAAGCAACCTAAGTGTTCATCAGTGAATGAATAGATAAACAAAAGGTGTTATATACATAGATTGGAATATTAGTCAATCTTTAAAAAGAAGAAAATTCTGACAGATGCTAAAACATGAATAAAACCTCGAGGACATTATACTAAGTGAAATAAGCTAGTCACAAGAGAAATACTATATGTTTCCACTAGTATGAAGCACCTTGAATTTGACTAAATGCATAAAGCAAGAAAGTAGAATGACAGTTGTCAATGGCTGAGGGCAAGGAGGAAAGATGAGTTGTTATTTAATGGGTATAGAGTTTCAGTGTTACAAGATGAAAGAGTTCTAGAGATGTGGATGCATTTAGTGCTACTGGATTGTACACTTAAAATAATTAAGATGATAAATTTTATGCACATTTTACCACAATTACAAAGAAAATTTAAAAAATATGATTACTTCTCTAAGTCAATGTCTAGAAAGAAAACCAGAAACTACTCTAAATATTTTGAGTATTGAGTAGAGGGATTTAGTGCAGCGGATTATATGCCAAAGCACTGGAAAGGCTGGTAGAGCAAAAGGAAAAAAGGAAGTAATGGGAAAACCAAGAAGCAACCTGTCCATTGCTCATCATGTGGCTGTGGAAGCCTGGCTCCTGCAGCTGCCTCTCAGAAGCTGCCTCTACTGATTGCCTCTACCACCTGTTGCTGCCACTGATAGAATCAGCCTTCCTGCTGCCTTCTGACTTCCCACCAGTGCCTTCCATTGTACTTCACTGGAAACCAGCAGGCTGGAGAGGGAGTCTGGGGAATGAGGTTTCCAAGCATCTAGGCCCCTGCAAGACAGAGAAATGGTGGAAGTGGCGCTGGGTACCAACAGATCCTATTCAACAGGGAGCCACCTAAACTGGACATACTGTGGATACTAGTTTAATGGGGAAATCCTCCAATAGCTTCCCAATATTTTTAGAATGGACCTCAACACATCAACATGGCCTTCAGGGCCCTCCGTGACCTAGTTTTTGCCTATTTTTCTATTCTGTCCCCACTTGCTTATCTGTTCAGACATGCTGAATAATTGTCAGACACCAAGCTCAACTTTGCTTTGAAGGACTTCACAAATTGTGCTCCATGAACTTGGAACACCGTCCCTTGTCTTTCAATCCAGAGCCCTTTTTTCTTGCCCCACTCCCTACATCCTTATTTGCTAAATTAACTTACTCTTTAGATTTTAATTTATCTATTACTTCTCCAGAAAAACTTTCTCTGATATCTTCTCACTCTCCTCAACATATTAATGTAAATTAAGTAGTGCTGTTGTAGTCTCTTATCAAACATTTTACTACATATATTCAGCATACCTATTGCAATTTGTAATTGCATATATATATAAATTTAAGATGTCTGCTCCTAAAACCTTAAGCTTCATGAAGGAACTAACTGTGACTACTTTGATTAATTCTGTATCCCCAGTGACTAGTACAAAGTATGGCACATTGTGATTATTCTATAAATTTTGTTATATCATTGAATAAAAAAATAAATTGCCTGAAAAGATATTATCAGTGGTTATCTTTAAGATTTGAAGTAAATTTTTATACCCTCAATGTTTTCAACACGAATGGATTACTCGTGTTTAAAAAAAAATCCAACTATTTCTTTTTGTGAGCATATCTCATGGTCAAGAGGCTCAATTCTAAGAATTCATCCTAAGAGATGAGTTAGCACTGCATACTGATATTTGCAAACATGCAGGTTCATTAAACATTAATAATAAAAAATTATTATCAATGCAGAAACCACACAAAAGAGACTCAATGAAGTAAACTAGGCTGTCTGCGTGACCATGGATAAATACATGGACAGATAATCTCAACATATTATTAAACCTGAACAATCGGTCAGGCTACAAATGGCTGGGAGCTATATAGTGTAACATTTTACTGATTACTAGGATTATGGGTAAATTTTATTTGTTTTCTTCTTTTTGCTTATCTACATTTTTTTATATTATCTAAAAATAAACATGTGTTACTCTTTAAATGAGAAAAACATTATAAATAAAAACCAGAAAAGTTTATTCCAAATTGTTAAATGGTACAAAGAGAACAAAAGTGACTTTTGTCAGAAGAGAGTGACTAGATGCTTTCAGATCATCAACTTTGGGAGCTGGTTGAGACCAACCTGAGCACTACACAAGTGAGATCTGGAAAGACTATTGGTTTTGTCCAAGACCCAAGGTCACACTGCTGATTTGGAGTCTAAACTCAAGTTTCTGCTTTGTGGGTCACACTGTGACCCACTCTCGTAGTGAGGTGTGGGGTATGAGTAGAGTTGAGTGAAATTCTGGTGTCCAGCAAGGGAGCTTGCTGGGGTCAAAGGTTTTTATAATGAGTTCAGGAGTCAGATTGCTTCTAAATGTGCCCAAAAATGACACCATAGCATAGGTGCTGGACCCCATTTGAACTTGTCTTTACATGTTATAACAAAAAGGACATATATCTTTAAGGCGACAAACTGATTGTACATATTATTAAAGTAAAGTTACAGTACCTGTTTTCTACATGTTGATTCTTATTGATTTCATTTCGGTTTGGAGTTGTAACTACTCATTAGAAATGGGTCTCCCTTAAGTAATGGAATGGTATTGAGCACATATGAGTGAGAAAGAAGTAGTCAAAAGCATCTAGTGTAAAAACCCAATTTGTGCCCCAATTTGACATCTCAAAAGGCAAAGCTCACTTGTAATATTTTCTCTACATTATTTCCCTGCAGTATAAAATTTTGGCTTCTTCCAGTTGTCTCTTAACAGGCAGCAGCATTTCTAAATCAGGAAAAATAAATAGGGAGGAAAAAAGTTCAGAGATTCCCCCGAAGAAACAAAGATAACAAGCTTAGAAGGAGGCCAGCTAGTGTTGTGATGTTGTCAAAAAATATCTCCTCAGCACCACCACTGAAGTCATCCTTGTCTGTGACAGTCACATTTTCTTTACTTAAAATAATAGCTAATTATTCTAGGAGAGCTGACATAGTAGGTCATTTCAGTCAGCATTATTTGAATTAGTAAATCTTATCTTTTTTCTCTGTGGTAGCCACGTGAAGGAATATTTTTATAAAAGAGAGACTAGAGTAGGGTGAAAACAGAATGTAAGAGGACGTATTTGAGGCATTGCGCAGGGGCAAGACTGGGGCATTTGAAGCAGCACATGGTGGCAGCAATCTGGGTGTTCTGTTTCCCTGGGACAGGAGAAAATGCCATAAGGAGGAGAGAAGAGTGCAGATTTGTATTTTGTCTTGTTTTGCTTTGTTTCATCAAAATTCACTTGCTAAAGACAAAAGTAAGGACTGAAGTCCTCAATTTGAAAGATTAAAAAATAACAGACGGATGAATCGAAAATCTTAGTGAAAAATTTTTGATAAGCAAATTTATTGTAATAGTTTAAATAGAAAGATTCGTTTAGCTCTATGGTTTTGTAAACCTCTTTTGACAGAAACTACTGACTTCTAAAGGATAAAGATATGGATTGTTCAGCTCTGAATTCTTCTACGTGGTCTTTACAGAAAACAGCCCCATGTTAGTAATACTAATAGAGTGTATACTGTTATTTAAACTGGTAAATGGGTGATATTTTGTTTACTCTTTTTTCATGTACTTCAAATCAAGACTTTCCTCTTTATATTTTTCCAATAAGTCCAATAAATTTTGTAGAATTAACAAAAGATGGTTGCCAGATTGTTTCATTTTTTTTTCTTAAAATGCCATTCAAAGATTAAAAAAAATAAAGATTAATTCGAGAAAGTAGAATTTCTTAACATTCAGAATAGACAGGACTATTGCGTGGGATTAATTGGCTACTGCAGTTCTTGGAAAGGCAACGAGAATTCGGGAGGGTGCAGAGTCAATGTTACCTGGAATTTTACCGTTTCCCCCGCCACAAACTAGCTGTGTGACCTCATGCAAGAACACTGATTCCCAAATTTTAACAATTTAGGTATCACCACAATTTTTGCTATATCTTTATGCCAGCTGAATCATTCAGTGTTCACTTAACATTTCTTTATCATTATTCATTTTTATGCCTTGATAATTTTATTTTATAAGTATGCATACATAGAACCTCACTTTCCACAAACATCACTTAATCTTAAAATTAGATACAATGTAAAACTATAGCAATATTATTAGATTCTATCGAGATACTTATAGTCAATGTTACCACTTCCTAGGCATATTGGAAAGCACACTTTTCTGTTAGGGGAGGGGTCCATGTGACTGGTTCCATCTAATATACTCTACGAAGAAGCAACATATAGCACTTCTGGGCCAAATAATTTAATTGACAATACACGGTTCTCTTAATTTTCTTCTTCTGATTTGGCGAAGAAAAAAGGCTGCACTTTATAGTTGATGATGCAACTGTAAGACAGTAGAGCCTCCGCCCATAGAATTGCTTCCATCCTGAACACAAGCTGAGCTGTAAATAAGAAATATACTTTTGTCCAGCTCAGACACTGAGACTTTGAGCATGTTTTTTACCCACAGCAAAACCTGACCTATTCCAATTACTGCAACAGTGTTGCCCACCTAAGACTGTGTGTGATCTCTACTTGCTCTTTACTTAAAAAAAAAAAAAGAGGATGTTAGGAAATGTTAGACAGATGATAGAGAAACACTAGTTCTAAATGGAGATTTTCTTCTTAAATATGATAAAAAAAAATCTTAAACAATTAAAATGAGAATAATTTCTTTCGTGTGCTTTAAATGAATCTCTACATCTTAAAATACATGGCAAAATATACAAGTCTTTGATCCTGGTTCCCTTATCAAGACAATGATAGAAAATAATTAGCTCTGTGATGGTGAGAAAAAACATGTGAAAATGGCACTTACTCAGCATACAACCAACAAATTTTAATGTGTTTCATTTGAAAGTTACATGACATTACACAATGTAGTACAAGAATATTTTGAAGGGCCAATATTTATTTAATACTGCCGAAGGCTCTGGAGGATATACAAAACAAAAGTGTACTTTGTTTGGGGCAAGTTTCTGTAAGCTGGCAACATTCGTGTCAGGGCCTGATGCTGGAAAGAAGTCCTCTGTGGATCTGGATAAATTTTATAGCAGTTGTAGCCCTGATATATGTAGAGAAAGAAAAAAATCAGGAAAACTAGATAACCCAGGAAACAAGTTGCAGAAGAGGTGAAAAAGTGTCTTATTTAGACTATGTTATAAAAGGAGAGCCTATGAAAGGACCTCCTGATGGTTTGGCCTGTGGTGTATTCAAATGGTACCTAAAACAATAGTTATCATTTATCGAATCCCTACTGTGTGCATAGCACTGAGGATAATGCTTTAATTTTTTTTTAACTATCAAAACAATCTTGTCCATGAGATAGTATTATCATTACCATTTTGTCATTTAGGAAACTGAAGCTAATGATGTTAAGAAACTTACACAAGATTACACAGAAGCTTAATAAAAGAATTGTAACTCCGCGCAGGTATATCTAACTCCACAGGCTGTGCACTCTATCACTCTTCCACCCCGATGACAAAGATATTATTTTACTTTTCCACTAATTAACCAGAAATTACATTTTTCTATATGAACTGTAACCTGCTCCTTGTCTTTGGACTATTTGGAATCTAATCATGAAGACAGCTAAGATATAGCCATGTGCTCAGAATTTTTTTGCCTGTGTAAACAGAACACTTTGCAAAGGAATGCGAGGGTTGAGGGGTGCGTGAACAGTCCAGCTATGCAGAGTAGGATGGATGCCACTTAACTTTGACCAATTATTCACATATGTCTTGAGCATGAAAACTATTTGTTGGTTTCTTACAATTATCCATGGAACAGTGCAAGGTTTGGGGTCACTTCACGGTAGGTGGTTGCTTTCCAAACAAAGTCATTTCTGTATGTACACGTACATGGGTTAGTGTGAGTATGAGGGGGTGGAAAGGAACTGCAGAAGGTCAAGTGAAAAGATAGATGGATTAGAAGTTGGCTAGTGGGATGTGGCACTGTCAAAGGAATCTCAGCAAAATGTGTTGTGTCAAGAAAAAGCAAAGTCCAAAATGCACACAGTTTGAATCAGACTCACCCAGATAAGGTTTACAGTTTTGTTATTAACTAATGCATGACAATGGGGGAATAGTAACAACAACCACATAGTAGGGGAAATAACTGCAAACACTGATGCATGTGAAGAGTTTGGTGGAGAATTCATGTATAATAAATGGCACTGACCAAATCACAAGTAATGAGTTTCACTGTAATCCCTCCTGCTTTTTTATTTTTAATATTCATTAAGTTATTTTATTTATCTTTTTTGCATAGGTAATATCTGCTCATAGTAAAAATTCAAAAATTATAAAATGGAGAATAGTAAAAAATAAATTTTCCTTCTGCCCTTATGTCCCAACACAATGAATAATCTAATATTTTGGCCTTTGTAAATCTAAGATTCTAAAACATAGTGTATTTCTTTCAATATGAGTGAGGTTGTATGAATTTTTTGTATATTTAAAGACTCTTAGTTTTTCTTTTTATGTAAGGTATCTGTTTAGTTATCTACTCCAATCCTTTGTTTGTGTTTCTATTGTTATTGGTCTTGTTTTCCAAGGAGCTCTTTACTTAAACAGCCTTGTATTTAAAATATTTATCATAATTTTAAACTTATCCTTTGCCATTATCTGGTTTTGTTTTGCAGAATTTTTTTGCAATAATATTCATTGACCTTTCTATTAATTTTTAGTTTGCTCATATATAAGCAAAAGTTTCTCATGCTGATTATTTTTAAATTATATTTTGTTTCATCGAAAGTTCTTTTTGCTATAAAGTGTAAGGTGGAGACTCTATTTAGTTTTCCCAACATCATTTAATAATTGATCTTTTCATAGCTAATTTGAAATACCACCCTTTCATATATGAGATTTTTATGTGAATTTTAGTTTATTTGGGGGCTTTCACTGTTTGCACTAATCAATCAACTTATCGAAAACCCAATAGTATTGTTTTAATCAACATAGGTTTTTAAAAGATTTTGTAGTAGGGTCAAAACTGTTATGTGCAACCATGGAAGTTGTATATAACTCATTTTCATGAACCTTTTTACATAAACTATAATTAATTGGTGCTCTCCCCCAAACTCCAGAAATTGTCTAGTATACTATCTATACAACTAATGAGCCAACCTCATATAATTGTTTAACTTTTTAAAAATTTCCTGGCTATTATTACTTATTTATTTTTAAAAAGAAATTTTAGAATAAGCTTATATAATTTCAAAAATTTCTATTGACTTGTTTCTTTCGACCAGGACTCGTTAAATTTACAAATTCATTTAGGAAGAATTGACACCTACCTTGAACCATAACAAATAATAAAATCAATTCCAGGTGAACTGCATGTCTAAAAGTAAAACACAAACAACAAAACTTTGATATAACGTACAGTTAGGATATCTTCATGATGTCAACATAAAGAAATTTTCTTAAATGAGATGCAAAACTTCTCACCAAAAGGATAATTAATTAGAACATTTTATGTTCAGAATATATAATGAATTCATGTTAATCAATAAGAAAAGACAATATTAAAAGAAATATAAGCAAGAAGCTTAAATAGATATTTCACAGAAGATAATATTTAAATATTTTGTCTTCATGAAAAATCAAGGAATAGCATTGAAGAAAATCAAAATGAGATATCTCTTCATACACATCAGACTTCCTAAAAATAAAAAGACTGATAATATTACAACTAAACTACAGAACAACTATCATCGAGAATTGCCTGAAGTCTTGCTGAATGCCAGTTGAAGAACTGAGACTATATATATATATATATATATATATATATATATATATATATATATATATATATATATATATATAAAAGAAGCCACATCTAGACTAGTAAGAGGGGCAGAGATGTGGAAAGTATTGGTCCCACACCCATGTGAGGCATTTAAAAATTGGGATGGCTCTCAGCTACAAAGCTTTCCTCTAAGGAGCGAAGAGTCTCACACCCACGCTGGGCTTCCAAACATAGGGTTGTGAGGCCAGAATGAGAAGTCTCCACAACTTCAGGCTGTGGAAATTCGTGGAAATTGTGGCTGAGTGAGACAAGGGGCCCAGGCATTCCTTATAAAGGGCCCATGTATGGACTTACTCACTGTTGGACTCACTCACTCTGAGCTCCAGTGCTGAGGCAGCAACTCAAAAGGCACCAGGGACATATGGGGAGGAACTGAATTATTTGGCTTTAGGGAGAGGGTGGAGGGACAGCTTTCTCCTAGACAGAATTGCTGGCAGAATCCATGGTTATTTTGTTGAGCCTTTTCGCTACCCAGCCTGCTGAGTCTTTATTAACCTGGCTAACAGTAAAGATACACTGTTCACTTTGCCCTGGTGATTCCCTGAAACCTCATTCCAACCAACTTGCAGGCCCTCCCCTACTACTTCCAATGATATTTTCCCATGCAAACAGCCTGTCTTGTCTCATGCTGTGGCCTTTTCTAAAATCTCTTAAAGTTTCATAAACCCAAACAAGCAGCATCTGATCTTGGCATTCCCCATACTTCTAGCTAAGCAACCCCAAGCCCAAAACTAGTGGTAGCTGGCCTCAGTTCTCAGCTTAGCCTTTCTCTGGTACCTCCAGGCCCAGAACAGTTGGCAACCATCTGCAGATCATTTTGTAGATTATACCAGGTGGTTCTAGACAAGGCACAGGAAGTGACTGACCTTGCTCTGCACCAGAGCCACTCTCAATAGGCCCCTAAATCAACAGACCCAGTGGCCAGCTTCCGACCACACCAGAGTATCACCCAATCACCTCCACAAAAGATACACCAAAAGGGCAGACTGGGCAGACACCGGACTCTGGCTAAAGTGAATCCTACTCTGGTCTGTCAGGTCAGTCCCTGTTCAATAGCTTCTTGACTATAACCACAGTCAGTCCTCAAAACCAATCAACCTGAGAGTCAATCAGGTTGACTGACTCAGCAACATTATTTACAATAACCGAGATATGGAAACAACTTAAGTGCTTGTCAGTAGATGAATAAATAAAGAAAATTGGTACACATATTCAATAGAATATTACTCAGCCATAAAAAGGAGTGAAATCTTTCCATCTGTACAACATGGGTGAATCTAGAGGGTATTTTGCTGAGTGAAGTAAGTCAGACGAAGACAAATGCCATATGATTGCACTTATATGTTGTAATCTGAAAAACAAAATAAACAAAACAGAAACTAATTCACAGATAGATACAGAGGACAGTTTGATGGTTACCTGTTGGGAGCGGGGTGCGAAGAGGTGGGTAAAGGGGGAGAAGAGATTAAGAGGTATAAACTGGTAGTTACAAAATAGTCATGAGGGTGTATAGTATAGCATAGGGAATATTGTCAATAATATTGTAACGCCTAAGTATGGTGTCAGATGGGTACTAGATTTATCAGGGTGATCACTTTGTAAGTTATATAAATGTCTAATCATTGTATTGTATACCTGAAGCAAATATAATATGTCAACTGTACTCGAAAAAAAAACTATTAAAAAGAAAAGCCTAACAATACCAAGTGTTGGTAAGATGTGGAACAATGGTAACTCTCATACATTGTGAGTGGGAACATAAATTGGTACAGCCTCTCTAGAAAATTATTTAAACATTAGCTATAAAAGCTGAATACATACTACAGAATACACACTAGCTACTCAATGGAAATATATATACATATGCACCATAATTTATGTATAAAAATGTTCACAGCAACATTATTTCTAATAGCCCTCAAATGTAAAATATTCAAGTATCCATTAGCAGTAGAGTAAATAATATATCAATGATTGTGGTATTTGTATACAGGAAAGTACTACATAGCATTAAAAATTAATGACTACAGTTACATGAAAAAATGAATCAATTTTACAAAATGTAATTTTAAGTAAAAGAAGCTAAATACAAAAGAAAACATAATATGTTACTTAATTTATATAAAATTTTAAAAATAGGCAGTACTATTCAATGGTAATAGTAGTCAAGATAATGGTAAATTTTGCATTAGAAGAAAGGGTTAATGATGCAACCAGCATAAAAGGGAACTTCTGGATGCTAATATATTATTTCTTAATTTGAGTGATGGTTACCTGAGAGCGTTCACTTTGTGGCATTTATGATTTTTATCTTTTCCTAATTGTGCATTAAAATACATATCTATAAGGCTTTAACCTTAATCTGCTTATTATTTATCAGGTTTAAAAAGCAAAATTATTTTACATATGATAAATATTTTTAAAAATCTATTGGCCTCCTGTCTGATTTCCTTTTCCTGTTTTACATGTACACAATTGCAATCCTTTTAGGTGTTTAAATTTTCATTTATAAATGACATTCTTGTGTTGCTATTCATTAATTTGTTTCAGTTTTTAGATACTATCCTCAGATTTCTGCCCTGGAAAATAAGAATTTAACTGTCCTACATAATCACTCCATATTTCTTCTTCCTGTCTTCCCAACATAGTTACATAATAATGAGTAGATAGCTCAAATTTAAGTGTTTAAAAATTATGATAATGAATATATTTTATCTGTGATTATGTAAATATTATTCATAGCTGACTCATGAATCACATTTTTTATTAATTCTTATTTTCCCAAAGGTAGTACTTTCCCTAAAATCTCCAAATTGTATTTCAGCTTTTAAAATCTATCATGATAGTTCTTACCACTGAAATTTCTTTGACACCACGTTAAAGTAAAATGCCAAAAACAAAACTATATAAACTGAAATTAAAGTTTTGTAAAAGTTAACAAATGTATTAGAAGAAAATACATCAAAATATATATTCTGAATGTAAAGTGTGGAGGAATTTGTTGATTCTCTGTGCCCTGCCATGGGTTCAAAGTATAGAAATTTTCCTTTCGTGAGACTGTGGTCACACACAAAAAATTCTACCCATGGACATTTCAGAATGTTTCAGAGACACCAATAACCAGAAGCCTACATGTTGTGTAGTTTAGTGAGGCAGACAGCACATTCTGAACAAAAGAAACAGCAGTGTAAGAGCCCAGAGCCATCAAAAAGAATACTGAGTTCAAGGCATTGTGGAGGACTTTTTGGATAAGAAGCAGGATGCATATGGGGAGGGAGTGGCAAATGAGGCTGGAGATTCCAGATGACTACGGATCTGTAAAGTTATATGAATACTTTATATGTATCCTGGAGGTGACCATGAGGAGCCACTGAAGAGTTTATCAGTGCTAAAATGTGATCAGATTTAGAAACTAGAAATTTCACCCAAGGAGAAAGGATTACTGTGGTCAAAACCAGAAACTAAACAATTAGTTCAATTTTTCTCAAACTTTTGCAACTATTACCCATCATAAAAAATAATAATTTTTAAATTGCAACCCAAGTATGATACTGTGATTTATAAAAAATGTGTATTTGGTATTCTCTATTTCTGTCACAAAGCTAAGACAAGGGAGCTATAAATGTATTTTTGTTATGTTAATGACCTTTAAACTGCACCTAAGCACTGGGGCTGATTTCCAGTGGAACCAACCAATTTATTAGAGGATTGGGAATTTTAATACCATCCCCTGACCTCAGGGGAGAGGAGAGGACTGGAGAGTAAATCAGTCCCCAATGGTCAACTTAATGAATCATGCCCATGTAATGAGGTCTCCCTAAAAATCCCAAAGAATGGGGTTCAGAGAGCTTTTTGGTTGGTGAATGTGTGGAGGTTCAGAAAAAGTGGCTAGCTCTGGAGGGCTCAGAAGCTTAGCCCTTTGCTCATAGTTTGCTCTATGTATCTCTTCCATCTACCTGTTCCTGAGTTGTATCTTTTGTAATAAACTCATGGTCTAGCAGGTTAATGTTTCCAAGTTCTGTGAGCTGCTCTAGCAAATTTATCAAATCTGAGGAGGACGTTGTTGTTATCTCTGATCTATAGCCAGTTGATCAGAAGCACAAGTAACAATTTGAACTTGTAGCTGGGGTCTAAAGTGGGGGTGGGGAGACAGTCTTGTAGGACTGAACCCTTGACCTGTGGAATCTGTTGCTATCTCTGGGTAGATGGTGTCAGAATTGAATTGAATGATACATCATTTGTTGTTAAAGAATTCCTTTAATATGTGGAGAAAGAGAACTCAACCCCCTCATACCCACACTGAAAATCAGCGTCAGAAGAGAAACCATACCGGATAATATATATAATCTATATATCTGTACATACAAATGTGCATATAAATTAGTCAACATTTTCAATAAACAGCATTTACCTTTGACTCATGCACTTCCACCTGATATTTTTTATTTTGTTCCATTCTATTCTATTCATTTTAATTTTTTAAAAGTATTGGTCATGATCCACTACAATGATTTTAGAACCACTAATAAATTTCATCTCACAGCATGGTCAGCATTGAGTTGGTGGTGTTATAATAATCTTTGGGAGAGATGGTAAATACATATTAAACACTAAGCATATCCCAAGAAGCATGGAGAGGAGAGATTGGTAGTCAATTGGGATTTAAGAAGTAGTGTCAATAGTAGTCAGTGCAGGATTAAGATATGAAACATAAAGAAAAGAGTGCTCAAGAATAAGGTTCAGAATTTTGTTTGGGGAACTAGGTAGAGAGTCGTGTCATTTGTAGATGTAAGGAATGCAATAGGAGAAACGTGTGTGTAGGAGAGTGGAGAGTGCAATAATCAGTTCAAGTTTGGCCATTTGGAGTCTGAAGTGCACGCAAGACACTCTGATGATATTGCCCAATTGAAAGAATTGTTGGGAGATAGAAAAATGGGACTAGGGTAAGGCCCATTGATGTAAGTTATAGTTTTGGTAGTAAAAACCTATAAATGAAAGGGGAAAATATAGAATGAGAAGAAAATAAGCCAAAGGACAGTATTCTGGGAAATATTATCATTTAGATGACTGATGACAGCTGAGGTGCCTATGAAAGACAACTAAGAAAGGACAGAGAGAAAGGAAGAAAACTGGAAAACAGTTGTAAGATGTTGAAGAAGACTCTGGAGGAGAAATTGGCCAATAGCATCAAATGGAAACAAATGGAGAAAGATAATTATGACTTTAGCAATGTGTTGTAAGAGAATGGTGAATACAGGAAGCCATTTTGCAAAATACCATATATCCAATGTCTAAAAGCTGAGAACCAGTAGAACAAACTGTTCAATATGTCCTACCCCTCTAACTTGATAAATATACCTGTGTAACCATCAGTAAGGCCAGGCTTGACTTTTGAACTCTTGAATTTTTTAGAGTTCTACTCTGAAATGTAATAGCTTGGAGAAGCCCATCCTAGCCCTCTATAACCCATGGGAGGCCCCTCTTTTTGCCTCTCACTCCTGAAATATCCATACTGTGAGGAACCCTACATACATACATACAGATATAAGGGCACCCAACCTGTAAGTTCAAATTCCATTCACACTTCTTTCCCTGCCAATAAGAATGGCTATACCCTGGCCCTTGGGGTGTGCCCACCAGCAGTGTAGTCTGCCTTCTAAAAGAGCTGAAATGAGAAGCGTCCCCCACCAAAAAATGGTGAGCAAAAGCATATTACAAACTTGAGAAAAGAGACTAACCTTGTGGGCGTAGTTGAGAGCTTGAAAAGAGTATGACTGACATAGCAAGTCCCTATGGAAGACAGTAGAGGTCAGCATGTAGCTCACCATGGGGACAGAAAGAAGGTCTCAGCCTCTGTGGGAAGGAAGGGAAATTATGGATAAAAGTTAACATGTAGATGGAGAGGGAATTTGATAGTGTTCATACTTTATACTTTCATTTATTTTCTCTGTGAACTAGGAAATAGTCTCTGTTAAGAGAAAGCGGTTGGGATTGGGCAGAGATGGGACAAAAACCCCAATGAATACAGTTGCTTTTCTTAGAAAAATCTCCATTACAGCAGTAAGAAGAGGTGCTCCGAAATGAGTAAAAGACCCCCAATGGCCATCAGGACCAAGCTGAGTTTGGAATAAAAAAATTCTAGGCTGTTACAAATGCATGATTGTGGGATTTTTCTTGGCTGTGAAGGATCAGGAGACATAATGTTCATGACAAGGTTAATGCAGGGTCTCTTTTAAAGGTGGTTTGGTGAACATTTAATGGGTAATTACATGATTATTTTTGAGATTTTTCCTTAATACAAGTCACAGAAAATGGGAACGGAAAGGTGCTCCTTCTTCTTCACAAGAGAAATGTCTTGTCATTAGGGACTCCGAGAATGCACGCCTCATTTCCCAAGCCCACGGTAAGAAAGGGATCTCCACTTCCCTCGGGGATCATTTCATAGCTTAACAGTTATTGCAGCCAGGAAGCTTATTTTTTCTCCTCCTGACATTTAGTCCAAATTATATTCTTCTTGATTTCAGCCTATTATTGTTAGTCATTTCCTCTTGGAATCTCTATCCCTTCCTGGTATATGAACCTTCCAAATATTATGTCGACTTATCACCTGACCTGGTGATAACGGTTTTAAAATATACATTTTTGGTTTATATATAGGATGATGGTTTTACATCCTATAAACACACTATACGTGGACGTCGAGGGATTCGAGAAAATACACTTTTGTGTGAGCAAAAATATGTAGGTCATATATACCTGATATATGTAATTACAATTTTCATAATCATTATGTTAGATTTGCCAACTTTCACATGTGGAAATGTTCAATTTGTAATGTGATTATAACAAAAAAAAACAAAGCATGTTTGATACCTGTGGCTTGGTCGTTTCATGGTAAGTGCAGAAAATTTGAAAAACCGTGTTACATTTCTTATTTCTGGCCAAGTCAAACTCTGAAAGTAGCTCTATAATTCTTGGGGAATCTCTTTAAGCAGACTTGTGTCAAGGCCAATTAGAATCCAAACAACCTTTTTCTAATTGGGGTGAGGTATGCAGCTGAATAATTCTGTCATTAAGAGAACCCCTTATAAAGGTTACAACTCCAAGGCAAACCTCAGCCCTAGGGCTGAATAAACACAGGAGGGTAGGGAGTGCAGCATTCCACGACTGGCACCTTCACCCCATAAGCCCTGGAGAGAGGAGTTTTGGATTTCTTTCTATGCTATTGCCATAAACTTCTTCCTCCACTGCCTGCCTATTCCCAGACCTGGCAAGGATATAACACAATTAAGGGGGCATTGCAAATTTTCCATTCTTTCCCCTGGTCCAGAAGCAATATTGGGTTTTTTTGTTGTTGTTGTTTTGGGGGATAAGAGTATCATTGAGAATTTTGGGGTAAGTCTATGCCTGCTTTAGTATTCTTAGCTCATCTCAATTTGACCTCTTCTGTCTTTTTCAGACTTATCTCTCTCTACCTCTCCTCATGTACCCAAATTCCAGCCACCATTCACTATTGCCCTTCACAGAATACTCCATGTAAGTCATCTACCTATCTCTCTCTCTATCATTTATCTATCTATCATCATCATATATCTGTATCTTTGTTCATGCTATTACCAATAACTGCAATACTCAGCCATTCATAAAACTTTGCACAGGCTTGAGAAATTTGCTGACCTGGTTCAAATCCTGACTCTATCAGTTATATACTGTGATACCAGGTAAAATGTTTAAGTTCTTTAAATCTCACTTTCCTCAACTGTAATGGATTTACTTTAATATTTACCTTATAGTTTATTTGGGGAGAGTAAATTTAATATATAATATATACTGTCTAATAATAATAACACCTAATCCTGTGGTGTAGGTTGGGATCTCTGGGAAAGAGACCAAAATGGAGATTTGTGTGCAGAAAGTTTATTGGGGAGTATTTTTGGAATCAATACCTTTGGGAGTAAATGAGGTAGAACTAGAGGGAGACAAAAGCTGAGCTCAATGCAGTCATAACAACGATCTCCTTCCATTTGCGGAGAGCTTTGTTGCTGAGCTGGCCTTCATAATTATCCCAAATTGTGGCAAGGCAACTAGTCCTTTATATCCAGCACCAACCAGTCATTGGATGAAAACTGGTTCTGGGGAGGGAACAAAGTCTGAGCCTCCTTTTGCCTGGTTTCTGGAGTTGCACCTACACCATTCACTTGGAAAAGGTGAAGAACAAACATTTCAATAACTATTAGATACACTCTCACCTGTCTCATTAGCCTTGGTGCATATTACAATAATTGTTCCCATCTTGCGTCAATTATTATTTTGGTTCTTATCATCCCCATTATTATCAGGGAGCACAATTCTATGGGCACATCTCCTATCAGTATGGCCATTAGAGGACAACTACTAATAGCTTCTCAGCAATGCTGGTTCCCCTCTGACCTGAACATTTTTTATCATCTTGGGAAACTGTCCTCTGGCCTTCCCACAGAATAAGGTTGTGGGCTTTCTAGCCTTATGAAATATGTGCACACTAGTGTGCCCATTTTTCCCAGCCTTTTTAAATTACTTCTGACTTGTCTACCATAATAGGTGACAAATATGCCTCACTTAGCATAGGCCATCTCTATCAACAAATTTCCAAGAGTCACCTTAGCAGTGCATTTGCTCCATCTCCCTAGGTTTGTTTTCCAGGATGTTAAATCCCGTGTAATAGTTGAATGTCCCAGTATTAATAAACTCCTCCTTATCCAACTTTACATTCTACCCACCTTAATCCAGCATTCTCAGGATCTACTCTTGTACTTACTCTCCTGCCACCTATGGGTACATATTAGGTCTTGCCAAGCCTTTGAAATATAGACTCTGTCTTCCATAGCAGCCCCAGCCCTTCCCTGACTGGGTCATGTTGAGGCTCAACTCTAGTTCCTGTCTTAGAAGACATACCTATCTTCTAAGGATATACCTGAGGAAGGCTTATCCCACAAGGTAGAGCTCTTTGCATCATTTTCAGTTAAGAGGGAAGTGTTAGCATTGAACAGGGAGGGTGGGCCAATTATGCAGGTTCAGGAGGTTCAGAAGAATCTATGGATTCAAGATATTTTAATGCATTGACAATGAAATACCCATCCCAAGACTTAGCATTCCATGGATTCCACCCAAGGCTTCCAATTTTGGCATTGCAGACTTGGAATTTTTGAAAATCTAATCTCTTTTGGAGCTTGGTTACTCTTATAATTAAGCCTTAGGCCTAATCCTCACTTTTTCTGCCTTCTGGCTACAGGAGCTTAGAATCCCTTTAGCTGCCAGGAGATCCAATGATTTTTATATTTAATTTTTAAGTGGTGAATAATCCTGTTAAGCATTTTATTTCCTTTCTTCAATGCATCTATTGCCATACAATTTGATATTCATTATAATTGCAATTTTCATATACTTCTCAAATATATGTTATATTGCACATTTAAATATATTTCTTTCCATCAATGTCTGTATTAGTTATCTATTTTTACATAACAAATTACTCCTCATATTTAGTGGCTTAAAAGAGCTATAAACATTTATCACCTTCCATAGTTTCTTTGGGCCTCAAATTTGGAAATGGTTTGGCTGGGTATTCTCTGGCTCCAGGTTTATCATGAGGTTCAGTCACACGTCAGCCAGGTCTACACTTATATAAAAGTTTGACTGGAGCTGAAATATTCACTTCTACATGGCTGGAAAGTTATTGCTAGCTACTGTGGTTAGGCTGCAGGGTCTCTCTACAGAACTGTTTAATAGTCCTCATGATATGGCAGCTGACTTCCCCCAGAGAGTGCTCTGAGATGTTAAGTTGGAAATTTCAATGCATTAATAACCTAGCTGCTGAAGTCACAAACCATCATTTTGGCAGAATCCTATATGGTGCATAGATCATCCTGATTCACTGTGAGAGGAAACTGCACAGGGCATGACTATCAGGAGGCATCAAACATTGGAGACCATCTTAGAGGCTGCCTATTAAAACATCTCATTCAAATACCGTACCAGTGAACATTTTTTTCCAATATCTTTATTGAAATATACAATTAGTTGCTTGTATTTACACAATACAATTTAATGAGTTTTTTCAATTATAGTTGTCATAAAATAACATATCAGTTTCAGTTGTATATCATAGTGATCAGAGATCCACATAACTCACAAAGTACCCTTTTCCCCCCTTACATATTTATTACAACATTATTAACCATCTTCCTCATGCTACACTGTATATCTCCATGACTATTCTGCAACTATCCATTTGTACCTCTTAATCTTTTTGCCTTTTTTTTTGACCAACCAACCCCTCCCATCTAGTATCTCTCTAAATAATCTCTGTACCTATGAGTTTATTTCTGTTTTTGTTGTTATTGTTGTTGTTGATTTTGTTCTTTAGATTCCACATGTACGTGAAATCATGTGATATTTGTCTTTCTTTATCCAACCCATTTCATTCAGTGTAATGCCCTCTAGGCCTATCAAGGCAATATCTTTTTCCATTCCCTTCTTTTTAGTCTGTGTGTGTCTTTTAATCTGAAGTGAGTCTTTCGTAAGCAGCGTATGTAGAGGTATTGTTTTCCTGTACTTTCAGCCACTCTACCTTTTGGTTGGAGCGCTTAATTCTTTTCCATTTGAAATACTTATTGATAGGAATGTAGTTATTATCATTCTTTATTCCTGTTTTTGATACATGTTTTTTCTTTTTAAAAATGTCCCTCCAATATTTCCTGTAATACTGGTTTGGTGCTGATAAATTCCTTCAGCTTATTTTTGTCAGAGAAGCTCTTTATCTGTCCTTCAACTCTAAATGATAGCTTTGCTGGATAAAGTATCCTTGGTTGTAGATCCTGGGTTTTTATCGTGTTGAATATTTTGTGCTAAGCCCTTCAGTCCTGTATAATTTTTTTTTTTTTTTTTTTGAGAAATCAGTTGCCAGTCTTACGGGTGATCCCTTGTAGGTAACTAACTGCTTTTCTCTTGCTACTTTTAAGATTCTCTCTTTGTATTTAAAATTTAGCTTTTTAATTATGATGTGTCTTTAAGTAGGCCTCTATAGGTTTCTGATTTGAGGGAATCTCTGAGCATCCTGGATTTTTATGTCTATTTTCTTCACCATTTTCCATCATTATTTCTTCAAATAATTCTTCAACATCTTGTTTTCCTTCAGGTATGCCTATGACACAAATATTTTTACCTTTAATAGTGTCTGATAGGTTCTTTAAATTATTTTTATAGTCTTGGCATCGTTTTTTTTTTTTTTTTGCTATTCTGATTGAATGTCCTTGGCTTTCCTATCCTCTATATAAATCATTTGATCCTCTTCTTTATTCACTTTATTTATTCCATTTAATATATTTTTTATCTCAGATAATGTGTTCTTCATTTCTGACTGATTCTCTTTTATAACTTTCATTTCCATTTTTATTTATTTTTTAATCTCTTTCTTAAAGTTCTCACTGAATTCATCTACCCTTCCCAGAAGTTTATTGAGCATCTTTATAACCAGTGTTTTGAACTCCGCTTCTGTTAGATTACTTGACTTTCTGGATCTCTGTTCTATTCTCTCATATGGTTTCTGCTTCTTTGTTTTCCCATTTTGGCTGCCTTTCTGTGTCTGTTTCTATGTGCTAAGTAAAACTCTTAAGTCTCTTAGTCTTCTTAGTGAGGCTTTGTTTGGTACGTGTCCAGTGGCACAGTCCCAAGAGGGTTTCAGCTGCAGGCCAAATTTAGCTACAGCCTGTGCACCTTTGGGGCTACCTGTTAAGATTCAGCAAGCAATCCACAGATGCTGTGCTTATAATTGCCTCAAAAGGCCACACCAGAAACTGAGGCCAGCTGCCACTAGCATGAGTCTAGGTGCTGCTCAGCAAGTGGCACTTAACTAAGAAAGGATACACGTGGACATGGATATGGTTTGGGTGGGGCCATAAATTAGGGGAGGTGGGATTTCAGGGAATCCTCTGGGCTGAGCTACCTCTGTTCTCCAGTTTGATGATGTCTCAGCTATGGTGGCTCTGTGTCCATCCACTGGGAGGTAAGAGGGATCAATAGAACAATGGATACTGCTGGCACTTCTGTACAGAGTGAGTCTTGCCTTGGCCCTCACTCCGACAACTTAGTGTCCTCCTGTAAGTCCCTGGTGCCCCCCTGCACAGCCAAACAGGCACTGGTGCTCAGGGCACACAGGTCCATCACTGTGAAAGTCTACTCATGGACATGGCCCCTTTAAGAGGTGTCTGCAGTTGTCGGCTGCCACTATTGCAGCCTCTGTCCTACTCAGCCACTGGGGACCAGGCTGCCTTGCATCCTCGTCCCATTCTACCTTCTGCCACCGCAGGGTGATTTCTTAGACTTCTCCCTTGTTGTATGGCTTGTTCGTCTAGATCCCAGGTGATTGTTCCTTGCAGTTTGCTCCTTGTTTTTGTCACATTTTTGATTTGGTCACCAGAGGGAGGAACAGAGCCTCTATCATCTATGCCATTTGTTTTTTCTGCTCTACCAGTGAATATTTTAATGACCGCTCCACTAGTACAAGTCAAGCATCGTTGATGCTCTCTTTCTCATCCTTGATGGGGTTTTCATTGCCAATTGATCAACAGTGATCTGCACCAAATTCTATTTTGAGCCTGGATAGATGATAGATATAGATAGATAGATAGATAGATAGATAGACAGACAGACAGACAGATGTTCATCATCTCTTCCCTTTTCCACCTATTAAAAAGTTTTTAAAGTCATGTTTATTGAAGCATAATTAAATTCAGTAAAACTCACCTCACATTTGACCAATGCACAATCAATAATACTGTAATCAAGATATAGTTCCTCAAAACTCTCTAATGCCCCTCTGTGACTAACTCCTACCCAATTCTTAAGAATTCATTCATCTGTCTCCTGTCAGAAGGGTAAAATTTAATTACAAAGTGATCTATTATGTAAAGATCTGTAAGCATTAAAACCTACTTTTTAAAAGGATACTTTGGAACAAATAATCTTTAGAACAGTCAAAAGAATGAGATTTGGAAATGACTTTTGCAAATTAAGGCACAGTTGAAAAAGTTGTCCTAAGGTAGTTGTAGAATGGCTAATCTAGTTATTGTGTCAAGCTTCAGGGTCTGGCTGATTGGAAGAAAAACTACTTTCACCTTCTTGAAATTCACCCCTGCTACCACCATGAAAGAGACAAAAAAAGCAAAAAGCTCCATTTTTTTAAATTAACAATCACATATTCAAATGTACCTTATCTACTTGAAAATCTTATTTTAAGCACCATAATTTTGTCTTTCAAATGCCAGCCCTGAAGTTTGTCAGCATCTTAAATTGGACTGAGCCAAATAGAATGCTGGGGTTGGAAGAGCTCCCCCGCTTTTTCTGTTGACTTTATACTACCTCCTATTACTCTAGCCCAAGCCATTACAATATCTGATCGTGGTCCATAGTGCTCTCATGATCTGAACCCCAGCTATTCCTCCACACTCCTCTCTGAACATGCCTCTCCTGTTTCATTCCTTTCTAAATGTCATATTAAGAGACAAGCCAGATCCACCTGCCTCATCCTAAATACCACCGTCTAGCGCTCTCTGTTTCCTTACACTGCTATATTTTCTTTTATATCACTTATTTTCATCTGACATTGTATTAAACATGTATTTATTTATGTGCTATATATTTATTTTTCACACTATATTACACTGTATGTGAGATCAGTGTTTGTTTTATTCCATTCCTCAACCTCAATGGCTGAAATTATACCTGATATACAGCAGGCACTCAAGACATATTTATTAGATGAATGAATGAATGAATGATTGACAGTTTCTTAGTACTATCAGATATTTTATTGATGACGTTTGTTAGACATATTTGTGGATTCTGTTTGAACCAATGCAAGCCACAGCACTCTATATTGTTCAGAATTATCTCCTATTTTAAATTTGGTGTGAGTTTAACACAAAAAGCAACATTCTGTGTTCTAAGTGGCCTGATTTCCTTTTGCATTAACATCCATTTTGGAGCTTCTATTGTGCTGTGAACTTTGCTCTTACAGAGTCTATTGTTTGGCTTGTACCAACATAGAATCCCTTGGAATTAAAACAAAAGGAATTAAAAGGGATATCATATCACCCCACTTTCCATGGTTTCTTTTCAACTCTTGGCATCTAGATTCTCACGTATTCTCATAACCAATCTGATCTGGGTACTGTCTTATACGTCAATCTTTCTATGATCTCTCCGCTACCCAGTGTTATCATTGTTCTTGGTTTAAACCCTGGCTCTCAGAAGGAAGAGGGCAAGGTCACCAAACTTAACTTATTCCTTGTAACCTGTTTGGTAGAATTTAGAGGATGATGCATAAGAATATTAGCCTTTCTGTTGCTTTGAAATGTTTAAGTTATTTACATTAAAAATATTTAGACGTAAAGCTCTGTAACGGCACATCTACAAAAAAGTTATATCAACCTCTGCTCTATCATTTACCCAACATCTTTGCCTTGTGCCTCTATGTAACATCTAGGAGATTGCCTAGAAGATTAATGGATAGGAGAAAAAAACATTATTATTTTATTTTAACTTCAGAAATGTTTATGTTTTAAATTATTTGGCTAAGTCTGTGTGAATACTTCAGTGTTTTTATTTTTTCTTATATTTTGTGTATTTGATTAATCATGCTACTTTACCAGAGAATAAACTTCATGAGGGCAAGAACTGTTTTCACTCTATTTCTAAAATAGCTAGAATAGTTCCTGGTATATATTAGGTGCTCGATATATTAAATTCTTGGAGGAATTAAAATGTTATTTTCCTGCTTTGATGATGTCTTTATACTAATGTTTAGTTATACCAAACATAATCACCATAGACTTCTTTGCTTTTTTTCCAGTGGGGAAATAATTTAACACTTTAAAAAATATGCCCTTAATTGTAGTTTTCACAAAGTATTTTGCCCTCCCTAATCATTTTTACAGGCTTTAAGAAGTATGAAGTTTTATCATTTCTGAAAATGTAAAAAAATTAGAATTTTACATATTCAGAATGTTGTATTATATTGAAGCATACCATTAATTCATTCCCTCCACCATTATTTATTGAGTTATATTTTATATTAAGTGCTGTCCTTGCCTTGAAGCCATTAACAGGTGTCCTAATTGATTTTATGCTATGGTGGGAAAGTCAGACATTAAATAAGTGAATTAGATAGAGTTGAATGTTGCAAAAGAGCAATAGCAACATGTCATGGGAGCAAACATTCAACAGGGGTGACCTCCCTGAAGTTGTGATACTTAATTTGAAATGTGAAGTCTCAGTTGAACTTATCTAGCCTAAGGGTAGTAGTGTGTTCCTGGTACAAGAAGTAACAGTTCAGAGGGCTTGAGGGGATAGAAAACTTGGTATATTTCCATTTTTGACACTAAACTGTATGTCTGTGGCCCTAAGAACAACAACAACAAAAAAGTGTTATACGATGAGACTGGAGAGCTTGGTAAGACCCAGACTATGTAGATGTTAGAATAGTTTTTGATTCTGAATTTAGAGCCTAATAAGTCTTATTTTAAATAGGAGTCAGCATGATCAGAATTGCTTGGAAAAGTTCCTCTAGCTGCAGTGTGGAAAATGGGGTTAAAATGACCTGGGAAGAGACATTCGAAATATTTCAAATGCAAGACAATGGTGACTTGGACTAGGATAGCATTAATAGTCTGATAGAAAAGTCTATAGAGCAGTGGGTAATTTAGGAGATAGAATTGCCAGGTTCTGCTGATTGCTAGGATCTGGGAAGTGAAAGAGAGGGTGGAGTCAAGGATGACTGAATGCCTGCATGGTGGGCACATATACTAAGATGAGAAACACTAGGCTGGCTAAATAGGAATGTTGTCAGCCACCTATTTGGTGTGATCTATAAATTTGCAAAATCTTTCCCCTAAAATCTGCTACTTACATAAAAATTTACAGAATCAAAATATAAATGTTGGAAGAATTTTACAGGTGTATATTCCTACAACAGTACTGGGGGGTATTATTCAGCATCCACTCTATTTGAGGGAGCTCACTATCATGTTTTAGAGATACCAGTATTTGTCTCCACCAGATTCCCTACCAAAAGAATCTGCTCCTGTCCCTGCACTTGACTGAAGGCCTTGACTATAATGGTAACCGGTAGAACCAACCTGCTCAGTAGAACAAATTGGATCAGGTGGGAAATTGGACTCAAGAGAAGAGATAAAATCCTGTTGGAAAATTGAACTGCAAGACCCAGAAATGGCAGAGAGATGCTGTTTGGGGCAGAGAGATGAAGAGAGATGCTGTAATACAATGAGAACATAAAGAGCCACCTGCAAATTGAAATTATGCAGGCTCAGAAATTGGAAATTTCCAAGGGTCAATATATTCTGCAAAGAGAAGAATGTAGCAGATTTAAAGAGAGAAAGATAGAAAAGAGGCCGTGGTTCCCCAGAGAAAGGGCTGGGAGAGGAGATGCCTGACACTATTTTAGGTTCTTTGGAAGCCTGACCACACTGCTTGCAGCCGAGTCCTAGAAGTGTCTCCTTATTTTTTTCTTCCTTTCAACAATCCACTTTAAAGAATTATGCTGGAGTGAGACTTTGTTCTTTGCAACCATTTAATGCGTGTCTCAGATATTCTCATAAAGAAGATTCTAATTTTTAATAGATCCAGTGGATACAGCTTTATTCTATACAAGGAACTTATCTTTCTTTCTGCACCTTGTGTGGTTCTTGGGAACCAGGCTAAGTCCAATTCCTCTACTAAATCACTGTTCATAGAAAATCATGAGGGTGCCTCCCCTCCAAGCCTATAATTTTCACACAAAACATTCATAATTACAGTAATTATTCTTAACATTATTTTATTTTCAGACTTTTCCCCTATTCTATCATACTCTTATGGTTTGCTAATCCTTTTAGACTAAGGGGCCCAGAAAGAAATCAAACTCTTCATATATGATCTGTTAAGCTTAGAGTAGCACTATCTATGGTCAATTTGCAGTTAACTAAATCTCTTTTCAGGAAATTCTGTACTCGAGCATTTTTTTAAAACATAAATTTCTAGAAAAAAGTGCCATAAGAACAATTATTTTAGAATAAGACATTGTCAAGTGGTAAAATTAAAATACTCTTGTACAGCAGGTAATAACATTGACAACAACTACCCAAACCTTAGGTTATAGTCTTTTCCAATGGGTCATCTGATATCACTTATCGAAATAAAATGTAACACATTACACATTTAAAAGAGAGAAAAGAGGATTCCTGAACCAGAACCCAGGCAGCAATTCACAGAAGTTGGGTGGGAATGAAGTTTTCAAAGTTAATGAGAATGCTGCGTGGATTTAGAAGAGTGATCAATATGAGTAAGGACAGTAAATAAGAGGCAAACAAGATATAAAAAAGCAGTTCAGTTATAGGTAGCAGTTCTTTGCTGACAAGGCACTTTGAAGAGTTACCTTGAGATAGTTGCCTTCTTAAGATTAGTCCAGAGAGTGGAAGGTATGCAATTTCTGTACTTCTGGTCATGGGTGGTTGCCCATGAACTCTGAAGGTGATTACAATGTAGGAGAAATCTTTAAAATGCCAGTGATTGGCTGTAGATCTATTGATCTTTGCAGCCAGGCCTTACAACCTGTTATGACACCCTCAATAAATCAGATTAGGTAACATTTTAATATCTGATCCCCACAGCTCTTTACAGAGGAGAGTCAATGATTGATTGTTAAATTTATTTTCTTTTTTTGTGTGTGGGAAATTGAGAAGCAAACGCGAGAAGGCTTTTTCCACAGTTATAGATGACGCCAGGGGCAGAACCAGGAATAGACACCTCTTTTTCATAAATGGCTCAATTACCAGCCCTGCCAAGCACTGCCAATTGCAAACTGATCCGGTGTGTGCTGGCAGCATGTCCGCGCCCAGAAAGTGCTCATGAGCCACACTTTCTGCTGAGAGGCATTAATGTGTCGGCATCTGGCAAAGGTTGCCTTTGCCAGTGGAAGGGCCGCCTGACTGTGGCTGAAGCTGCAGAAGACAGAGGTTTCTCACTGTCTTTCTGAGTCAGATTTGCTTAGGGGGAGAAGGACTTTGTGAAAATAAGAAACGAAAGTAAGACTTATACCTTCTCAGGTCTGTCCTAGAGACACTTTCTGGAGCTGCAGGTTTCATTTATCTTTCATAAGGTTACAATGCTTAATCTCAGCAGGGTTATCAGTTCTGTCATGTATTATAAACCCTCCAATCAAGGCAGTGGGAAACAGTGTTTCTATTTAATACCCAGAGAAATGGTGGAAGTCAGCGATTGATACCAACACAATGATGGGAAAAAGTGTCCAGAGGTGCTACTCACATAATCTTGTTTTACAACATCTTGAAAATTCAATAGAAAGGACTACACTAACAATACCATTACACACTGCTGATTATTGTTCTCAAATGTTCCTTAAGCTCTTAAAGCAGAACTTAACAATAAAAATGCTCTATAAATACAACCCAGCAGTGTACGTAACTGTATTTTTTCCTTTAAAAACAAAAGCACACAGTGTTAGTCACAAGTCATATAATTTTATTTAAGTAATTTCTTGACTAAAAGTGCATTATCATTTTTTAAACATTATGTAAATACAAATAAATAAGCTATTCTTTGACATCGAAAAGTTATTTCCAAATAATTTAGAAGAGGTGGAGCATATCATGCTTTGGATTAACTACCTGTTTAATATGTAATCTTTATTGGGAGATATATTTTGCTTATCATGAGCTCTATCTTATTTGCAAAAACATTAAGGGAAAAAAACAAATTTTTCTTGCAAAAAGCATGTATAATTTTGAACTTTTCTGCTATAAATATGTCTTGGTTTGGTTTTATCTTTTGTTATTACAACTTTTGGAATAAATATATTTTTCAAATGAGTTAAAAATTATAGGAAGTTACTACTATATCCTGTTCAAGAAACACACAAAACAGCTGAGAGCCATTCGTGCGAAATATGTTCCAGCTCTTGAAAACAGATTTCAAACTAGTTTAGAAAAATATATTTTTTTGTTTTTTATTTCTGCTCACATCGTAGAACAAGGGAGGAATACATACCCATCAACATTATTGAGAAAAACTGCCGATATTATTTCCCTAAGAATACTATTTTATTCTGCAATGGAAAGAACTAACAAATTTTTACTTAATAACTTACTAAAACGTCTCACAATGTTAATTTTTTAGTTTAACAAGTTTCAATTTAAATTATTTTAATGCTATTTTAACAGTGAACTGTAAAGTTAAGAACATTCCTAAAACAACTTTCAAAACCATTTGGAAATCTGATTCCTTTTTAAAAATTCATATTATGTCAAAACTCTATAAAGTATAATATGGTACTCCTTAAAATTTGTTGACTTAAAAAAATTAATTCAAATTAAAATTTTATAGCTATTTAAAAATAAAATCTAAATATTTTATTTTTAATAACGCTCTAAAATATTTCATATTATTATTTTATATTATATATTAATTTCTGTGATTGGGGAATCTGATATTATTAAAATGTGTCAAGAATATAATTTTATAACTGGACTATCAGGAGAAATTTTGAAAACCTATTTTCTACTAAGAATCTCCAATACTATCACCTTATATTCTTAGATGGTAATTTTACATATTTGGTCAGATTTGTTTACAGTTTTTATAAACAACATTTGTTGAAGAAAGCAAAATACATCAGAAGAGAAAGTTTTAATTCCCCATAGTAAAATAATCAAACATCTGGAATAAAAGCAAATTGCAAAATGTGTCTTAGATGATTTGCCCTAATGATTCATGAATGCCCTTGTGTTTGATGATTCTTCCATAAACCTGAGTTTATTTTTTTTTAATTGATCTTTTCAATTTAAGAAAGTTGATAGGGAAAGAATTCTACTTACAAATTTTTCCAATAGATACTATAAGACTCCATCATAGCACCTTGCATCTGTGGCATCTGTAGTTGAACCCCACAATTGAATGTTGCCGGTTCTTATTTTGAAAAATGGTGTATCTATAGGATTCCAATCATCTGGATGAAAATTCAAGTCAAATAGAAGAATCTGCTTGGTCTTAGATGCTTCATTTGAGTTGGGTAGTAAGAAGGCCAAAGTTTTAATGGGATATAATGAAAGTTATGAGAAGAAAATAGAAAGAAAAAAGAGGAGAAAGAAGAAAAGTCAGAAGTAAAAATAGAAAGCAAAAAAAGCTCAGTTTCATTTGGAAAGGCAGACTCCATTACATGTTTCTCAGTGCCATTCCACCCAAGTGGTGTTGCCTTCTCCCAAATACAGGGCTAGCCGGTCTACAGCATAGGCTCTACAAAATCATCTCTGTTGGAAATATTTGACAGGTGATTTAAATTTTTTTTCTTTAGATAGCAAGTGATGTTTTAATGTTTTTTCCTTTGCTGAAGAAATTGAGACTGTCACATATAAAGGAGCAATTTTCAAAACCATGTATTTTGATATTTAAAAAAGATACTTGAATAAAACTTTAATTAATTTGAGAAAATATGTGTAGGGAAGATTTTTAAATAGCAGAATCATCCTTGATGATTTTTAATTAGATAAAAGCAGGAGAATTATATGTTTCTAGATATAATTTTTATAATGCAAGCTTATTCTTTACTGTTTTCCATTATGTTCATAGATACTCTATCTACCCAAGCTCTCATTTTACATTGGCTTATATTAAAACTAATGAACTATTCACTCACTTTGCTAAACAACTAAATCACTGTGGAAAATAAAAGCAGTTATGGAAAACTCTATTGACATCAAGAAGGATGCCTGTGGAATTCAGTCTTGCATGTGATTTATCTTTCTCAGGACAATGGTTCAAAACCCATGCTATAACCAGCAGGAGCAGAGAGTTACGAACTTAGGAATTTTAAATAATTCATGGATGTGCATGGAAATAATGTTCCAAAACTGAAGTCAGAAGCTGCTGCCGGGGGAAAAATGTTTTTAAAAGATTCATAGTCAACAACAGTCATATTATTTCAGGTTGGCTCACACTATTGTGTGCATTTACAATGCAACATTTGTGTGCTTCCATTGGTTTGGAAAAGAAAATTTAGAAGACTTACAACACACAAACAGCAAATATAAAGAATCCTTTTTAGTTCTTGCAGACTGTATGACTCAGTGGTAAGAAACTCTGTTCTGCTTACAGAAATTTCAATATGATTTTATATTTTAAAAAGTAGATCTAAATCTTTAGTCTTAGGCCACAGAGTCTCTCTCTCTCATGAAACAGGGACAAAAATGAGACAAACTATTTCTTCTTGTTTGTTCCCCTTTGTTTATTTCACAAATGCTCCTTATCTTGACATACAGTTAGGATAAGGGTTGTTGGAGATGTTTGACAATAAATGCAAAAACACTCATTGTCCACATAGGGTCATTTACAATTCTAAAATTGAACAATGCTGTAGAAGCAAATTATTTTTCATAATCTCTAGAAGTGTGAATTTAGTAATGGAAAGTAGAAAGTGTTCAAAACTGTTTTAGGATGAGCATTCAAGTAAAACAGGCTACTCTTCAATATCTTGTTTGCAAAGGAGACACCTGATAATTATATAAGTGGAACCACTCCAAATTATTTAAACTGGTTTTACTCCAACCACATTTTCGTGGCATGAACTGTTGTTCTAGTTCCCCGGACTGACCTAAAGATAAAATTTACAAAGATACTTTCCACTGGATCTGAGAATTACATGAATCTAAATTACTTTAATATTTTAAATAAAATAATAAATCATACTGAGCTAAATACTTTCTAGAAAAAATCTCAGTAATATCATAGATTAAATAATATACTCTTAAAAATAACTTTTATATTAATATTTTAAAATTATTTATACTAAATATTTTCCTTGAGTGATAGTGATATTGAACCTATAATTAATTGAGAAGAAACACATTGTTTATCTTTCATTTTGGAAAGAACTAACCTCTTATTTTATATAACTCAGTGAAAATTTCAAATTTGTAAGTCAGTCTCTCCTCCTAGCAGAGCATATGTTTAATTCTTTTTAAACTATGTACCTGTAGGCAGTGTATTTTGATATTAAAAAGGATATTGAAATGACTAAAATAATTTACATTGTTGAATGCTAAAATGAATTAAGATATTTTAAGTAGAAATTATTTCTAATCAAGGTTTAGACGGATTTCTGAATTCACATTACTAGTTACTGCTCAAATATTGGCCTTTTTTAAACCTGGATCTGTGTTCACTCATAAGATTGCAAGTAAGTGGTACTTGAGTCCTATCTCTTGAAATGCATAACTGAAATTACAATTTTCTTTTCCTCCCCTCCTTTTAATAATCAAAGGTATTATTTGCTGCTTTTACTTGTTATTAGTTCTGATTCCCCAAAAGAGCCTCTGTCCAACTGATTCCAATCAAAGTCAAACTTTCATCTAGTCTGTGACTTCCATTAATCAGTTCTCCTATAAAATTACAATTTAAAACAATGCCATCCCCTACCCCCAAACACACACACACAGAAGTTGTAGTTCACAGACAGAAGCCATAACATACCACAAGTTTTTATGGTAGAAACATGGTGAATTGGGAGGATGTAGATTAGATCCTGACTTCATTAAACACATTGCCTTTCCATTTTGAGCATCATTACTGAATAGCCTATTTAGATAACAAGTGCACGACACAAATGAACTACCTTTATTTCTCTTTTTTCTTTTTACCATGTGCAGTTTCACTGACCTTCTATACTTTTCAGTCCTGGAGGTCCCCTACAGTTATTCTTTGGCAGTTTATAAAAAACATGCCATGAATGAACTCTAGAGAAGTTGTTTTGTACATTTACTATCATATGAAAAAAATTCACTTTCTTTTGTGTGTTGGTCAGGAAGAGCAAGGAGTTTTCATCTCATTAACTATCTTTTACCTCTCTGTAGCAACTACCTAGTGAGCTGTGGTGAAGTCTCATGCAGGCTCTGAGAGAAGGTACAGGATCCAACTGGAGATATCCACTGTTGGGCACAAAAGTAAAATGTCTGCCATATGGGTATGGGTGCAAAGATTGGCAAAGGATCAACTATGCCATGCCAAAAATCAGAAAATAATTTTAAGTTATTTCCATTCTAATTTTAATGTATCTCTGGTTTGATCTGAGAAAAATAAATAGGTAAAAATAGACTATAAATAAAAATACATATATAACAGACAAAATTTATGTTGATTTTTCTATTAGCACTTTAAAAAGTTGTTTGAAAACTGTTGATAAATTTAGCCTGGACTCAGCTATATGTAGTGAGTAGTATTCTGAGGTTGCTGGAGTCTACAGACAGAAGATACAGACAGAAGAGCAGGGAGATTCAAAGAAAATGGTTACTCATCGAACATTTGGCTTTAAAAAAAATCATTTATTGGTCTAAAACAAACATCAAAGCATTTCAAGGAAACATCTACATATTCTGAACACTAGTTATGACTGGGCAATTTATTCAACAGATTGAAGACTTTTTCAGCTTTAATTTTCTTTCTGGTCAGGATTCAAATAGGGGGAACTACAATAGTCTCGATTTCAGAAGTAGACTTATCTACTTTTTCCTCCTGTAGTAAGACATAAAAAAAAATTATTCAAATATTCTGATTACATTTAATGGTTAGAAACATTTTCCACTTCAGGTCTGATGTTTCTTAAACTGTTGTGTTTCTTTTCACTTGGGGGCATAGCTAATAAATAGTGATTATAGTTAATATTTAAAAAAAGTATATTTTTTAATTGCTTTTATGAAGCAAAGAAGAGAAAGTTCTTTCCTTCCCATAAAGGAAGATGTAAAGTTTGCAATGTGTTTTCATAAATTCTCTCACATGTATACAGTCACTATGTCTTATCAATAGCATATGTAGAGATACAACCACCCACAAATGTGTCTGATTATTGGGCCATCAATTTCTCTCTTACCAAATAAAGTGGTTTGATTTTATTATTTACATGATTCTTAAAATATGCAGGCCACTGACCACACAAATAAACATGTGCTTTTGGATCAGTAGAAAGCCTGGTGTTTATGAACAAGGTTCTTTGTATTTTTAACAATATCTGGCACATTTAAGCAAAACTTTTTACTGAAATGTGGAGCCTAGATAATTGTGTGCTTTGTGATCTGTGCTGGGCAAGGGCCCCAACCTCTGCTCTTTAGGCAGACAGGAATATGAAAATCTGTTTTTGCAGTTTGACATTTTCTTTGAATGATTAGTTCAGTTGGTAAATCTCCATTTTGCAGTTCTTAGAAGCCCAGATTTCCTGTTACAAAGCAATGTGGTTCTGATTATTGCTTTACTGAAGCCCAGGCATAGTACCTGTGTTCTGCTAGCAGTTCTACCTTTCATTTTCCACATTAACTTGAGCAACTTACTGACTCTGCCTCCCTCTTCCTTGCCTGCAGTGGTTCGGGAGATTGAACATTCAAGGGGTTGTAGTGAGGGGAGTGAAGACAGAGTATTATTCACATTCTAAGTTCTGGTACAATGTTCGTAACTTGGAGAAAAGAATCATCATGCGTTGAACTCAAAGTGAAAGTGTTTTTCTAGTGCAGAGCTGTGGCTCATCTGTTTTGTGCATTAATTCTGACCATCACCACCGAATTTAGTGAGACAATATAATCGTCTTTCAAAGAAACACTGCCAAACACTTTTAGATGTACCATAAAAAACCCCAATACTATTTGATGTCACATGATAAATACGGTCCATGGCACCATCTTTGCTCACCCGACTTACATAGCTTTTTATATAAACTCACATAAGCTTATATAAGCTTATAATCTGACTTATATAGCATCTTAACTCATCTCCTTCCTCTCATTCTTGCTCTCCTACAGTCCATTCCTCACAGAATAGCCTGAGTTTCTTTCAAAAATGAATGTAAATAAGCTTATTTCTCACTCATGCTAGAATCCTCCAATGACTTTTCATCTCACTCTGATCAATATCTAAACTCCTTTCTGTGACATCTAAAGCCTGACACAATCTGGGCCATACCATTTTCCTGACCTCAACTCCTACCATTCTCTCTCTCTTTGTAGACTCTATTTCATGAACAGTCGCTTTCTTCCTGGTTCTGCCTTGAAGCCTTTTTTAACTGGCTGTTCCCTCTTCTTGAAAGACTCTTTTCCTATCTCATCACGCTACTGATTTCTCATTTATCAATTGGTTCTCGGCTGACTCATCATATCACCAATTCAGACAACTCTTCATGAGCCACTTTATCTAAAGAATCCTTTGAGGAGTTCTCTTTCAATTAATTTATTTCCTTCACAATAATCACTATTCTCTAATATTATCTAGTTGCTTCATTGGCTTACTTGTTTATTTATTTATTTTTATTTTTTTTGTCTTCCTACATGAGAATCTGTGTTTTCTGAGGAAAGGGACTTCGTTTTACTCTTGATAGGCCATTGTCTGGGCTGACATAGCCACACAATATACGTTTTGTTGGATGGACAAATGAAAGACCAAATCATTAAGTTTATGTAAGCCTAATAGCTAGAAGTAGCTCAAGACTGGTATCAGAGTCTTAATTTACAATAACTAACTCAGGGCCCATTAGTTTCTATCCCCTTGTTTCTACAGTTGCCTTTATTCATGCCGGAGCCCTCAGCATATTTAGTTTCTATTAGCACCTAGAGAGAGAATATAACACATGCTAGGCACTTTGTGAGTATTAGTAGAATTAGAATCTGACATTTTATTTTAATTAAGTTGAACAACCTCATAGTTGCCATATAACTTAGCAACTCTACTAAAAAAGCCATTTCTAAACATAAAAAAGATAAATATTCATGATAACACTCCTGTTTTAATGTCAGCAAGGTATATCTCCATGATTGATTCTTAAAATGTAGAGGCTAAGTGAGCTAAGAGATAAAAATAATACTTGGGGTTTTTATAGGAACATATTTCAAAGTGATTTATATATTATCGTACCTACTTACACAGAATTTCTTTAAGGAAGTGTTCTCAGATTTCTTTTTTCAGATGAGATTAATATTAGGTGACTCACGCAAAGCCTCAGTGAGCTGATAGTAAAGGAAGTATCCTGCCTGTCTAATCTCCCACCCCACCCACAGCCTTTCCCTCCTCATCTTTTTCATCTCTACCTTACTGCCCATTTGCTGTTTGAAAGTCTTTGCTCTGTTTCATTCCCTTTGGATTTTTTTAAGTTCAAATTTACTTTCTTATTTTCAACATGTTGTTTAAAAGCGTGCTCAAAAGACTGGGAGTGGAAAGGTATTCAAGGAATAGAAAAGAAAGGATAATAATCAGTAGATCCTCAGAAGTTCAAGAAGGCTTGTTACCAAAAAAGGTAAAGGCCAGGACATGGTAAAATAATTCCTTTGTAAAGGTAAGCAGAGGAAGTCTGGAAGTGACTACTGCATTTACTCATCTTTTATGCCTATTCTGTCTCTATTGTGCAACCAGAGAATCAGTATCCTGCTTCTAAATCACCCTGTGAGCCACATGGTTAAGAATATTTAAAGGCTCGGCTATTAAACACAATTTAATTGGCTGCTAAAGACTTATTTTCAAATGTAATGGATAAAACAGGGGCACTTACTTCCTTTTCTGCTTTCACATCTCCATGACGCATTTTTTTTTAATTTTTATTTTTCTGCATTTCTAAGAAGGATAAAATAACTTTTAAGGTGGGGTGGAGTGATAACTGACCAATGAGGGTGTCAAAGATGCCTGTTTGGATTTCACAAATGAGGAACCATAAAATGCAAGTGGGCAATTACCTCAGAGTGATTCAAACCATCGGTGGTAAACTGGGGAGGAGGCTCGGAACTGGCCCACCCAGCTGCCTTGCCTTGTACTCACTACTACAGCCCAACTCTCAATTCCTGAAAACATAGGCAAGGAGAAAACTATAAAACACTAAAATTTGCTCTTCAAAAACACAAACATCTCATAGACCTTTTTTTTTTTTTCTTTTTTTCTTCTTTTTTGTATCTGGAAGGGTTCAGTGATAGGAGAAAAAAGTGCATTGAATGGCTGAAGAAATGCTAGGATGAAAAAAGTGAGCAATTGGGGGAAAAGGGCCTCTTCCATGTTTTTAAAAAAAATAGATGTAAGGCTATGGGACATATAGAGTACAGGGGTTATTCTCCTAGTTCTCCTATGCCATTCACTGCAATGTCTTAAACCTTGTGTTTGCCATCTTAAATTAAGGATAATATTTATCTTGCAGTTTGTTTTGAGGTCTAAATACGTAGTAGGTTCATAAGAGATATTCAGTTGTCAATAATTCTAGAAGTCATGAGATAATATAAACAGAGTCAAAGAAAAATGTAAGTAGCTTATAATAGGAAACAGAATATTTCTTTCCAAATCTGCAATAATTGGAAAGTTACTGCTTGCTATATAGGAGATCTTCAACTTCACAGATGCCATATTCAGTAAAAGTTCTTTTAAAAGATATTTCATTATATTAATTGTAGGTTTGATATAGGCCTGAGAATCAGTAAGATATGATCACTTAGAACATCTAGACAGAATAAAATAGGTCGAGTATCAGGTTATTAGCTTGTTCATGAGTAAAAGGTGAGAAGGGTTTGTTTTCTTTTCTCTTTTTGAAGCAGTACTATTTATGTTATGAAGTACATCAGCCATTTGTATTTTTCTTTTTTTTACATTTTCATCTAATAATAATAGTAGTATACAGACAGAACTTGCATATACCCTGGTAACTTGTGTATTTTTCTTTCATATTACTAAGAATGTGGATAACCATAGATTATATTTTATTAAACCATGTCATCACCAGACCAACTTTTAAGGTTTTCCAAGAATTTTTTTTTCCAATATAGAAGTAACTTTCTGTGTTTTTACTGATTTTATAAGTAACATCTTTTAACTGATTAAAAACAAACAAATGCAAATAAAGACTCTGTAGGAATTTCTGTAGAAGAAACAAAAAAACATTTGTGAATCCATTACCCAGAGATAATCATTATTTGGTATGTATTATCCAGACCTTTTTCTATGCAGTCATTCACAATTTCTTCCTAAGTTAAATTGTACAATGATGTTCTCAATCTTAACTTAAAATATACCATGAACTTTCAGTGCCAATAAATATTTATTTGCAGCACTTTTAATGATTTGCATAGTAGTCAATTTGCATGACTACGTACTAATTTATTTAATCCATTTTTCTTTTGAGACAATTTAAAATTTTATTTTCTCCAATTCTTTTTACTATTAAAACACATACTTGTATTTGTCTGATTGTTTTCATAGGATTAATACTTAACAATGAAATTGCTAGGTCAATGGAAATTCACATTTAAAAGATTTTGGTATGTATTTCCAAACTGCCCTCGCAAAAGTTATTCCACTTAATGTCTCAGTGTTTGTGAGTGGTTTTTCTCCCTTAACATAAGACATTATAATTCTTTTTAATCTGTGCTTATCAAGTAATATAAAAATATCCCATTTTAATTTGTATTTTTTTGTTTACTGTTAAGCATGAATAATTTTTTCATATGTTTATTGACTATTTGAAATTCTGCTTTTGCAAATTGCCTGTTGATGTCCCTTATCTATTTTCAGACTCATTTCTATAACATCTTGTATATTATGGTTATTGAAGGTTATTTTGCAAATTCATGATTTTTACATTTAGGTTTAAAATTCACATCATCCAAAATTCCAAGTAAAAAATGGAAAAGTTTGTATGGGCAAGGTAAGGCATGGGAATATAAGAGAGGGGATAGAATTTCAGGAAAGATCCAAAGTACCCTTAGATATTATTTGAAATAGTAGCTAAATTACAACATGAGAGAATAGTATTACACGTAAAAATGTAATTCCCAACAGCAAACATTTTAAAGTTTTGGCCATGTTCTAGAACAGAATGCCAGAATCTTCTAGGGGCTTTGTAAATGGGTTACATACCTTTCTGTCTGACTTGTGTAATCGGAAAGGATGGTCTGGGTGAGTGCTCAAGACGTCCCTTTGCCCAGAGTGATTTTTTTTTTCTACTTCCACACATGAACTTGGTTCATAAAAGCCCCAATTCAAGGTTCTTTTCATTTAATTTACTAATTCTATCTATATTCTATATTTTAAAGGGCTTTAAAAGTTAAAAAAATTCTAAACTCTATTTCTAAGCTTAAGAACAAATAAAAGTAGGTCTGTCTTTCAATTCTTCTTAATAGCAAAAGACACATACATAAAGTATGACTATGAGTCATCTTCCTAAGCTTTAATTTCTTACTGCTCTCTTGTGGCCACTCATATGAACTGTCCAGATGCCTTAAAAAAATTTTTATGTTATTAACAGCAAACATTTTTTCAAGTAAAATCATCAACTTTTGTTTGTGTAGCAAATTGAGTCTTTGACTTTTGAATATCAAGGCTATAAAATAATTATTTATTTAAATTTTAAGTACTTACTGGCATGGGAGTAGCAGAATAAAACCAATTACATTGTTATTCATCTATGAAGTCATCAAAAGGCTGAAGTTTGAAATAATTCCGACCATTCTGAACGTAAAAAAAAAATGCAATTTCAAACATGTTTTCTTACTGTGGTTATAAGAATATCCGTAGGGTCTAAGTTTAGTCATTATAATACAAAACAATCTCTTTTTAGGGAAAAAAAATAATTAAAGGCTGGCTATACATCAGAGCACAAATAAGATGCAGCTAAAAAATAAAGTTATTCTGTTACTTTTTGGCCATGTAATAATACTGCCCAGGAGTAGACAAGGCCCAGGAATTGCAGTGTTAGCAATCTAAAGAAGAAAAATGATTTGAAATGCCTATTCTTCCAGGCCTGAGCATCAGTCATACAAATTATGATGTTGTTTAACAAACCTTTAATTCATTTGACTTTAATTTCTATGACTACATCTATTCAAACATGGCAGATTTTTAGCACAATAGTAGCTACTCTGCCATAATTAACATGTGTATGTTATATATGTTTATATATATATATATATTCATGTGGCTAACTCTCTGTAAAATGATGTCCAAGCATTATGTTACAGAAATAGAGCTGAACACAAGTGTCCAGAGTTAAGTCAATTACTTCAACTAGTATATATGGATTGCAGTATCTCTATGCTAGGTCTTGGAGATATAGTACTAACCACCTTCCCCCAAAGGCATAGCCTCATAGAGCCTCCTATATGAGACAGACATAATCCATGAAGGAATATAAAATTACAACCATGCTAAACACTATAAAGAAAAGAAAAGTGAAGTGCTTGTCTGGTCTGGAGGGTTAGATGGCACTTTCCTGAGAATGTGATGTTATAGCAAAGATGTTAACGTGAATAGGAACTCATGAGGCAAAGAGGAGAGAAAAAGCAGGACAAGTGTGCACAAAGGCCTTGTAGTGAGAATGAGCAAAGAATTGTTAATGAAATGAAAAATCATCAATTACTCAGTAATAAGAAAGCAACAGGGAGTGTGAGATGATTCAAAGCTATTGAGATGCAGTTTTGCGGACCCCACCGAGGAGTTACTTTGTCTTTATTATAAAAGTATAAAAAAGACATCAAGATGATCTAAATGGATAATGATAAGATCTTCTTGTGTTTGAAAGTGCCAGTCTACTTGGCATGTAAAAAATGGAAAGACAAGGGCCAGAGTGATGAGAAAAGAGCACTTTAAAGCTATTGCAATAGTCCAGGTGAAAGATAATTGTAGTGTCGATGAGATATGAGTGTTATCTGAATAAAAGATGTAATCTTCAGGACTTATTGATAGTTCAGTATTGGAGATGAGAGTGACAGATGTATTCTAGATTATTCCTTGGATTCTAGATTCAATAACACATTGATAGCTGGTTATATTTACTAAGAGAGGAATACCAAAAAGTGACCAGTTGGGGGGAAAAATTAAGTTCAGCTTGTGTGTGAGACATGCACATGGAGAGTTCAAGAAGGAAGGTGGATATGTCAATCAAGAATTTAAAGGAAAAGTCTGTCAAAAAGGATATATTTGAGTGAACTTGGTATTCTGATATGTGATTTTTTATAAGATTGCTGAGGAATAGTAAACCAATAAAAAAAATGGACCTTGTATGTGACCAATCCAAAATGATACACAAGCCAAAACTTAACTTGTATGCAACAATCAAAATTAACTTTAAAAGCACTTAATCAAGTCTTAATGCAGTATTATAATAACCATCTATAGTGGGTTGAATTATGACCCCTCAAAAGATATGTCCAAGCATTAACTCCTATAACATGTAAATATGGTGTTATTTGTCAAAAGGATTTTTGCAGATATGATTAAGTATCTCAAGTTGAGATCATATTAGATTATCCAGAGGGATCCTCAATCCAATGACAAATATTATTGTAAAAGACATGCAAAGAGACACAGAGAAGAGGAGATAGCAACATGAAAACAGGGTAGAAATTAGATGGCTGTAGCTCAAGCCAAGAAACATCTAGGAATACCTGGAGCTAACCAAAACTAAAAGAGGCAAGGAAAATAATATTTCCTAGAGCCTCTGGAAGGAGTGTGGCTCTGCTGACACGTGGATTTTTGACTTCTGGCCTCCAAAACGGTGAAAGAGTACATTTTTGTTGTTTTAAGCCACCAAGGTTGTACTAATTTGTTAGAGAAGCAACAAGACAGTAACATACCATTCTTTCATTTTTTAAAAAATTAAAATATTTTAATTTCTAGTAACAAAAATATCCCTTTATAAATATGCACTAACCCTTTAGGGTTAGAATAAAAAATATACACATATATCAAAGGGTATCAAATAAATACATGCTTATACTTTCAATTATTTTGACAAGTGTAATTTGTCATTCACTATAATTCTTCAGAATAAGCTAGTTTGTAATTTTCAAAAATATTTTACCTTTAAAAGCATAAAAGTCCTTTAATACATCTCATCATTAAATCTTTCCTACAAATGACTTTAATATATTAAATTCTTATGAGAATTATAGTGTTTATTATTGAGAAAATTTATCCTTGTTCACATGTCTAATAAAAGCCAGCTACTTCAAGAAGAGAGATCATAGAATTCTAGATTTATATGAATTAATAAAACACAATAATGCTGCCTTTTAAACCTATTTATTTAATGACAAGAGATGAAGAACAGAAATACTTGCTGGTTTGTGGCAGGACACATCTCTGAAATATGTGCATACCATTTGCAACTGATCACCTACCTCCATTAGACAACCTCCGACATTCTTGGCATCTCAAAATAATAAGTGAACTCCCAAAATTAAATCAAAGGTCCAGATTATAAAAATTATATTATTGGCCAGATTATCCAAGGAGATGGTATACCTAATAATAAAATAAACAGTATGTTTAGTAACAGCTAAGACCTGTAGCATTTAATAATATGGGTCAGACATTTTCTCAGATTTTGTGTATATTAACTCCTTGAATTCTTCTACCTGTGATATAGATACTATTATCATCCCAATTTTATAGATTTAGAAAGTGAAGCACTGAGAGGTTAAATACTTTGCTTGTAAATAGTGGAGTTAAGGTTCAAAAAAGGCAGTCTGATTTCAGAGTTTCATACTTTATTTACCATTATGGTGTTTTGCCTCTACTCATGTAAAAGACAGAGAAAAAAATGTCTTCAATGTGGGTGACCTGACAGTCAATCATGGCTATACCACAAACCCATTGAATGGAATTATAGGGCCAGGCCAATAGCCATACTGAAGTGAATTGTAGAGTTGGTGAGGAGGGAAGGAGATGAGGAAATGGACACTGCATTTAGACACAGCTGGATAAGCAGCTATGGAGAAGCATGGCTCTGAGAAATGTAGTTTGAGTCAGTCCCTAGTTAGAATCATGCAAGCAGGACTCTTGCGAGGCCAGGCAACTGTGGAAGACTCCAAAGATTTTGATTATCTAGCTGGATATGGGACAGGAGTTCTGAAATGCATCAGGCACTTTGTACTGTTTTAAAGTGAAACAAAATCATTGGGCTACCTCTGATATTAAATTTCTGAAGTTAAAACTTATTTATTTATCTTATTATACCTTCTATTCTACAACTCTAGCTATTATTTCAATCCTGTATGTGTAGCAGAAAGAAATGGAGCATCTGGAGAAAATCACTTCAGAGTTAGAGGACTTGAGTGCTTACCCCTTTCCCTATCATTTATGACTTCAGACAAATCCAAATCTCCTTGTTCATCTGCTGTCAAAAAGGAAAGAAAAAAGCTCCTTCTCAGTATTCTTGGTAAAGAATAAAATACTTTGTTAACTACACAGTTTTATACAAATTTTAGGTGCTAATATTATAAACTGTTATGAAAGAAGGAAGGAAGGAGGAGAGGGAGTGACCCTGGTTTGAAAGTTTCACCAGACTAGAAGAAATACAAGCCTACTTAAAACGTGGGCACACAGTAGATGCTCAGTAACTATTTGTTGGTGGTTTAATTGGTTTTTCCATTGAAAGGGCTGGAAACAACAGAATGCATCCACAGGGGTCAGACAGAGATCACCCTGACCTTTGCCTGAACACCATTCGCATGAGCACTTCGGCCAACAGAGGGGAAATTTCATGCTAGCGGTAGTGATAGAACAGGCATTTAACATAAATATATGCTGATTGATTGATTGAACTGGGCATATCATCAACATTGCAGCACAAAATGTTTCAACAAGTGATCTTGTGAGATTTTAGAAGAATAAGTTTGCCAGCACTATGGCAGGCAGACATTTCCTGAGTAGTCACACTGCAATGCCCCCAGTGAATTGCCCACTAGTGCCAATTAAATGTAGTTGTAGTTAAACCTTCAGGGTGGTAGAAAATGGTCTTTAGGACAGATTAGGATTCACTGGGGAGCAGCTAGTTCTGAAATGCTATAGTTTCACACATAATTTGAACAAGAGGTGGAGGAAGATGAAAGACAGCTGATCGATGTCTGCAGAGATTCTCCATCCAGAGCAAGGCTGAAATGTTCAAATTTTCAGAAACAGTGAGACTCATGACTCTTTCAGACATTACACAATGTCCTCTGAAAGTTTTCTTCAAGTTTATATGACTTGCTATATTTTAAAAAGTGTTGACCTTTCAAATGAACAAAAACAAATGAGAGCAACAAGGACAACAACAAACACAGCAAATGAACCAAAGAAAAGAATAATGCGATTAAGAAAGAGTACATGTCTGTGTTTGGGTCTGTGGGACCTGACTGTGTTAATGTGAAACATACAAAACTATTGAGAATTCTCTTCATTACATCGCCAGAGGAGTCATCATTCTACGGCCTTCTGCATCCTAGAACATACCAGCTTTGCTGGGCCATGTTCCAGATGTTTCCAAGTGCAAAAACACAAGTCCAGGTGAAATGTGAGGCTTCAATGCAGTTGCCATAGAGGTAGCCTAAAGGAGGGCTGTCTCTTTTTTCTCTTTCTCTTAGATACATATAGATCTTGATCTTGCGTCTGCCGGAAACCGCTAGTGGAATGGCTGCTTCTCCCTCACTGGAAGAGTTAAACACAGCTCCTTGGGACCCACAGGCTTTCGGACCAACTCCATCCTTCTCTTCTAACAACATCACCCAGGCCTGAGGCTTTTCCTCAGGCTATAGAGTCTTCCTTTTGCCCTCTTCTAGCATGGCGGTGTTAAATTTAGCTTGCTCTTGTTTAGTCCATACTTGATTACTCCAAATTCTCTGTGTAAAGGTGCACTTATTTACAAAAAAGAGTAAACCACACTTACTTTCATTTTTAAAACCAGATAACTTGGTGATCTATTACATGTATATCTGTCATTGCCAACCGTCATTGTTAGCTCTGGCCTAGACTGCATTATTTTTTTCCCATTCAAAAAAAATATCAGAATGAAAAATGGTAAGAATAATTTTATAATAGAGATGGCATTGAATTTGTTTTAATTTAAAAAGATACCACTAATAAACATTGATATTTCATGATCAGTAATCACTGTTGACACACTTAATTGATTGCTACTCGTGAAGTGCCCAAGAGAGGTTTGACTCAAAAGGAAGAGTCAGTTAAGTTGATGGGTTAAAGTCTCTGTGCTCACCACATCCTCATAATTTGCACCCAGTAAGCCTCAAGAAATCAGAGGGAGAAACTGAGGCAAGAGCTCTATACCTGTGGACTATACATGAAGACTTAGGCAAGGGAAAGAGACCAACATCAGGCCGACTCTGAAATTTCCATATCTGTTCTGACATCATTCATTTTAGCTCATTACTCTCGAAATACTGTTATCTCACTTAAATTTACTAATTTTCTTTATCTTCTGAATCGATTTGATTCCTGAGATATGAGAAGAAATCAAGGAGTGTGTCTCTTTGTATAAGTTTGGGGAAGAGTATTTCAGAAAGAACAGAGTGGTCTCTAGTGTCCAAGGATGATAATGGATCAACAAAGCAAAACCAGGAAGAAAATCTAGATTTAGTGTCAAAGAGGCCATTGACGACAATGGTGAGAATAGATTTGGAGAAATGGTAGTGTGAAGAGATGGCAGAGAGATGAGGAAATAAAGGTTATAAACGCAGATGGCATTTTATACTAATTTGGTGTGGCAGGAAGGAGAGAAATGAAACCAGAATTATGAATGGAAATCGATTCAGCAACAATAAGTAACATGTTTTTGAGTGCTTATGGGGCCAGATAATGTTTTAAACACCTTAACCTTGTTTCTCATTTGATCCTCACATCAACTCTATTAAGTTGGCTTTACTATGTGTATTTAGCAGAAAGCCAAGACTCAAAATTGTCGATTAACTGCCGAAGGCTCCACTACGCTTCAGAGCAGCCTTAATCACCTTGTGGTACAGCTGCTAGGCAGGCAGCTCAAGGAGGTTATATATGTTTACTCTTTCTCTACGTACAACATTTGGAACCTTCCTACTTTAACTATTCTTGCTGAATATAAGCTGAGTTTTAAAGTTAGACCCAACAAAAATGTCAAACTCCAGTGAAAGTGAATCAGTTGCTCCAGCAAGGTCCAGAAACTTTTCTATTTGTCTCAGTCTCTTAGCCTTGATTAGTCAAAGGATGCGTCCAGATGTTGTGCACTCATAATCATCATCATCATCTGTTAGTAACAGCATGAATTATAAAATTGATCTGTAGGTTCATTTGGAACTGCTTGCCCTAGACGCCAACATTATTAAACTTGTTTGTCTATTTGAAATAAGTACCATGGGATCCAGAAAAATAGCTAGGAAAACATAGTAAAAAGGATTTCTGGGATGTGATGAGGGCCCCATTGCACTTGCAGATACCATGAATTTATCATGGCATATGTCCTCACAGTTATGTGATTTCCTCCAAATTATGTTCAGCCACTGGGGTGACTATATTGAGAAGGGAGGTGGTCAGAGTTCTCTAGGCTTGGGTTTCTGCCAGTAGATGATAGAAAAATAATGAGTGAAGAGGTTAAGATATTAAAGAGTGGTTGAAATGATGGACTATGGGACTCAAGCTGTGTCGGAAAGAAGGTATGGGAAAGGTGAGAATGAAGCAGGGTTTTGAATGTAAGCTTCATGACAGCAGGCGTCTTTGACTTCTTGGTTCACTCCAAGAAATCCAGTGTCCAGAACAATATAATGTACCAATAGGTCTCTCAACACTATTTGTTAGGCTTTACAATGACTCTAAAGAGTAAAACACTGGAAATAATTAAGCTACAGTCAGAGAATAAGAGTTTTGAGTTAAATAATCATAGAGTATGAATTTATAATCATAGAATCTGAACATACAATTTAAGATCAATTTCAGGTAAAGATTAAGATTCCAGATTTATAGCTTAGTGATGGGTGCCCAAAGGACACTGCACAGGAAGGTAAAAGTCACTGGAAATGGGACTGAGTTTGTTCAGGTTGAACACACATCTTTCCAGGTACTCAGAATCTCAGAATGATAACAACCTGTGGAAGGGAGGAGAACTGTAAGCTCCAATGCCATGGCAATCATAAGTAAGGGGGGGATAATTAGGTCTAAAGAAAACACACTGTGAAGAACAAAATAATTCTGAAGACAAAAATTCCACCTAGCTTCACTCAATAATAATTATGGTTAATGTTTTCCATTTACCTGGCTAAAGTGGCTGACAGTGAATACTTTCTAGCTTTATTTACCTGTTTCCATGGTGTAAACTGAAATATTAATTGCCTGTCTAGAAAATTATGTCATTCTGTACCATAAGATATGAATCTTGCTTCTTTTTTTCATATGCCAAAATTAGACCAATCTATAAAGGCCAATTTATTTGATGGTAACAATCAATCAACCAATAAAAAAAATTCAAGCCAGTTTATGAATGTAGATATTGTCCAGTCTTTGGTTTAGTTTTTAATATTTGTTTAGTAATGTTTTCACAAATTCTTATTATTCACTATTCTTCCTAGATAATAATTTTCTAATTATTTTCTTTGCAATATCGTGCATGATTTGGAACAGTATATGTCAAATATCTTGAGTTGGCCAAGATCTTTTATTTTTTACTGTTGTATATTATGTAGGTGTTGATATGGTTTGAAATGAACTTCATTCAAATTTGATAATACAAAAATTTCCATTCTAAGTGATCAGTTCTTATTTTGATGACATTATGTAAAATGCTAAATTTTTTATTGTATGTTGTGCAACTAAATTTTATAACAGCTTTTGAACATTTTTTAAATTTTAAATTATTTATTTATATATTTTATGGTGACATTGGTTAATAAAATCCAGTAAGTTTCAGCTGTACACTTTAACAATAAGGCATATATATATATATATATGTATATATATATATATAAATTTATACTGTGTGTTCACCTTTCATAGTTAGATTTCTTTCTGTCACCACATATTTGACCCCATTTACTCCATTTGCCCACCTCCTCTCTCCATCCTCTACCTTCTGGTAACCACTAGTCTATAGTTCATGTTCATGAGTCTCATTTGTTTGTTTTGTTCATTTGTTGCTTTAAGATTTACATCCCACATATAAGTGATATCATGTGGTTTTCAACTTTTTCTGTCTGGCTTACTTTGCTTAGAATGATTATCTCGAGTTTCATTTATGTTGTCACAAATGGCAGTATTCCATTTCTTCTTATGGCTGAGTAATATTCCACTGTATATTTATATATACTGCAGCTTCTTTTTTTTCTTCCTCTTTAATTCCCTCCCCCACTTCCACCCTTGACCTATGGATGTTGCCTCTCCCCTTAAGAATTAGATCTCTAAAGGCGGTGCATCTCCTCCCACATGCTCAGGGCATGCACCAGGGGCCTGGCGCACTCAGGGTATGGTCGGTGGCTCCACCTGGGGTGGAAACGCAATACCTTCTGTGTGTAAAGCAGATGTGTAACCAGTATACTATGGAGCCACACCTGTACCACAGCTTCTTTATCCAATCATCTATCATAGGACACTTTGGTTGCTTCCTTGTCCTGGCCACTGTGAGTAATGCTATAAACATTGATGTGCAAATATTTTTTCAGATATGGGTTTTCAAATCTTTGGGGTAAATACCCAGCAGAGGGATTGCTGAATCATATGGTAGATCAATTCTTAGTTTTTTAAGGAAAATCCATACTGTTTTTCATTGTGGCTGTACCAATTTGCAGTCCTACCAGCAGTATATGAGGGTTCCTTTTTCTCCACATCTTCTCCAATGTTTGTTATTACTTGTCCTGTTGATTATAGCTATTCTAACAGGGGTAAGATGGAATCTCATTACGGTTTTGATTTGCATTTTCCTAATAGCTAGTAATGTTGAGCATCTATTCAAAATTTCTTGGCCATTTGTATGTCCTCTAGAGATAAGTGTCTGTTCAGGTCTTCTGCTCATTTTTTAATTGAATTGTTGTTGTTGTTTGTTGTTGTTGTTGTTGTTATAGTTGCTGTTTTTGAGTTGTATGAGTTCTTTGTATATTTGGATATTAAGCCCCTATCCAAGGCTTTGCTTGCAATTATATTTTCCCATTCGGATGGTTGTCTATTTTGTTGACGATTTCTTTTGCTATCTCAGCTTTTTAAATAATGTTTAGAACAAGTAAAAGTCATGGTTTCCTTTGTTTTCATAGCTGAAAGAGAAAAATGGTAAATTGAGGCAGTCATACCAATAATTTAAGTGTATAAATGACTTTACTATTTTAACCCAAAGTGTTTCTTCATCTGAGCTATGTGCATATTTGTTGAAATCTTCCCATTTCTCTCTTTGCATAGAGAGTGCTTTGGTTAAAGAGTGGATAGAAATGTTCTGATTTCTATAATGTGTAGAAACTTTCATCACCAAAAATATTAACTAAGAATCTTTTACCTTGATTTTTATAGTTAGAATTTAGAAATAGCATGCAACTAGTGAGTGGACCATTTTGGAAAGAGTATTTTTATGCTAAACTCTTGATTCCCTTGTCTCTGTAAAGCTGAATGTCACCAGACACTGTTTGATAGCTTGTTACACTCTTCTCTAGTATTCTTTTCTTTTCACTATTTCATCTATGCTAGTCAAGTGAGTTTCCATAGCCTTGTCCTCAAAAGTTGTACAGGACATGATGGCTTGTTTTGCTTGGCAAAAATTCTCTGGAACGTGATTCATTGTCTGCAGGTGATTCATGGTTAGGAAATTAATTCTGAACTCTGCCAGTGATTGCGGTTGATTAAAGTCCAGAAGTCCCTGCCGTCTATTCACTAGCACTCTTTGTCAACTGGAATATTTCTATAATAAAAAGAGCCGAAAGTAGATGTGCTTGATGCATGGAATTTGCATGCGTGTTTGCATCTTTTGAAAGAGCTACTCAAGCCTACATCATTTTAACACTTGGCATGAAAATCATTCTAAAAGTGTCTGACTGAATGAATCACATTTTACAAATAAATATCTGTCAAGTAGTGCAATTACTGCAGATCCAGTCATTAAGCAATAAAATAAAGAAGTAAATAGGATACATCTGCTGTAAAGTGCTATAGAAATGTAAGTTTCCTTCTCAAGTTACTTGTCTTTTAATATTTTAGCCTAATTGATGGAATGATTCACTAGAAACATCTACCACTCAATCTAATCGCAGCACAAAAAAAGGGGGGTGGGAGGCTTCCTAAACTGGTCAATAGCGTGTACACACACACACACACACACACACACACACACACACACACACCTACTTACAAGAGAAGAGGAAGGAAAAAAAACAGATGGAGCATATACATCTCTTTATGTGCCACTATGAGGCATACTGTAAGATGAAGGACAATACACCCTGTGAAAAGCAACAACAGCATCTCGAGGTGTTATCTAGTTTCCTTCCATATCAAAATATTGAGTTGTAGAGTTGTACACATGCAAATAAAAGTAAACTTAAGGATATTTTAATCTTTGTAAACCAACTAGAATGGAATTTTTAGTTTGTGTGTTCCTTATATATGCTGAAAGGAAATAAATAAGGATGGTATTAGCTTCATAATTCTCTACTACTTTATCAGTGGTACAAAGCATGAGATCATAAAATGTGTGTGTGTGTGTGTGTGTGTGTGTGTGTGTGTGTGTATCTGTCTGTGCTTCCCATGCCTGACACAGGGCTTCTAAAACCGTTTTGAATTCCTGAGTGATAAGAGCACTAGAAGCATTTTTTGTTCTAATGAGGTAACTTTGGATGGGCTCTTGTATGGGAGTTGGTCAGCAGAAAAAACAAGCTATAATTAGAATCTTGAAATTTTTTAACCCTGTCCCTCTTCTCTGGAGAGGAAAGAGTAGTTGGAAATGGAGTTAATAATTGATCATGGCCATATAATAAAACTTGCACAAAAATTTCAAAAGTATGAGGTTTAGAAGCTCTGGATTGGCAAGCACATCCATGTACCAGGAGGGTGATGTACCCCAACTTCATGGAGACAGAACCTCCAGTTCTCAGGACCCTCCCAGACCTTACCCTATGTATCTCTTCATTGAGCTATTCATCTGTGTCTTTTAATAAACTGGTCAACATGTTTCTCTGAGTTTCGTGATCCACCCTAGCAAATTAATCAAACCTGAGGAGGAGGTCTTGGTAACCTCAGATTTATATAGCTGATGGATCAGAAGTACAGGTGACAACCTGGATGTGTGATTTATATCTGAAGTGGGAGTGAGAGCAGTCTTGTAGCACTGAGCTCTTAACCTGTGGTATTTGAAATTCTCTCCTAGTAAATAATATCAGAATGAGTTGAATTGTAGTACACCCAACTGGTGTTTCAGAGACATGAATGATGTGGGAAAAACCCATGCATTTGCTAACTACAAGTTTCAGAAGTGAAGTGTTTTGTGTAAGAGCAATGGAGATACATAGGAGGAAACACTAGGTTTTTCCTAATATGCAGAGTTTATGTTCAAAGGTGGGGAATACATTAGGTAATTATGACTTTTTGACATATAAATAGACATTATACAATGTTAGGTCTTTCTCCAGTTGGCTTCCCTTCTCTATGAATAATTATAAAAAAGAGACTAATAAATAGGAAACCCATGAAAATTCAGTTTGGTAAAATATTTAAAATAACTTTTATTAGAATTTGATTATAAAAGTACATTTTTGTTGTTGAAAGTTTAGAGACAATAAACAGAAGAAATTATTAATTACACACAATTCCACCATTCTGATAAATAATATTGTACCTAGGCATCTTGTGATTTTTTTGTTTTTCATTGTATATTCTTAAGCCTAGACCTAAAGAGACCCCCCTCTGTTTCTGTTCTCTCTCTTCTACCTCAGACACTACCATAAGAACAATATGCTCAGGCTAGTCTGCTTTTCTAAGGAGGATGAGAAACATGGAGCAGAACTCTTTCAGCCAATCCATGGACCTATAGTGATGCACAAATGCATGAATGATGATAAATGATTGTTGTTTGGGGTTGATTTGTAATGCATCAATAGCTAACAGATACAAAATACAGGTATGTATTATGTGTGTGTGAGCTTATGTATACTTATACATACAAACAAACATACATACATACATACATACATACATACATACATACATTTAGTAAAATCAGAAGCACAATGTCCTTCAACCTTTTTCAGTTAATATATGATAACACTTATCTCAAATACAAACAATTATTTCTGTTTTTGTCTTATTGCTGGAATGTGATGTCCACAAAAACAGATACCACTGTACACCAGTGCCTGGCCAGTATCTGGCCTGCTATAAGAACTAAACAGATGTATACAAGAGAAATGAAAAATTTTCATAACATAATTTTAAGGGTTGCATTCTATGCCATTGTATACATATGTTATGCTGTTTCTAATCAGTTTTCTATTTTCATTTTTGTAATTCTTCTACAGATTTAGAGTTAAGACTCTATGCACATTTATGACTATTTCCTTAGGAAAAATTCTTCGAAGTAGAATTTTGGAGCCAAAAGGCCGCTATTTAAATAAAAACCTTAAAAAAATAATGGTATTTTAGTAATCTCAATTTGGCAATATATGTATACATATTTTTTCTCTTAACTCGTTCCATAATATAGCTTTTTCAGATTAATGTGAGGATAAACAGTGGTCACAGATTGTGCTTAGTGCAAGGGAAGTTTAAAAGTGGGCTTTTGCTTCCCTTAAAATATATTTAAAAATTTAAGCTGTAAGTACTTCCTATTCTTTCTTTTCCCTTTTCCGTGTTTTAGGCTTCCTTCCTTACCTCATTCTTAAAGGTCTACTGAGGTTCTTCTACATGTGGGGGGCTTTTCCCATAAATCTCTTCTTTAAAGGCACTGACCCTCCTCTTCCATTTCACACTCAAGAGAATACATGAAATAGCAGAATACAGAAAGTGTTAAAAACATAGGTTGAAAATTCCAAATATAAGACTTATCAAAGCCAGGAGAGTGGCAATCTTACCTATGCTGGAGCACACTCTTGTTGTCTGGTTTGAGGGGATCTTTCATTGTCTTTCAGTTTGGACAAGTTTTAGAGCAAAGACCAGAAAGTTGATTAATGGGGAAGAGAATATAACAGCAGCCACAAGAGAGGGTGGGCATGCTCTTGCAGAGGAACTTACACTCACACCACTATACTGAACATAGCCTCTCAAATGGGCCCTAATTGAGTCTGAACCTCTTCCCTCCTCATTTAGGGATCATTCTACAATACAGACTTCACAGTGAACAAAGACTCTTGCTTTCCTACTTTCTGTGTCGTACCTGTTCAAAGCATAATAGACTTGTCAATCCTTGGTAATGTTATTCCCACACTCTGCTAAGCCTGTATTTATTACCAAACATAAGTGATGGTTGGCTGACATATTTTTTTAGTACATGCACTAAATTTTAACTATGCCCAATCTATTTTAATTGATGTGTATTTCTATAGTTAAAAAAAAAACAATCAGCTTTTGTTAGCTGTTTTCTAAATGTGACTAATTTCTATTTTAATACTGATATTATGTTCATTTCAGGGTTACAGCTAAGGAAATATAATTAGAAGAGTTTAATTCTACCTTGAAATAGGTATATGGTTTGAAGGATCAGAAAAAAAGGGGGTAGGATTTTTTTCAGTTTCAAATAATTGTAATTTTGGCCCTCTCCTGATATCAGAATTATCTTGGACTGATTTGAATATAATCCTTTTTAATGGGGTGGAAACATTTTCTCCAGTATCAGAATTTGATCCTGTACTTAGAATAAAAGCTGAAAGGGTTTCCAACTATGCCCCCCCCAACATATATCCACAAAGAAGGCCATGGCTTGTCACTCTTATATGAAGTTGAGCTTGTAAGCAGCCTAATTCAAACCAAAATTACAGTTGGAAGTACCATATTTCAGTAAAGATTTTCCCATTTATCCACAAACTTCAATTTAATATAAAATAGTCGCTGGATTTTGAAACAAATTAGAGAGGGAAAATGAAAAATAATACTCTTTATTTAGGTTGGAAAGATTGGAGACATGATTCAGTGTCTACCCTCATCCCCTCCCCCATAAAAGGACCAGATTTATACATATATTCAAAATGATATGAATAATTGGGCAATTATTCAGATATTTGGCCTGAAATATTCAGACATACTACATAAAAGTGCTTTGGTACTTTTGGGCTTGAATTATTGAGGTCATTGGACCAATTCAGTATTTCAATTTGCCTCTGTAAGTATAGCGGTACCTTAATTATAGTCTAATTTACAGGGTTTCTTTTTCTCCATAGACACTTTAAGAACACTGAATTGAAAATTGGGAGACCTGAGCTTGATTCTCTTTTAGCCTTATTAGCCATGTGACTTTGGGTATGCTACTTTTCCTTGCTGGATGTGTCTCTTGATCTAGAACCAGCTGTAATATAGACCCTACATATTTCATGAAGTTGAAAAAGGGCTAAATAACACAACCCAAGAGCTACCATTTATTTGTATACATGATTATATTTAATTTTAACAATAGTCATAATTGGGTAAAAGAATTCATATTTACAGAAATTAACAACATTGCTGAAGTCACACAGATAGAACTGCACAGAGCCCAGACTCAAACCCTGGGTTTAGATTCTAATGTGCATAGATTATATGGTCTCTCTAATGAGACAAACTACTGCACATACATACATTATTTTTTATATGATTCCAGTAAGCTCAATGATCAGGAAACCAACGAGTTGAAAAAAACTTCCACACTTGTGGATATTTACAATTTATGGATTTTTTACTTTTTTTTTCCAGCAGTGATTCTAGGACACTTGAACAAATGGCTCTTAATAGTGTCACTGTTAGAGCTGTAGCCATATGGTCATGAAGGACATGTGAAACCTGTTAGCTTTGGCACCATCATCAATAATAACTTTGCCACTTCCCTCAGCTTGAGAATCAATCCCTGGGGTTGGATTTGCTAACACCAGCATGAGGTACCTTATCTAATCAAAGCTAGTCCTAGCCATATTTCAGTGCATTTGACAAGGAATGATGTAATGGTCTTAGCTGAAAATGAGATATGCATTTGACATTTGAATATCACACAGTATATGATTGTCAACTGAATTGCCAATAATAGGTTTAGTAAAAGCATATTTTAAAATAGGGTAAAGGTTTTTTCTAAAGCTTTTTTCCACTGGATACTATGTTACCCGCACACGTGTTTATATGTGTTGACACACTTATATTCTCATTTATCTATGAAATAATAATGATATGCCTGTGAAAACAACCAGGTTGTGTCTGTTTTAAATATGGAGAAGTCACTATTTTTTCCATACTCAAGATTTTCCCACAAACTGTTGAGAAAATAAGAAATCTTCCTGTTTGGATTTTAGCAGTGAGAATTTCCCCATATGTTCACCATCACTTTACCCTTTAGATATTTTGAAAGAAACAAAATAGAACACTTCATTCTCTGTGAATTACCACTAAACTTTTTTTTCTTTTTTACCACAGATAGTGATTTTGGATTAATTACATAAAATGTATACAGAATAGGCATACAATTTGAATAGCTTAAAAAGAAAAACTATTTGCACTAATAAAGGAAATTTTTGACCTTTATAGAAATAATGTATAAGATACAATATATAGCTCAAATTAATGAAATATTGAAACGCTACATATAGGCTAATTTCACATTAAACTATTGCTAGAAAAACTGTAAATGGAGGTCAATCTTTGACAGATCTAAAAATACAACCATGTGGATCAAATTTTCTAGTCACAGCTTTATCACTGTAGATTTTCTTTCATTTGTAAAAATCTTGCTGTTTCTGCAGAGGAACTGATTAGACTGTCCACTTTAGTGCTGAGCAATGTATTTCTGAAAATGAACTTCAGCCTACAACAATGCAGTCTATTTGCTGTGTATTTTTTTTAATCTGTTCAAGACCAGCTTTTAGGCCTTACATTTCAGATCTGACAATTTGCTTTCAGCATAAACTCTCTCTTAGTGGCAACACCTTGAATTTTCACATAAATAGTATTCTAGTTGAAAACTGTGTCTATATAACCATGTCATCAGAACATACATTTTTAAGCCTATTCTAATGATTAACATACATTTTCATATATTACCCTCACTGAGTTTTGGCTTCTGCCTCAGTAAAAGAGAATAATATTACCCACTTTCACCTCAATTCATAAACTAATGCTTTAGAATAATTGTACTATAAGATATTATAGTTTTGGAATATTTTACAAAAATGTTTTAGAAAAACTTGTTTTACCAAGAACTCAATTTTACCTGAGGACATCAATGACACCTGAAATTGTTTTGTTTTTCTAGGCCATTAGCAATTTAATACTCTAGTAATGTTAAGACTATTAGAAAAAAGCTTTGACTAAAATATATATTTTGTCCCATGCCATCATTAAATAATAAAAAGTCCTAAAAAATACACTTTCTGGGTAACTGAAGCTTATTTCATTAAGTACCCAAGTTTTTGTATTTAAAATTTGTTCATGTTTTGGTAGAATTTTCCCTAAAAATTCCTAATTCAACTGGAGGTCAAATATAATCGATGCTAATTGTAGCATCTCCTTGTCTTGTAATTTTCTTGCCTGGTCCCTCAGGGGCCATTTTAATTCTATGTAAACTCTTTCTCATGGACACTTCTGATTGTCTCAGTGATAGACACTTCCTCTAAACTAAGTAGGTAGAGTCCTTATCCATGGTTTTCAGGTGCAACTAAGACAAGGGGTAGTTCCTGGAATTTAGAGTGATGGGAGATGTAGGAGGCAATGCTAAGGTATTTCTGGCAGCCACATTATTCACAACATGGAGACTACAGTAGAAAGGGTGACACTGAGAGAAGCCAAGATGACTAGAAAGACAAAAGATGGAAAGAGGGACACTTGGGGAAGATCAATTGATTTGTTCACTCAACTTTGAGGCTTAGCTGTACCCCTACCCTTCCTGTGGTTAGAAAAGTAGCCTTCTGATAAGTTTCTTTTATTGTCTAAGCTTGTTCCATTTTAATTTCTGTCACTTGAAACCAAATGATCCTGATGGCATTATCTGTATTATCTCTAGATGACTGAGGCAAACTCCAGAACAGGTTAGAAGATTTTTGTGTGACTCAGTCAGTACAATTTTCTGAAGCGATGAAATAGTTTATGGGAAAATTTGTTTAGAAATGGCAATGGCATTGATTTTCTTAGACATGACATACGGAACATACCCTTGCATTTTCTGATGATGTGGAACTTATAAAGTAAACTGAATTTCAGTTATTATACTCTTATAATTCAGTGATAGAGTCAAGAGCTTTTTAAAATAGAAGAGGCTGTTTGTACCTACATTAAATGGCCTCAGACAGCTGTGCTTTTACGATATTTGATTTGATTTATAAGAATCTTTGTCTTTCCATCATTGACTTGTTGGCTCTCACCTCCTGCCACTAGAAAGAGGTGGTTTGAGAAGCAATGTAACCATTAGTAAGTAGAGAGATACAGCTTCCTCAGAATGCAGGCTCTTTTGCTAACTAGATGTTTGACATTGGGTAGGTTATTTCAATATATGAACTTCTCTCTCCTCTTACAAAATTGGCTTAATAGTAACCTTATTTTCCCCTAAAGAATAAGTTAGGTAATATATGTAAAACACATATTAAGAATTTTATAAAAATGTTAGGTCAACCACTTCTTCTCATTTCTAATTTTCTATTCCTAAATTGTCCTGGGCTAGAAAAACAAATCCGAAGATGTGAAATCTAAAGGCTTGATGGTGACTCATGAATAAAGCTGACTCAGTTAGAAAAAGCACTTTAAATGTCATTTATTTAAAGTTTACCTGACTGAAACTACTTTACCATATTGACTACTCTGTATAATGGCTGTATCATATGCTTATACAAACAAACACTTTTATACTCTGCCCCAAAGGATGCATATTTGTTTGCACTCTTGGGAAGCTATGATTATTAGGAAGTTCTGGTTAAGTTAAACTCATTGCACACTGGAATTGATTTCACTTGTCATTACCGTTTAGGTGGAAGTATGTCTGTTTTTGTGTAATGACAATACAGATATTTGAAGTACAAGGTTTTGTACCCAAACCTTTCATCTAGGTTAAACATATCTACTCATTTTACTTCATTTTCTTCAATCATCTTATAAATGTCATTCAGTTTATCATTTTTCAACTAATATGCAGAAGACACATTAATGTGTTTTCTGAGTTATTTGGAATAGAATCAGATTTTCCTCAGAATAGCCCCAGATTTTATTTCTAATAACTAAGTAGATGATAGCTCACAAAAAGATATTTGTATTCCAAATCAGATTATTATTAGTGAACCTAAGCAACAGCCTAGTGTCCTTCCCATGAATCAGTTAGGAACTTTCTTTCATTTCTTTTGGGTAAATATGTAAGAGTATGATTGTTGGGTTGAATGGCAAATGTATTTTCACTTTTTAAAAAAATGCCAAACTGTTTTCCATTGTGAATGTGTATTTTACATTCTTATCGGCAATGCATGTTCGGTTGTTCCGCACCCTTTTCAATACATGCTTTTAAATTTTAGCCATTCTAGTGTATGATATTTTACTGTGGTTTTAATTTGCATTTCCCCAATGACTAATAATTCTAAGCAACTTTGTGCGTGTGTGTTTTGCCATTCGTAAATTTTGTTTGGTAAAGTTTCTTTTAAAAACTTCTGCCAGTCTTATTCTATTCTTTTTTGTTCTTTTGCTAAGTTGTAAGAATTCTTTACATATTTTGTATATAGAGCCTTTATTTTAAAAATTTTGCATGGATGGACCTGAAGATAATCATGCTAAGTGAAATAAGCCAGATAGAAAAAATTAAAAACCATATGATATCACTTATATGTGGGATATAAACCTAAAAGCAATAAATGAACAGGACAAACAGAGACTCATGGACATGGACAACAGGCTAGTGGTTACCAGAGGGGCGTAGGGAGAGGAGGAGGGAGATGGGGTAAAGCGGGTCAAACATGTGGTGACAGAAATCTAACTATGAGATATGAACACACAGCGTAAATATGACATGCTGTTAAAGTGTACAGCTGAAACTTATTGGATTTCGTTAATGTCACCATAAAAATATTAATTTAAAAAAATTTTAAAGCCAAAAAAAGTTAAAATACTATTTACCTAATAACAAAAATGAGGTGGGGGGAAGAAAGCACAAATATACAAACTAGAAATGTAAAAAAGAATTCTGCATATATCTCTTTTCATTCTGTGGCTTCCTTTTCATCCTTTTAACAGTATCTTTTATAGTATAAACATTTTTCTAATTTTGACCAAATAAATTTATTAATTTTTCTTTAGTGATTTATACTTGTGATCCATCCAAGAAATATTTTCTTGACCCAAGGTCACAAATAATTTCTCTCTTGTTTTCTTGTTAATTTTCTTGTTAATTTAAGTCTATTTCTACATTAATATATTTTTGCACCCTATAATTATAATGAATCCCTTTGATTTTAAAAGATTAAACCAACCTTGAATTCTTCAATTAGAAACTACATGGTCATAATGTATTTTCTTTGGTATATATTGTGAAATTTTTTTTTTAATGGCTAAAATGATGTTAGAATGTTCATGAGGCTTATTGGTCTCAAATTTCCTTATATTTTCTGTCTTTTGATATCACAGTAATATTTGCCTTATAAAATGAGGTAAACAGTATTTCTTCCCCTTCAATTTTTGGAAGAAATTTTTTAGAATCAGTAATCTTTCTTTTTTATGTTTTTTAGAATTTACCTGTAAAGCCATCTGATGCTAGAGATTTTTTGTTTTGTTTAGTTTAGCTTTTTGAGGAAAGATTTAACTACGCTTTCAATTACTTTAACAAATGTAGGGCTATTTAGGATATCTATTACTTCTTAAATGAGCTTTTGTTATTTGCACAAAAAGGAATTTGTTTATTTCATCAAAGTTCTCAAACTGAGAAAAAGTTGCTCATATTTTTTTATCATTTTAAAAATATCAGTAGAATCTGTCATGGTGTCCTTCTCTTTCATTCCTGATATTGATAATTAGTGTATTATCTCTTTTTATTTGATCAGTATGACAAGATGTTTGCCAACTTTATTATTCTTTTCAAAGATATAAGTTGTGGCTTTAAAAATTTTCTATTTTTTTTTTGCTCTCTCAATGATTTATGCTCTTTATCATTCCTCTTTTCTGTTTTCTTTTGTGCTTAATTACTCTTTTGTATTTATTTTTTTAAGGTGCAGGTTCAGATCTCTATTTAAAGATTTTTCTTTATTTGTAGTAAGCATTTAAAGCTTTAAAATTTTCCCTAAGGTACTGCTTTAGCTACATCTCACAAGTTGTGATAGATTGAATTTCAATTTCTATCTAATCAATAATATTTCCTAATTTCTCTTGTAATTATTCTTAGATCACTGTGTGTTGTTTAACTTTCTATTGTTTTGAGATTTGCTGGGTATTGTTTTTAATTCTTATTTTTTCAATAGCAAAACACTATTATTTCAGTATTCTTAAATTTGTTGAAACTTGTTTTTTGGCTCAGGATATAATCTATCTTGGAGAATATTGCATGTGTATTTAAAAAGAAAATTGTATTCTACTGTTTTTGGATAGTGTTTTCTATAAATACAAAATGAAACTTGGTAATGGTATTTGAATATCAACACTAATTTTTCTATAACACTACTAATTTTTTGTTTGCTGCTTCTACGAATTACTGAGAAGAATGTGGAAATTCCTGTCCATAATAATAGCTTTACTATATATCCTGTTAGTTTTTTTTACAGTTATTGCTTCATGTATGCATTATTAGGTGCATACACATTCTGAAAATTTTTTTGTCCTCTTGATGAATTGATCCCTTTACCAGAAATCTTCCTTGTTCTGAGCTCTGTTTTGTTTGATATTAGTATGAGCACTAAGATTTTTTAAATTTGTGTTTTCATGGTCTATTCTTTCTTGTTCTTTTACTTTTAACTTATTACTGCATTTATATTTGTGATGGTTAATTTTATGTGTCAACTTGACAAAGCCACAGGATGCCCAAGTGTTTGGTTAAACATTATTCTGAGTTTATATGTAAGAAAGTTTTTGGATGAGACTAATAGGTGAATTGGTAAACTGAGTAAAGCTGATTGCCTTCCATAATACAAGTGTGCATCACCTAATCAATTGGAGTCCTGAATAGAACAAAAAGGAGTAGAGGAGAATTCACTCTCTCTGCCTGACTCTTTTTGATCTGGGACATTAATTTTTCTCCAGGACTTGAACTGGAAGTTGTACCACTTGTTCTCAGGTCTTCAGATTCAGGCTGGAACTATACCATCTTTAATCTAGGGCTAATTTAGACACACCACCCTCTAAGAATTTTTCCCTTTTACTATATTACAAAGTCTTTCCACTCTGGCTGGTGGGAACACAAGCTACTTTCAGACCATTGTGAACATCAGGAATTATTCTGCTTACTTCTTTCTGGTAGCTTTTTTTTTCTGATCTTAGATCATTTTTTTTCCAGTGTGCACTAGTTAGTACTCAGCCAAAAAAGAAGAGTTTCCTCTGCAAATCTTTGTAACTCTCTGTGCAGCAAGCTGAAGCTCCATCCTTTTTAGTACTCTGCACCTAAATTCTAGTTGCCTAGGCCACTCTGGACTATTTTCTTTGTCTCTTCAACTCTGAGAGAGTATAAGGCACATTTTGGAATTTTCCTCCCTGGTTTACAGCCATAAAACTTCCTCCAGGCATTAAATTGGTATGAGTGTGTTATTCACCTTGTTTCTCTTCTCTCAGAGATTATAGTCCTGTGCTCATGGTGCCTGTTTTTCAATGTCTGAAAATTGTTCATTTATATGTATTCTACCAATTGGCTTTCTTTTGTTTAAGATAGGAGGGTAAATGGTAAATCTGGGTCATTGCTCAATTTTAGCTACAAATGTAAATCAATATACATTTATTTTTATGATGAAAAATTGTTTTTCAAAATAAATATTCATCTACTGAACGAGTTAAATTAGGCAAGTTATCTAACTAAGCAAGGCCTTAATTTACTTGCACACAAAATATTAATAATAATATTTCCCTTCTTGATAGTTAGACTTTAATTAAAATCTAATGTGACAGAGGAATTTTCTGTAATCTGTAAGGTTCTATGCAAATCACAATATTGAGGATTGTGGTAGGGATGAAGCAATGAAAATGCTAATGGCTGTTTTATTTCCATAACTATTCAAATACTAAAACTACATTTTAAAAAGATGTACTTACAAAAATTTATGAATAATAGTAATAACATGTACTCTGGGTCTTGTATGTGAAGAAACAACATCCTTATTCAAACTGGTTTTAAGTAAATAAGGAATGTATTTGCTCATTAACTGGGAAGATCAAGTGGTGGGCCAAGCCCAGCTAAATTCACTACTTTATTATTGTCAGTGTTCTCCCTCACTCTTTATGTCTCTAACTCTCTTGCCTATGTTTTGTTTCCCTCTCAGACTTTCTCCAGGTGGCAGCAAGATGGTTGTTGGCAACTGCACCTCATATTCCAACAACTTGGCAAAATCAGTAGACACAATGAGCCTTTCAACGATTGTTTTGGCAGAGGATTTCTGATTCTTGTTTGAGTTATTCTCCTTTTTCTGAACCACTGTGGCTAGGAGAAAGTGATATAGTAATTGGCCATGTCTCTGAAATAAAGGACATTTTATTAAATACTAGAGATGCAAAGCTCAATAGGATATTATCTTTGATGTTTCAGAGTTAGTAGAGTATTTACAAGGCACAGTGAATCACAAAGAAAGGTATGGTCAGTTCTACTCAGCTCGTGGTCAAGGAGAAGGACACAATATGTTCTCAATGTTTTGGTGCTTTCTTTAGCATCCTTGCTAGCTACTATAATTTGTGTGCTACTTTGCTCTATGGATTAATGGGAAAACAAACAACAGGCCTGAAAGCAAGCTTTGACAAAAGAATCTTCATAGTAATAGAAAAACACTGCACTATAGAAATTGCATAAATATAAAAGCAAAACTAGCACTGACCCAACTTTGACTTCTCTTTATATATCACTTTATATTTAAGTGGTAATTTTTGAATGCTATATGACATTGTTATTTTTATTTGTGTCTTAACTTCCATACCAGACAGTTAACTTATTAAAGGCTGAGAAGGACCAGGCCTTTTTATCTTTGCATTCTCATAGGTCCCAGGACAGTACCTTACCTATATTAAACAATAATAAAATTATTTTTTGAATGAATGAATGAATGAATGAGTGAATGAAAAGTTAATTATTTATGGTATGTGAGGTATCATTCTAACTGCTTAACATATATTTACACATGATATCTTCCTCACAATTCCCTGGTATATATTCTACTTATTCTTCATTTTACAAATGAGAAAATTAATGTATAGAAAGGCTGTTACTTGCACAAAAACTTATAACTAAGAATTAGTTTTCAAAGCCAGGAAAACTGATTCCAGACTGCTCTTGCTACTGTCTTATATTTTTAAATAAAGTTACTGAAATATTTTATTGAAGAATAAGAGACAGAAAGGAAAAATGAATCCTGTACATTTTAATAATCAACAGTAATTGGCCCGCTGTGAAGGAAACAGAAAGGTTATATTTTACTGAGAAATTGTCAAAGTATGAGGGCATTATCCATTAACTGGATGAGTCAAATGATGATGCATTGAAGGAAATATCTTCAATGGTGAGCTAAGGCAATCGCCTGAGTGGTTGTTCGCATTGTTTGAGAACTGAGAACTGATTGTCTCTTTGTTCTTAGGTAGCCATGTAGAAATACAATTAAGTGACAGGTTGCTGCAACCTTGGTAATGCAAAGAAACCATATTCTGAGTTTATTAGATAACAAATTACTTCATTCATGCAATAAAGCCTAATAAACCACAACTAGAGAAAACAGGGCTTTAACAATAGCAACGACAGCAGCAGCAGCAGTAGTGCCAGTAGGTAAGTATGGAACCACCGCTAGAGCAAATTGAGACTCTTGCTAAAAACTGTATTTGGAGTTATTTTCAATGTTTACCTCTGTGATCTGTGATTGTTGCTACTTATCTTAACTCTTATGTTTGAATAACTTGGGAAATCTGGCAAATAATCATGGACTCCAGGAAAAAGTGTAATTTGAAAGAAGTTTGCCTTATTTCTTTACTCTTTTTCTTTGAGTATTGTCTTAGTGTACTTTTGTTTCTATGTAACTGAAGCTGAAACTTAATTTAGCTTAAACAATAATAAAATTGTTTTATTTATGTCATTCTGTCTTTCCTTGTGGTTTTACAGCTTGCTTTAGTGTTATGGTTAGATTCCTTTCTCATTTTCTTTTGTGTATTTACTATATATATATATATATATATATATATATATATATATATATAT